>OZ022578.1:27550473-27662973 GCA_963669155.1 Arbacia lixula
ATTCTGGAAAAACGATGATGAACAAAGTTGCTAAAACATGTTCAACTGAGATGTCACCTTTTGTAAGCTTTCGGGACTTTCCCGATTTGAATACAGGCACGCAGCCACATACCGCGAGGAACTGAAAGTATCTGTACGTGATAGCCACATCACTGAGGCGTTTGTACAGTATCGAGCAGAATCAGAAGCAGAAGCAGAAGCAGAAGAAGCCCGCCCTGAAATAGACTTGGTTTTAATAAAAGCAGAAAAATTAAAGAAACTTATCAGTGAAAGCTTGATAAAGATCTGTTAAAGGATGAGAAAGTTACGATTTTTAAAAGTTTAGAGTTTGCGACGTCACGTTCGAGATGCTTTCCGATATGTTGTTTACTATTTTTGTAATGCCCATTTTCTCAAAAGGACATGCATCAATTTACATTTGCATTTAATATGTCATTAGAAACACGTTTCTACACATACACATCAGTGACAGAGATGTATTTCTTCTTTAAAAAAATGAACAAAAAAAAATCGATTTATGGAATAATACAGTTAATAACATACGGGAGAGCAACTCGCACCTGACGTCACAAAATTAGAACATTACAAGATCATGATTTTCTTATCCTTTCACGGATTTTAGTCAACCTTCACTACCAACTTACCTTCAGGGAAGACTTACCCTTTAACTCTCATGCACCGTGTGATGCGGTTTAGGCCGGGGTAAAAGGCGCCACAGTACACAAAATACGACCCGGGTTGGGACAATCTAAGAGTTGTATCGGAATTAATTTTATCATCGTCGATAAATCATTAGTGACAATTGAACTGTATACATGATAATCACATGAACCAAAATGGAATGCAAAAGAATCAATGAAAGAGAGAGAGAGAGAGAGAGAGAGAGAGAGAGAGATGGGCCCGGAATACATAAAACTTACATTTATTATGTTAAAATGGTATTTTGATTCTTCAATATATCTAAATAATAATCGCATTTTGGTACTACAATAATAAGCAATCATCTTTCGTTCATGTATTCATCCACACAGCCAATATGCGATCGTGTGTTTTCCAGTATTGTTTTCTTCATTAACCAATTTGATTCAGTTGGCTGGTTATATTTCACCATGATGCATTAGATTTTCACACATTCCGTTATCCTTTCTCCTTCATTTCAACTACCCACTGTTTCATTCACTCATGAAGAATTTTATGATGTATGTGGGATTACATCCATAATACCAGACAATGTAAAATACCATGAATTTGGCATAATGTTACTGAATACAGATGAATAGAATATATCAATTTAAAGTTATGGAGTTTGTTTATTTTTAGCTTTAAACGTGAAATTTACTTTCTGCTTTTACAATTTTCATTCATTCATATATTCATCCGTCCCTTCATACCCTTGTTTTGAACACACTCATCTTTTATTTATTCAAATGTTGATTTGTTTACTCGTATATATTTATTAAATATTTCCTTTGGTTTATATTCCATTTATGCTCCAACATCCCTTAAAGGTTTCGGACGATCAGTTGTTTATTATCCAAGGGGCTTGTACATCACCCAGAACCGAGCATTGTGACGTGCCGGGTGACGTGAAGTCCTCGTTACGATGGAGGCATTTTAATTGATTCGCTTGGTTGCTAGGCAGTAGCTAACCATGTCACAGCGCACCCACCGTCTTACTCGGACCATCACGAATTTATTACCATTCACAGACTGCACGTGCCGTTTCGCCAGTATCTGCATCGTGTCATGGAATAGCGCGACATATAGATCCTAAAGAATCCGGTCGAAATGCTCATACAGCCAGAAAGCGGTGTGGGGAGGATACTTTCCTTTAATCTATTTTTCATATTATTTATTCATTTAATCACGGCGTACTCGCCTCAGCAATCTGATGTAAGCTTCCGCGAGTACATGAATACATAAAAATCATAACGATATAGCAATGCACATGTAATAAAAATGAACATATAAGATTTAAAACACATTTAAATACATAAAAACATTGGGTATCTATATCATTAAACCACCAAACATCAATCAATTATGTCCAATTCAACCAAAACGTCCCCTCTTCCTCCTCTTCCAACACCCGGATGATTCTTAAACTTTTTGGCGTTTTCTGTCGTTCTTATCCTTTCTGATAAAGAGTACCAACGTTTTGCCCGCCCCCCCCTAAAATTTAGCCTTATGTTTTATAACATGTTGGAAATAAAGCTTATGGTTTATATTTTTGAAATGATTATTCTTGCTACAAGATACAAACCTGTTTATCAAATTATGTCGGTATCTCCACATAATGTATTTTATGTATCAATACAATCTTCCATTTTTAAGTCTTGCTGAAATATTATCGAATTTAAGATTAAAAACATCCCTTCCAATGAAGTGGTGAATCCAGTTTATCTTCCATCACCACACCATACCTCGCCGTGGGTGAACGTAAGATAATTATACACATGTTTCATACAATATGCTGCATATATGTAACTGAACAACACGCTCGTGTCAGTGACGGAAGAAAAGCAAAATCTTCCGTTAAACTCTACAAAACATTTCATCGTTTATCGAGGAATTCTTAGCTCAATTTGATATACAAACTCTGATATGCTAACCTTCCAACGATAAATATTATCGTTTTTATATAGTATAGAAGATAACTGCAAATTTATCACTACCATCTTTCAGTTACTGATACAGGCACCAAAATCAGCACAAACATTATTCATGGATCACTTGTATAAAAAAATACGCTAGCCACCTGAAATTTCAAAATGGCCGCCATTTGAAACACTGTACATTCATTAAAACAGTTCACATAATTGGTTCTGAGAGACGATCTTAGTACCAAATCATGTATAATCGCAAGTTTTCCAGGCATTTATTGCAAAAGTACAACCTTAAATATTTCAGCTCTGTGGTAAATATATCACAACAGAAAGAGGTCCCTCGTAAGGAGTTTTTGCAATTTGATGATGGAGGCCTATATTTTGTCTTGTTCTGTCCATTCATTGGTGCTGGGCGTTCGCCAAAAGACTTAAAAACTAATACTTTGGCTTCTTCTGTTTTTAAATTCTTACAATTTGACGACAAAGTTATTCAAATCGAGCAAGGGAGTGCCACGGCCCAATTAGGGACTACCTAATATTTGACCTGTACGACGGCCATCTTGGAAAATGGTCGCATGTTTGGGATTTCACATCGCTAAGCGTACTCTTTGTAAAGTGTCACCCTAAACGCATCATTCGACATTAAAATAATTTGAATTGACCCAGACACTGGTATTTAATGGTGTAAATACACATTCTTCTTCTTCTTCTTCTTCTTCTCCTTCTTCTTCTTCTTCTTCTTCTTCTGCTTCTTCTTCTTCTTCTTCTTCTTCTTCTTCTTCTTCTTCTTCTTCTTCTTCTTCTTCTTCTTCTTCTTCCTCCTCCTCTTTTTATCTCCACGGCATCCATCTTGTAAAATGGCCGTCAGCTTGAAATATCATGTTGCTAGTATGTCTTCTGTAAAGATTACCCTAAAGCATACAATTTGAGACCAAAATCATTCAAAATGACCCAGGGAACGAACGAATCGCCCCAACAATCATTGAAACAACCCCTTATGGCTTCTTATCAAAATAAAAAGCAAATTATTTTTCATTCTGATACCAGTGACCTCGATTGAGTTATTCTTTCCTTTTCTAAGAGACCCATAAATCAGTCAAAACAGGATGCATCAATAATGTAGCCTTTTCAGGCAATAACGTAATTCACTTATTTCTTTGGGATGTTCTTTTTTCTTAATATATTTTTGGCAATGATGTATATTGTGAATTTTTTTGTGTTAACATCTTCTTTTCGTTTAAGGGATATCCGGTTTAAGCTTTGCTTAAAGCTTTTTTGTTCACGACATTTTCCTATTTAATTTAATTGTCAACTTATATTCTTGCATTTGAAATATCAAAATTGTACGCTTTATTAAAGTTTATAGTTAAACGTTTGTTTCGTTTGAATGTAAATCATGGCAATGAAGGGAAAAAATGTTTCAAATTGGGAAAAAATGGTATAGTTTCTAACTTTCACACATCGATATTGTTTATTTGTTTTTATCACCTGACTTTATCTTCCTTTTTGTACACCAGTGAGCGAAGCCTCTGGGCAGAAAGTCAGAGTTACTTTCGGCAATCCCCAGGTACTACCTCGTGCATGTTTTGTTAAATCATCTTTAACATACTTTTAGTTCTCTTATATTGTTATTGTGGTGTGTGTCCTGGAATTAAAATACAAAAAAAAAAGAAGGGGGGGGGGGTAGGTTTCGCTGCTCAATGAGTTAGTTTGATTGATTCCCCTGTGATAAAACAGGGTGCTACCTGCGTGTGCAACATCACTGACTACATCTCCCCAAAGTATGTACAGAAGGCCTACAGAGAAAAACCTGCCAGGGAGACGGTGTCATAGCAACCTCGGGTACGTTTATTGTCTCTGTCGATGTTGCATCAAGATGGATGCGTGCATCCGTTTGGACTTCGGTCATGTTGTTTATTGTTTCCGTGGAGGCGGGAAGAGGCACGTACATGTACTCCTGCTACCTGCTGCCTCCCTCCCCGATACTAGCTAGCTAGCTCACCCAGGTGAACTGAGAGGCGTTCGTAAGAAATGTCAGCTGCTCAGTCTGCACGGTCTGGCTGTAATATGCACGCCTCCACCCTGGCTGCAGTAATCACCGAATATGGAGGGCCACGCATGTACAAAAGTTACCATTTTCATTATCGGAATACTCGGCCTAGCTTTTTTGTAGTAAGATTTATAGCGGCTGGAGAAGTAGTAGTAGTAGTTATAGTAGTAGTAGTAGTAGAAAAGGTAGTAGTAGTAGTAGTAGTAGTAGTAGTAGTAGTAGTAGTAGTAGTAGTAGTAGTAGAACAAGTAGTAGTAGTAATAGTAGTAGTAGTAGTGTTGCTACTTCTGTTTGTACTACCACTATTA
The DNA here is from genome assembly GCA_963669155.1 of Arbacia lixula. Classification (NCBI taxonomy): domain Eukaryota; kingdom Metazoa; phylum Echinodermata; class Echinoidea; order Arbacioida; family Arbaciidae; genus Arbacia; species Arbacia lixula. Next base: position 27,555,438 of record OZ022578.1, read on the forward strand.
CTTCTTCTACGACTGCTACTCCTTTGATTGGCACTACTACCGCTGCAGCTACTACGTGTACTGCTGCTTATTCTACTACTACTACTACTACTACTACTACTACTACTACTACTACTACTACTACTTTACTACTTCTGCTGCTGCTACTGCTGCTACTACTATTAGTAGCAGAAGTAGTATTCATGGTATGAATCTAGCCTACTAGCACAACAGGAGCGATATGATTTGAGGTAGCTCAACCTTGTGAACAATTTTGAGAGGGTGTTCACCCTCTTCCTGAAAAAAAATCCACTTAGTGTCCTCGTTGTCATAGCAACATAACGTGATACCATTTCCATAGATCTTGATTTAATGTACCATTAAGTCTTCCTCGTATTAAGTCAGCCTGATTTTTTCTCTTATTGAACGTAACGACAAATGGTCGGCCATCATCGGTTTTTTTTCTCTGCTCATGAAGATAATCCGATGACGTCCCGCCCGAACTTAAAGGATTTTGGCGAGAAACTTGTAAACAAAGGCTACGGGTCAGACAGATAAGACACTTTATGAGGTTAACGACCATGCATTCAAGTCTTCCTAGTATTTAGATTGGAGTCATTAGACTGTGCGAACCCTCGTGAAACAGAGCCAATAGTCCCATAACCATGGCAACAAACTTGACATCTTGTCAGAGTCTGTTAGAGCCGCTGCTCCTAATAAAGGAAAGTGATCCCTCAGGGATAGATCACCCTGAAATATTGAAATATAGTGAAGGTTTGATGAAAATCGGTCAAAGGATAAGAAAGTTATGATCTTTTAAAATGTTGATTTTGTGACGTCACGTGGGAGATGCTCTCTTATTTGTTGCGTTCATTTTTTTCTCTCGAAAATGTGCATTTTCTCCAAAAATATGCCTCCTTGTACCTGTGCATTTTATACATCATCATAACTACGTTTTAAAACAGATACATGTATGAACAAAAATCATTCCATTGTCAAAAAGAACAATCTATGTAATTGTATTGTACCACAACATATACATATTGTACCACCTCGCACGTGACGTCACAAACTTTAAATTTCAGAATCTAGTAACTTTCGTTTCCTTTGGCCGATTTTCGTCAAACCTTCACAACAAAAATGAGTGTTTCTGCTATTATTGAAACCAACTTATCTTCAGGCTGAACTATCCCTTTAAGTATGGTCTTCTTGCAATACTGCCTTTAAAAAGAAAAACAAATCAAACACAGGTATTCGTGAATGTTAATTGGAGGTTTTCATCGTGAATTTTTTATTACTAAATACATAGAGATTTGTAGCTTCTTTGTTAAGCGCCGTGTGGTTTAATTTTTCGTGATTATTGCCCCACTTATGGGAAAGGGAAGGAAAGAAAGAAAGAAAACAAGAAAGAAATTAATAGATGAGTTAATTTTTTTTTTAAAGGTCACAACACCTACTCAGTACTTGTTAACCTTTGCTTTCGGTAGTTACAGAGGAGAAGAAATGTAGATAGAGGGAGTTTATATATGCGTAATCCTAGCGAAACGATTTGATTTTCACACTGCTAATAATTGCCAATTATCATTTCTTTTGCAATATCATCGAGTAGCTTTAAACTCACTGTAATTTGACATATTACAACTCTGACATCTAGTATGTCTAGCATGTCCAGTCAATGAGTACAGTAGTATAGGTCGAACATCGATAAAAACAAATTTTCTCAGTTGAGCCTCATTCGGATATCAAAACGTATTACATGTAATTAAAAGAACATGAACATTTGTTTCCAATGTATTTATTAACAAGATTGTAAATTGTAAAATCTGATTACGTACATCTTAATTGATTTAACATATAATCGATAATACCTTATAATTTACGTAAAACTGATAGAAACGCGAACATGTACTTGGAATTAATTTCTATGTTATATAGCTTGGGGGAGGGGTGTCAGAGAATACCCCCACGGATCCTCTGCGTGTCATAAGAGCTGACTAATTGAGGACCAGTAAAGCATCAGGGGGCTGGGGTACTGTTGGGGCGGTATACAGTAACACTAAAAGCTGCCATATTCCTTAAGACGCTGTACTTAGTGTGAAGGCAAACGCAGGCCGCCTTTAAAAAGGCCTACATCGGGCAGCAGCAATTCAGTAAGAGTGTCTCGGCGGAGGATCCGGAACTTCAGGACAACGGCGAACCTCTATGAGATGTCAGGCATACTGGTCATCCCAGATAGGGCAGCTGTGGCGAAGAAGGCAACGGAAAACTACTTCACAATCGTGATGCCAACAACTGTAGAGTAAGAGGCGGAAAGGGGACCAACCATCTCCTTGGGTAAGTGCCTCACCCGGTAAGGGACCCCATGGGTGATAGGTGCATGGACCCAGACCTTCAGCCAGATACTGTCCGCAATTAGAACAAGATCAGAGTTGGAATTGTGCAATGTGAGAACTTTATATCAGAGCGTCAAGCTGGAAAATGTGAAACAAGAGATGCAGAGATTGAATATTGAAATACTGGGCATAAATGAAACAAGATGGACAAACAATAATAAATTTACAATCCGATGGATACAAAATCATATTATGCAGGAGGAGAAGGACTTTTAATAGATCCTAACATATCGAAAAGTATCATGGGATACCAGGCTTTAAGCGATTGAGCACTCCTTGTCAAGCTGGTCAGAAAACACAGACGAGGGTATTTGTAACTGTGGTGAGATCTTAGGTGAAGCGAAATCACAATGCAAATGTAATAACTATTGTCATGTGAGACCTAAATGCAAAGTTGAGCCAAGGTAAAGATGGAAAGATGGAAAGACCGTGCGTTAACATGGAATCGGCAAAAGAAATGATCGACATGATCGAGGGGATCGATGGGTACAGTAGCGTGAAAGAGAGAATATGATCATTACAAATACATGGTTCAAAGAGCATCCCAGAAGAATCCACACATGGATGAGCCCTGGTGATATCACCAGGAATCTGATTACATAGATGTAAATGACAGGTTCAAAGAGAGCGGTAACACAAGGAAAGACATATCCAGGGTCCTACTGCCATGACTGCGGGAGCGATCATGTACTCGAGATATGTACACTTCAACACTTCAACGCACAAGCAAAGACATGTCCAGGGGCTGACTGTGGCAGCGATCGTGTACCCGTGATATGTACACTTCAACCCAGACTCAAGACATTGAGTTAAAAACAAAGCTTGTGGAGAAGATAGATTTTGAACAATTTAGGAAACTAGAGATTTGCCTTCAATATTCCCCACAAGTGAGGAACAGGTTCGAAGAACTAATACATGAAGGTGAGGAGACTACATGCAGTGACACGGGAAATAATGAGAAGACCTTGGAAGAAGCAGCTCAGAAGACAGTGCAACGGAGAGAGAGGGAGAGAGACAGAGAGAGACAGAGAGAGAGAGAGAGAGAGAGACAGACAGACAGATAGACAGAAGACGCCAAAAGGAAGAGATACTAGCGATGATGGAGAACAGAAAAAAAATTAGAGACAGAAAAAACAAGGAATACAGACATCTCGACAGACTAATTAGAACAAATTACATAGAAGCCAAAGCGAAATCGTTAAATAACAAGTGCGCAGAAATTGAAAATTGAATATGACAAGAACAAAAATGTGCATCAGGTTCAATGACGTCACCAACAGAAAGTCATGTTCTTCAAGCTCTGGGTGCATCAAGGTAAAGGACGGAATCTTACTCCTCGGAAAGAGAGACATACTGAATAGATGGTCAGAATATATCAGAGAACTGTTTGACGATGAAAAACATGCAGTTCAGACTTTCTCATCCGCAAATTCAGTCAGAAATACGTATGACAGTGTCATTGATGAACAAGAACAAATCGGCTGGACCAGATGGAAGAGTTATCGAGATGATCAAAACATACGATTTTGGCATAGAGGAACTGACATAATTTATCAACAAGAGATATGAAAAACGAAAATTCCCAGAAGAATTATGCAAATCCATTTCGTAGCAATTGAAGAAACCAGGTGTTTTGGATTGTGAGATGGAATGCTTAGTTGCTGCAAATAGGTGAAGCCCAAGAAATGACCTGAACTTTCGCGATAAAGACATCAAATGAGTATTTTCTACCTACCTCCGAAGCATCATTACAGAAGATGCCAGGTGTGAGAAGGAGATTAAACGACGAGTAGCCCTTGCAAAATCTGCATCAACATCAGTAAGATATCATTAGCATTCGTTCACTTGTATTCAAAGCAGTCCGGTGGTCTTCGTGTCAACGGTTACGACATGCGTATAACTTAATCACGTGAATTATTCATCGATTTATTTAGCAATTCGTGTTTGACCCGTGCTGACCTTTCCCAACATGGTGGGCTGACTGCCAAATCAATATTTTCTGAGTTTGTGATCATTTGCAAAACAGTTCAACGTGAAGAGTATGCGTGGATCGATACGAGATGGCGAAAAAAATATTACGGACAGGGGTAAAAATACCGCTATCTTGTCTATACAAGCATCGCTGTTTCCGGTTTCTTGTGCTTCAAGCATCGTCAAGGACGATTCCAGGAGATAATTTGCCAGTCGAACTTCCTGAAAAGCGACATAACTATCGTCTGTAATTTAGATACTGGTGTCACTCGAAACCCTGCATCCGATAACCATGGCAACACGAGGATAGACGCTGCAGCGGTTTTTACTCTTCTTAACATTAAAAACATACACATAAATGCTTTTATTTAATAACGACAAAATAATGTGCACGCATGAAGTCTTACAAATACAAATAAATAATATGGATGAAATTGCACGTGTATAGATTAGGCCACGAAGCCTTGAGCTGAAACATCCATTTATTTAAATATAATAATAATTTTGTCTTATGATGACGAACACCCAAATGCATGTTGTTGTTGCTGTTACTTTTCTTTTGTGCTTGATATTTTTACTTTGATGAAAAAAAAAATAAAACGAGGAATGTTTTGAGTCTTCTCCCTTTTCTACATCGTGTGATTATTGGTGTTGGTGATATTTTTCTTATTATTATTATAATTCGTGTCCTTCGCCATGTCTTATGTTTCCTCGGTCTACATCCATTGTCACGATGGAGGTCGCTGACGTTTCCATCAACGCACCAACTCAATCATGATCGCACGTACACCTGACAGCGACGAGTCTGAGCATGCTACTGCTGGGGAATAAAACACACCATTCTGCCTGCTAGGTCTTCCCAGGTAAACCACCCATCACTCTTCAACCCTGTGTGTTCCAGACATGGAGTTGCCCTATGAGGTTTGTATGCATTAATTATGCCAAAATACATCAATGGCGCACAACTAGTTAATACCCGGTGATATACCATACTTGCGTGAGCATGAAGTGCTCATGACCCCCACACTGTGGAACAATCTCCCTTTACACATCCGTTGAGGCATCTTCCATAGACTCTTTTAAATCCCATCTTAAGATCCATTCCTTAAAGATTGTCCGTCCCTTTTGCAAGCTTAAAATTTGAAATCGTCTATCACTATCGTAAATTGAAGAAAGTGTGATTCAAGACCATTTCTAAGAATATAGCATGTTGAAGCTTTCTGTATAATTATGTAAAATATTTCAGCCGTTAAATTTCAAACCGACTTTTTTCGTACTACTAAAAAAGTATTAGTCTTTGTTACAGTATCTATGTTGTTATTATGAGTGTGTGAAATCCTAATGTTATGAGTAATTACCAAACTTTGGAGATGATTCCTTCTATAGAACAATTTTTTTCATGATGCGTTTTATAATTTAATAAAGAGATTAATCAATAAAGCAGATATATCAACACAAACTGCTAAGAGCCTGAGGTAAAGACTATTAATCAGACGTTGTTTACGTGCATTATTTGAATGTTACAATACGTATCAGTTTCAAATTGTGAATATAGAGCTTGCTTACACTTCTCTATATGTTTTGCTAATGTTTCGATGGTTTTGTGGTGATCTGAAAAAGGGACGGGCTGTCTTTAAGGCAACTATTGTAAATTGATATACCCTTTTAACCATCTCCTTTATCGACCCCTTTCTCCGATGCGCTTAGAAGAATAGTTCGAAGCGCTTTATAAATTTATTATCATTTCTATTATTATTATTATTATTATTATTATTATTATTATTATTATTACTATTATCATCATTTGTATTATTATTGTTATTATTTCTATTTTTTTATTATTATTATCTTTTATTATTAATATTACTCATGATAGGAAAATGACTGAAACGCACAGTATATGCATTTGCCAGACTAATACCTTCACTAGACGTCCCATGCCCGAGTTGCGCAAAATGTATCCGCAACCTGTTCTTTACTCTCGGACTCCGTCTTTCACTTTTCACTTCCGAGATCATTCAGTTCGGAAAGAAATATTTATCTTAAAAATATCAATTTCAACAGGTAGCTAAATCAAGGATGTATGATTCGAGCTCGCTTCACACATCCTTGGATATATTGTGCGTTGTTTAGCCTGCATGACCAATGACGATATAATGTTCCAATGTACCTATATTATTTTTCACGTAGTGCTACTTCACTACTATTATGATTGAAGTGCATTGAGTGGTATCATCTTCATGGAGTGCGCTTTAGACAGACGCAGACCAGACGCAAAGCATATCCCGCCTATCCTTGTAGGTAGGCCTATGTGTTTCTCTATAATATGGTTACCGACATTAAAGTTGCAATACAATAGGCAAAGTGTAGTGGCTTTGAGCTTTGATTGATTGATTGGTGAACAGAGTACACATTAAAATGGCAGGTAAAACCCAATTCATATTTGTTTATGCGCCCGATGCGCGTGTACGAGTGTACGCGTTCTTCATGTACATTCTGGTAAAAATAACTTGACCATGGACTTAGGGATAAATCTTACATTTATTTTATTTTATTTTATTTTATTTCATTTTATTCAAACATATTTAAACAGGATGACAAGATCAGCATAAACTGTTTTACATCAAGGTCCTTTAAATTTTGAGAAATTGATTGCATTTGTAAATTTGTAAATTTACATTTTCATTCAATTCAATTTGAACTTCAACTTTGAACTTGATCTTTTATGCTTTATTATCCTATCAAGAAACAAACAAAAAAGAAAACATTCATATACAAATAATTAGTCAATTACAGTATCAGAAAACAAAAAATGCACATTCCGCCAATTTGTTGAAAGGATATAAGGAAATAGAAAAAAAGCATGAATGCTAACCAAGTCTGGAATCTGAAAACAACTATATGCAATGCATAATGACATGAACTACTGATAATCATCTTCTATTTTTCTTTGCGATTAATGAACAAAAGCTTTGGTTATTGTCAACAGCGTTCGTCAATAGAGAAAAAAAAATAATTGAGTGTGGCTATCTATCATGTAGCATCTGATGCATCAAATTTACAAATAGCTTATGTAATTGTTTATGAGCATTCAATTCAAGCCACAAAGATTCAGAGTGTATGAAAACATTTGGAAATATTTTATATCTGACAGATGGATGAATTATAAGCGCCAACACCTCTTCCTTGCATGTCACAACCACGGCAATTCAGCTCCAAATTGTAACCTTTCAAACCTAATGAACTAAGGGACATTCCAAACTTATTTGATGCTATTTTAATATAGTAGCCTAAGACGTTCAATCTTCCTATTCAATGATCTAACATTAATATGCAATACTGCAAATAGACATTTGAAACTTATCACATATCAAAATATCAAATTGATCTGAAGACAACTCGTACGAGTCAAGATTGTAATCATCACACTCTGTATGTGTGTTATGATCGGTCGTTAAAATAGTTTTTTTTTTTACAATAAATCTAAAAGTCACGTGGTCAAAACAAAGAGGACTGGTTATCATTCTCTCAACAAAAACTCTCAATGTCATGACGCTGGGGTGGTTTGGTTATTCTGTAAAGCACCTACGGCAGACTGGGCAAATGTCAAGTTTTGATAATCCGGCAATCTACAAATGCCACATCCCGTGAATCCTTTAACATTCATGTTTAAGCCCGATCATCCCACGATGCGTCTATTAGCAGCGAGACTATATAGACAGGGATTATCATCACATGCATGATATCATATCGGTACATTGAAAGTCGGCAGAAAATGTGGGTTTTCCCATGAATATTTACGTTTTTTTTATTGTTTTTTGCAGTGACTTATTCTGTGTATACCCGCCACATGCTTTTTCCGCCTTTATCATATGAAGTGCTCATTTGCAAAAGGGGTTAGAACCATTTTTCATCAAATGTGATTTTTTTTTGTCTTAATGTATACATTTGAAGTAGGTCTATAAGATGATACCAAAGAAAAATTGAAATTCCCATTAAAAAGTTAACAAAAATGGTAAAGGAAAATCACTTTTTTTCAAAAGGGGTTAGATCCATTTCAGTATGTTTGCATTAAGGGGTTAGATCCACAAAGGTAATGTTTAAAAAAAATATATATTATAAAGATATGGAGACAGGTAGATTTCTTTTAGACCACAGTTTATGTTCACATGGTAGGGTAGTATATCATGACAATTTAGTTTTGCATAAGGATATTGCAATATGGGAGAATAAAAAAGGAGATTTTCTTAGAATGGCCAAAAGTGGATCAAACCCCTTTTGCAGACAAATTCTTCATATATATTTTTTGTAGACTTTCGATTAAAGTACTTTTATTGTATTGTAATTCAATTTCTGTCATTGAATCGTTTCATTACGTAATTACGGGGTATGTATTAAAGGTATGGTTATGAAGGAATGAAAAAGATGTTTCAAATATTGACTAACGTGCTTAATACGTTCTTGGGTTTACACTCTGTTTACACTCTCGAGTGTATTGTTTTTAAGAAGCTCCGAATGAATGATGAATTATAAAGATTAACAGGCAGTTGCACAAACACAAACATGCGCAAACAAACAGTTGGTGCATGATATTGGTGCAATGAACTATAAATGACATAAAAGCAGCAGCCACGTAAAATATTTGATGTGAAGTGGAAGTTTCTTTCATCGCTTCACTATCACATATTAAAGTGGGCTGATCAGCGCGATTATGGATAAGGAGACATAATTTCCTGACCCACCCTCACCACCATCTTGACTACCACCACCAGCATCACTGCCTTCATCACCATCACCACCATGACCACGATCACCCTACCACCACCACCACGACAACCACAACCACCATCACCACCACCATCACCGCCACCAATACGAACCATCACCACACCATGACCATGATCACCACCATCACCATAAACACCACCATCTCCGCCAACATCATCACCACTACCACCACCACCACCACCACCGCCACCACCACCACCACCAAATCACAACCACCACCGCCACCCTCACCATCACCCTACCATCACCACCATAAGCACCATAACCACCGTCACTATCACCACCGCAATCACGACCACCGCGATGACCAACTGTCCAAACCACATCGCATCTCTCTTCACATCTACTTGATAAGCCCCCCCCCCCCCCCTAATTGATCATGTGTTTCAAGAACATTTCATGGAAATGAGAGAAAATTATCAAAACTTCTATTCCACAAGTTTGTAGATTGAAATGAAATGAAACTATTTCCGAAGATAATTCTTATACCAACCACCATGACCATATCGCCTGTGTTGCACACAGTTCTAAACCAGCCATTTTGTTCAACATAAAAAGACAAGACCTGAAGACCCTTTTGTTTTTTGTGCGGGAGTATTACGCTCAAATCCCCAGGAGCAGCAGTTTATCTGGCACACAAAGGGTTAATATCCGCACATATTGCCCGGTAAGCAGGGCGGTGGTAGCTAGGGACCAATTCCCACGTAATCAGGTTCAGGGGCTGTGCTACTCCCGGATGCCAGCGAGGAATCGTGCCTAATGGATGACGCACAATATGCGTAATCCATCTAAGCCATGCAGAGCCTCTGCATCTACATGTATGAATAGTAACTATATTTCCCTCCTCACAGGTATATAGTCGAGAATATTACCTGTTGCACGATATGCGGAATACTCGTCCTTGCACCTTATGATATGTTCCAATTTACATAGCATGCCAGTCGCCGACGCCAAGAAGTTTTCAATGCATTTTTACCTTCCGTAATCATGTCCTGTATAAAAGTGAAAATACTGTATTTGAGTAACATACATCGAAGCCCGCGTGGATTACTTGAAATTCAAAATGTCATATGCAATATGCTTTGCATAAATCAGTATATTGCTTTGACGACGAAAAGAGCTCATGCTGACTCTATATCACTTGACAATAAACATAACGCATACATGTTTCATGGCGTAGTTTAATTCTATTAATGATGTAGATGTCGAGAATATTGTTGTTTATTCTTAAAAGCCTCTGATAGCGAGTATGTACACATACACAAATGTATCTCTTTACACTTCAATTGGTACAAATACTCAAAGGTGCACTAAACCTCGACCGACCCCAGTACAATGTAGTATCTATGGAAAGCAGGTTGCACAAAAATTGAAATGCTGTGTGCGTGGGGATGACTGTAAACAAGAAAGGATTATGCATCCTCGACCTATCCAAGTACGATGTATTATGAATGGAGGGCTGGCTATACCAGCATTAAACCACTGTAATTGTCTGTTTTCACACCAGACTTGCAAATAGGGGTAACTACAGACAAAATAAAGGATTATGTTTCATCACACCACTCTACATCTCTGAAGAAATATATTTGATCCACTTTTCACCCCATATCCACGCGTAAGTTTTAGCTCCGGCTCAGCTTACTCGCGCATTGTTGCCTGTTCCTCGCTTTTCACAATTGCTTGAAGATTACTTTTGGGTATTTATTATTGGAATACTTTCAAAACCTTGATAATTGCAACACATTATTCATATTTTGTAAAGCTGCGCCCAATTTACGTAGAACACATAAACACATAATCAATGGATTTAATGGAAAGGATCAGTCGGCCACAATTCGTTAACATTTTGAGAAAGTTGTTAAGTCGTCATGATACTAACGTATGGAAGATGATACATTGATACGTAGGCGTATGGATGAGGGGTGACGTATGATAGCGAATGGTCATTGGGCGATGAGTGGTGGAAGGGGTGTTTCAGAAACAAACCAAAAACAAAATTGCATTGATATTGTTTAGGCTATATTCTTTACCGCCCTAAACTTGCTAAAGATGGTTCGTCCCATTTTAACGTCTATTCGTAAAGGTATGCATAATTCACCATGGTCTATCAAATAGCTGTGACCCCTATTCTGCCCTACTCTGACAAAAGGAAGCAACTAACAAAAGAGACTTTTATTGTAAATGAGTGTCTGTCTCTTGCATTGGCTTCAGTCCAACACCACATCATGTTAGATTGCATATCTCGCAGCAAGATGAATATTTCTTGTCCAGATTTTGGCTGTATACATGGAGGGAACGCTGGGTATCTAAGAATACCAATAAGCCAGATTTGAGTGATTTGCCACTTGCTTCCTTTTGTCAGAGTAGGGCAGTATTAACAGCGGTGGTTTGATTTAAGCTACAGGTAGTCAAGGTTTACTTAGTTAAGTTACTTAGCTGGTTAAGTTCAGGATCTAAGTTACCCCACCATTGTGAATACTGGCTATAGTGTTTAAGAACTTCCATCAAAACGATGGAGCTGAGCAGTGACATTGTGTGGGTTTGTATTGACGTTTACATTATACGAATTACATTTTTGGGCGGGTCGTCCTGAAATGGAGTCTCGTACCCGCAGACCTATTATACTGATAACGTTATTTGGGATATTATAATGCTGAAGACAGTTATGATTCTTGACTAAGTTGTGATCACCATTATCAAGCTTTATGCCTAATCATGGTTGGCTGCTTTAGCTTTCGTTTTTGCATCTTACAAAGACACCGAGCAGAAGTGAAAAGCGGCAAAATATTACCTTTGAGCTCTACGTACGGTACTGTTAAGTTTCATGTTTCACAACTTGCTTTATATGCTGTTCTTGTCGTTCGTACGCTCTTTTGAATTTGAAATATTTAATTTTGTTTGCAAATGGAAACATTATACCCTGACCTGTTTGATATACATAAGGTATTTTGCACTGTAAATACACACCAGCTCCATAGGTCAGTATGGGGGTCTCTTAGAGAAGGGGTTAAGTGACAGTATATGCAAAGAAAGCATCGCATAGGCTATAGTTACGTGGAAGGAGTAAGCAGCAGATGATGTTTTCAGCCTAAACCTACCGGGGAAAGATAAAACAAGAGTGATATAAATCTACTATCAAACAAATGGAGCACTATTTAATTCAAAAACACGCACTTTCAGGCAACTATAGAAAACTGATCTATTGTGTAAACGAAGTTGAAAATGAGCTCACAATACAGAAATGCACTATTCTAGTAATAAAATAGACCCTGTGTCTGAAAATTAGATGTGTATCATGGGCATTCTGTCTCCGCTGACCAAAATCATTCTACAGGTTTCTCTCGTCACTTTTTCAGAGGCAGGTGTACAAATGGATTTTTGTGCACGTTAGCATTTATCGGGTCATTTTCCTTGAAATAATTTGAGCCATGTCGGTGAAGCGAGCGAGCGAGCGAGCGGGCGAGAGCTCCTATATCGCTCGTGCATGCACGGACCAAGGTCGCCACGAGCATAGCGCACATAATACCTGTACGAAAACGCCGTAGTAGTAGTACACACATACACACGTGCACACACTCCTACTGAAACACGCAGTGGCGAATGCTGCGCAGCTCCGCGAATTCATTACACGCATAATGAGAAGACCACGTAGTACACATGCGTACACACACTCCCCCCAATGCAGTGCATGAACTCGGCACGGAGCGAAATCTCATCTTTCTCGTTTCGTCTTTTAGGTGCGTCGTGCTAAAGGCAAAGGAGGCTGAAAATGTGCTCAAACATCGTGCTACAAGTGTGCGTTTTACATCATTACCATAATACGACAAAATGGAAATGATGCCTGTTCAGCAGCCAAAGAGAGAAGTGACATCAAGCAAGGGTTGTTTTTGTGATAAGGTGAAGAAGAATTTATTTTCTTTCAGATGTCAAGTGCTTATGGATGCCTCTGCCACACGCCGTTGATGTTGTGAATGCGAGACTCACATGATAAGTAGCCTGTTTGTTTGTTTGTTTGGACGTATTAACATAAAGCATTGGAAATGTCGACTTTCTCGCCATGCTGGGTGTTCCTTCTGACACTGGCCAGCCTCCTGTGCTCCCCCTCACCCGTGTGGGGGACATCAGAGTGCCCGAAGATGTGTCGGTGCTCAGATACTGTGGAGGAAGATGGACAGCATTTATCTCTACCCGATAGACCTATCACCGCCATCGAGTGCATCGCGAACAACACTGTCTCCTCTTTGGATATACTCAGTGAGCTATCCACGGATCTCAAGAGGTCGCTGGCATCCTTGTAAGTAACGCACATCATGCATATACATTGCTTGTATACATTCAATGTTCCACGTGGAAATGGTGCATCCCTAACTTAATTTATTTATCATATCACAGTCACAGTCATGACAGTGTTCATTGTTTGTAGTTTGTTTGTGTATCCACGGAGAAACAGAAAAAAACGTTTTGTGTCGTTATCATGATTATGATTCAATCATCATGATACATAGAATTGTATTTGCTGACTAATTAGGCCTGAAGATGACCGAGCGGATTGCTAAATCCCAGCACATGTATAGGCCTTTAGGAGAAAACAAAGCGAGATGCAGCGTTGTACTTCCAGGGTTAGAAAGACAGCACAATCAGGATGGTAATCTAATGTATTATCATGAATATGGGAAGTCAAATCATAATATTCGCCAATTAAATCACAAATCCTTCAAATGGTCGGCCCGAACACTTGTGGATTTGTGATTTATTAAATCACTGATTACTCCAAATGTGGATCATTTGATGACAAATAACTTTCAGCAAGCTTCTAAAATGGGCAATACATGAATTAAAGACCATTGGCAAGAAGATTGCTCGCGATCACCTTTTTGAAGGCGTTTGTCTTCCTTGTACAGTATATGCTCTTTAAAGGGCAAATACTGTACTGGGAAGGCAAAAAAGCCTTCAAAATGTAATTGTTAGCAATCTCCTTGCCAATGGTCTTATATTCATGTATTGTCTATTTTAGAAGCTTGCTGAAAGTTATTTGCCCTCAAATGATCCACATTTGGAGTAATTAATGATTAAATCCTCTAAATGTTCGGGCCGAACATTTTGAGGATTTGTGATTTAATCACTCATTACTCCAAGGGTAGACTATTTGAGGGCAAATAACTTTCAGCAAGCTTCTAAAATAGACAATACATGAATTAAAGACCATTGGCAAGAAGATTGCTCACGATCACCTTTTTGAAGGCTTTTGTCTTCCCAGTACAGTATATGCCCTTTAACGGTAACCAATTTGGAGCCACAATCTTTCCTCTGAACGATTGATAAATTCGTGGTGTCGTAATTATGCCTACATCTCCACGTTTAACTGAGAGTGTGTTGTAATCTTCGGCCACGAGGGGGTGAATGTTCGTGAACGTCGAGCTTTTAGAGGTAATTAACCTTAATCAAAATCGCCAGCTGCTTAGGATCAAGGACCAACTTAGACTTCTTAATTATGTATGGCAACAGAGTGATGGAGAATGAATGGAGACGATAAAAAGGCAAAATCAGTTTTTTTTCTTTCAAAACAATGTTTTTATCAGGGTGATCTACATGGTTATAGTGCGTTAAAAAGCCACTATGTAAGAAAAACAACACATTTCTTGCTCCCCATCCCTACCTAAGGTACAACCACGTCCCATCGTCATAGATTCAGCACTTATGTGCGACCATCTAATATTGTGAAGTCCACTCATGGGTTTACAAAATAGTACTGTACATGTTGCTGTCAATAAACAAATAAATGTCATCAAAACAGAGACGCACAGATAGACAGACTTATATAATACACAAACATTATTGTACAAAATAAGACACATATGCGTGTACATACGCACATACGTACACATACACATATACTCACACATGAACACGCACACACGTACACACAAACAAACAGACAAACAAAAATACACCAAACATCCTTGCATACACAATCATGACGTGACTAGGTACGCTGCCCCTTTGTTTCCGAGCGAATCCATGTTAGAAACAAAGTCAACTAACATACAATGAACTATTATCACATAATCAATAAACCAATACACCAACAATCATACTGCATTAAAGAAACGAACGCAGACACTGAGATGACCCTACAATGTCAATCAAGTGACATCCCTGGATGTTATGAAAGTGCATTGCCCCATCCGTCCGAGGTCATATTCCAGGTGGAGGGTGTGTACGGTGTTGGAGTGGGCGTGTCTCCAACGACTCGTGGGGTGGGGGTGGATAATCAAATATTGATGTCATTGATAAAATCACTCTTCGACGAACATTTTTCCTACGAGAATCATCAATTCTGGAAATTGTATGAGAAAGGGATGAAATAGTTCCTTTATAAAATCATGAGTAAACTAACACGCTAAGGGAGGATTTTTTTCTTTCAAGTTTGCTGTCACGCAGGAACAAAATTAAGTAAATTTGTATATTCAATTCGTACGGACATTTATTTCTCTTGCAGAGAGTTATTTAAAAAAGAAAGAGATTAATGATGTCAAGATTTATAACATACATGTGCCCAAATCTACCCTCAGTCTTCAAGCGAATGACACCTTTCCAATTTCTTAGAAACAAACTGTTATTGACACTATTTTTGAAGTAATGCGCTCTGTTTACCTGAAATAAATTAGCTACAAAAAGCTGGGAAAATGAGGTTGGAGAGGTTTGTAATGTATTTCGATAGGAAAACTAGGAGAAGGAGGAGCGATGAAGAAGGGAGACGAGAAGGAATAATGAGTATGACACTCGGAAAACAGCTTAAGAATGAGTCTCCAAGGGCATCCATTTCCAAGACGTTGAAACTAGGGCGTCCAAACGTCTTCAACGCGGGGAAGTAGATCAAAGGTATGACACCATTTCTTTCACGCACTATGATGCGCATTGAAGGCGATATGTGTGCATCGCACGGGTGTATAACATGTGCGTTATTATATGTGGATTATGTACTGTACATGTATTGCATGAGGTGCTAGCGTGCGAGTTTGTGTTGTTCCTCTATGCACCAGCGTGCTCAGTAAGCACGTTTGGTGCGGACTCATCGGCTCGCCTCCGATCTCAGTGGCTGTTGTGTTTTGGCGAAGAGATAAGAGCTCGGTACGATAACATTATGGGAACATGTTGGAGTGCGAAGTGCGGTCACAGGCTTGCCTGGAGCATGAATATGCAGCGATAAAGGGGAAGCGGACGGCGGAATAAACCGATTTGTGTGCATACATGCATTCTAGACAGCTACCGTATCCCGCATGAGCTTGCATTCCATAACGTATTCGGCCTCAAGGGCACACACACTATCTGAGGAAGAGGCTATTTTTATGTCCCTGTGTCCTTTGCACTCACGTAAAACATTATGCACAGCTAGTGACCTCTCACACGCTGTATACTAGGGTTACGTCACAATGTGCATGTCGCAGTGTGCCAGGGCATCAGGCACAGTTCGGAATAATATATTATGCTAATTATATTTGACCGCGTCCACGCCATTGTTCTTGTACGGTCGCTTCTTTTATGCTCTCTGTCTTCCGGCCTTCGCGCTTTTAGTGCTGGGAGCGTTCGCAATCGCTCTCCGATTTACCACGCCCGAGTGTCTCTCTGGCTACGCGATCTAATTTGTTCGTACTTAGCTCGGGTTAAAATGAACAAGATTACCTCAGTCTTAGACGTATGCATGTAGCATTCAGTGCGCAATGCGTAATAATAGTATCATCTGACTTTGCTCTCCCCCAGGGCACTCTCCTGCACGCGGTGATGGCACAATGTAATATACGATGTGCGCGATGCAGAAAGCATCCAGCATGCCAAGAGATGCATGCCTCCGCGGCGCGTGCATCCATCTGAAGACCCTCTTCCCGCGTAATTCTCAATTCCCCGTCTGTTGCTACAGCGTGTACTTTATACGCCCGTCTTACGTTACCAAATCTTTAATACGTATTCCCACTGAAACTGCGTGCATTGTTGAAGTCGCGTGACTCTCGGTGTGGTATATATTGTACTCGCAAATTTGTGTTCTTAATTCTGTCACCTAAGACTCGACTTTGCATTTCCGACCAATGCAGCCGTTTGTTATACAAACCTTGATAGCCATAGCGATCTTACTCCGTGCACTTACCCAACTACATACTACGATTTCTACTACTACTACTACTACTACTGCTACTACTACTACTTCTAATACTACTTCTACTACTACTACTTCTACTACTACTACTACTTCTACGTTAGTGCCGTATATAATATTATAGTCATACCCGCAACAGCTGTATATGAAACAATACGATTACAAGACAAGTTAAGATGTCTGGAACTATCTGTAGAGATAGTTAGGGTCAGAGATTATGAATACAAGCATTAAATGGCCTATAGATGTATCCACAATGTCGTAATTATATAGCTAAACGCTTTGATATAATGAAGGGTCAGTTTTCTAGTTACTACAGATTGAACAACATAAATACGTAGACTAAAGTTTTGGAGGTCATTGAATAATACGGGGTTCTCTCCAATCTCTAGGCGTGCGTGAAAAACAGATGAAGGCACATGTAATTGTAGAGCCACCATGATTATGTAGATAACTAGTAGTGGTATGTGGAGATAGAAAATAGAGAACACTTTCTAAATTAGAAAACAAAAAACATATATCGTTTATCGTATTGTCGTTTTTCAGATTATCTAACATACACTGACGTAACTGAAGAATGCAAAACAATTCCAGTGGTTATACGCCCGCCCCCTTTCTATCCGTGAATACATATTGCTAAACATTGGGCATGGCACTACTGTTTAATATGCTTCTGGGCAATGTTGCATGTAGGTTTTCAATTATTGTAATTTACCATCAATGGTAACTAACATGGCTACAGCCAATTAGCTCTAATTGCTGCACATGTTGTCATGGTAGTCACCATTGATAGCAAGTTACAATAATTGAAAACCGTTATGCAACGTGGCACAAGAACGGCACAAGATAGATCAAAATAGAAAAATGATGAGGAGGCCTTCCTTCAGCAGTGGAACGAAATAGGCTAGATAGATAGAGAGAGAGATAGATAGATAGATAGAGAGATAGATAGATAGATGATAGATGCAACGTGGCCCTAGGGGAAACAAAAACACGCGCAAGGAAGACATAATCTGAAATTCCATACTAACTACGTAAAAAACACAGAAAGAATTACGATACTATTTTGATGTTAAATTAATTTATCTTTAACATTCTAAACCAACTATTAATTAACTGTTGGACGACAAATTACACAGAATAAGCCGATGAACGAAAGATAACAAACAATGATTGGCCCCAGAATTGATTTACATATTTTGTGTTGATTTAAAGGGCATATACTGTACTGGGAAGGCAAAAAAGCCTTCAAAATGTAATTGTTAGCAATCTTCTTGCCAATGGTCTTAAATTCATGTATTGTCGATTTTAGAAGCTTGCTGAAAGTTATTTGCCCTCAAATTATCCATATGTGAAGTAATTGATGATTAATGATTAAATCCTCAAAATGTTCGGCCCGAACATTTTGAGGATTTGTGATTTAATCACTCATTACTCCAAATGTAGATCATTTGAGGGCAAATAACTTTCAGCAAGCTTCTAAAATAGACAATACATGACTTTTAGACCATTGGCAAGAAGATTGCTAACAATTACATTTTGAAGGCTTTTTTTGCCTTCCCAGTACAGTATATGCCCTTTAAGGACAAGCGGAAGAAAATGACGTAAAAGAATAATGAGAAGAAGAATAATCCAAATGAAAAATTATTCATTGAACGAATTTCTCAATTTTTAACCGTATTTCATGGTTGATTTGTGAACACATCGCCTCAATAGCTTAAATCAACGCTGCGTCCATATCACTAAACTCTTACTGCTCGTCAAATGATGCGGTAATATCACACCATTTACATTTCCCGAGATTGATACGGTTCATGCATATTGTATGAGTACGCGGTAATCGTGAAAAGCTAAAGCCATCGCCTGTATACCCCCTACGGTATAGCTCTTCGCCACTTCAGACAAAGTGCCCCATGCTAATTGCGTGTTGTTGCAAAATATGGCAGTAATTTATTTGAATTGAAATCGAATGTAATGTGTTATTCCCAAACGGTTTATCTGTGTTCGTAATGGCATATGAAAGAGTGGTAATACAGTAGAACGTTTTAGCTCGCCATGAGTGTGACTATGCCTGGTAGCTGATCTTAACCCTCTCAATACTAAGCCAGGAAAAGCTCATTGACTAATTACATAATTATGTCATGCACCTATGGTACTGATGTGGTTAAAGGCGAAGTCCAGTCAAAGCAATGGGTTGATCTCAATATAAGCGGAAAACATCAGAAGACGAGCCATAAGAGAGCTTAAAGATTGTCCGTCCCTTTTGCAAGATTAAAATTTGAAATCGTCTATCACGATCGTAAATTGAAGAAAATGTGATTCAAGACCATTTCTAAGAATATAGCATGTTGAAGCTTTCTGTATATGTAAAAAATTTCAGCCGTTAAATTTCAAACCGACTTTTTTCGTACTACGAAAAAAGTATTAGTCTTTGTTACAGTATCTATGTGGTTATTATGCGTGTGTGAAATCCAAATTTTATGAGTAACTTCCAAACTTTGGAGATGATTCCTTCCTTAGAACAATTTTTTTCATAATGCGTTTCATTATTTAATAAACCGATTAATCAATAAAGCAGATATTTCAACACAAATTGCTAAGAGCCTGAGGTAAAGACTATTAATCAGACGTTGTTTACGTGCATTATTTGAATTTTACACTACGTATCAGTTTCTAATTGTGAATATAGAGCTTGCTAACACTTCTCTATGTTTTGCCAATGTTTCGATGGTTTTGTGGTGATCTGAAAAAGGGACTGACTGTCTTTAAGCACAATCTTACAAAATTATAGAAAAACTATACATGGTTTTAACTTTTAAAGATTAACATTTTGAGGAGGCACATTTGCAACTTGATTATGAGGCTGTGACGTCACGGACGCACTTTTCCTGGGACTTTGTTATAGTGGGACTTGAATACCTCTTTAACAATATGATGCATAGATGCATACCTAATCGCGTCGCATCTGGATGTTAAGATACCACGCTGCAGTCTTTTGTTAGGACACGGCGACATTATCAGGAAGTGCTGAGAAAGCAAAGTGCCCTGTAATGATATACAGAGTAAAGAGAAATTACGTAAATGCACTACATAATGAGAAATGACGCACCATTGCATGTTTAAGCTGCTTTACTACGAAACATGTGAAACGCAGGAAAAGCAAACTAATAAAGATATACAAAAAGCGGCAAGACAAATCACAAGCAGGACAGTGCAGTCCAGCCATGGTAATGTAAAGGTTAACTCTCTCATTACCATTACCATGAAGACGTGTAGTAAGCCAAGTGGTTTTTAAAGCCTGGTAATGTAAGGGTTAACTCTCTCATTACAATTACCCTGAAGACGTGTAGTAAGCCGATGGGGCATTCAAGGCCTGGTAATGTAAGGGTTAACTCTTTCAATGCCACTGGCATGAAGACGTGTAGCAAGCCAATGGGGTTTTCAAGGCCTGGTAGTGTAAGGGTTAGCTCTCTCATTACCATCGGCATGGGGACGTGTAGTAAGCCATTTGGGTTATACAAGGCCTGGTAATGTAAGGGTTAATCCGTCACGACCAGTCATTGAATGAGACCGTGAGCCTTGATCCCCTGTGACTCTCCTCAAGCTCATGTCGTTAGCCGAGCAACACGTCGTTCCGCTCCCTCGCCCTGCACTCGCCGTGTCACAGGCGACTGAGTAAAGAGGTCAGGAGTCTATTTCTGGCTCAAGCTAGGCCAGCCAGCCGGGCAGGCCACAAGGCAGGCAAACAGTCAGCCAGCAGGGTAAAGCCTTGGGGGTCACACCGGCGTGACTGCAAAGCATCCGGGAACCCTGGGGATCTGGCTGAGAGAGCACGCGTGGGGAGGCGAGACAATTATTATTAGCTAAAAAATCATTAACTGAAACGTATTTGTGCGGAAAGTTGTTATTATTTTAAGACATACATTCGTGGCACGCTTGGGTTCCACCTGGTGTATGATCTTCGCCTAGACGACTACCCACCGTTACAAATGCAAGGTTCATCTTTTAAACGTTAACAAATTTTTAAAGGTAGGATAACCCTTTTGTACGTCAAAAAATGAAATTGTTTAAATACCCTTAAAAATGGATAAAAAAAAACACTGAGCGAAAATTTCCCTCACAATATTAAACCTGGAAACTATCTGAAAGTGGAATTGCATTGATCGTTTGGTTTCGGATGGTCGTCCCAAACTCAGCGGTTCTTGAAGCAGGAGACCCGGGATCGCTTTAGCTCAAATCGCGGCTTTCCGTGCCACAGGGATGCGTTGAGTCAAGCTGAACCCTGCTGTCGACCATTGCAATACGGTATATGAATGTAGACTGCGGCCGCTACGAATCGGGGTGTTTTTATAAGTCAACAGGAACACTTTTAGCTTTCACTGACAAGGTTCATGATTACTTGGCTTTAAGATGACTTCACGACCTACAAGGGCTATATACCCTACCAAAGATGTAGATGAACTTTTCTTCTCTTAGTAAGCTTAGTAAAGAGCGAGTTAAGAATCATGGCGATACAATACATCACAATAACCATGTACATTTATTATGGACGTGACTCCCTCACAACCACGCAACGCTTACGTCTTCCTACAAAACAACGATTCAGTTCAAACATTTTGGTTTGAATACATAGATCAAAGCTTTAAACAGTTTTGTACAATTTTTGTAGGAATACAATGCATCTCTTTTCTTTCTTTTCACTTTCTTCCTTCTTCATCACGTGTATTAGTGTTATTTCGACATTTTTTTACTTTTTGTAAGTCTTACGATTTCGAAATAACATGGAAACACATAGAATATCTATCCGGAATACTGATTCTGTATGCGGCGATTCTCCCAAAGAAAGAAGTGTTTAAGTGTCCCCAGTACGATTCCGACATTAGGGACACCGCAGTGTTACCGACAAACACTTCCAACAAAGAAACGCATTTTTTAAGTGCGTACAGGTACAAGATGTGATTTTGGTTATACTGGCAAAATGATGCGAGCACAACCCTAGCATGACAATGCTCGTAATGCGACTATTGACGCTGCACCGATTATTCAATAAAGGATGAATTCAATTCAATTGACGAACACTCATGGTGCTCATGGCCGTGACCAAACGGAATCGTAAGTGCTAGTAGACATACGCGTAGGCTAATGTACATTCCACAGGCCCGCAGTAGAATGAAATGCGCGGCGTATAAGGGTGTGGGGGAGTGGAGATGGTGCACGTAGTGCGTGCTGACTTCCTATCTGTCTAATATTAAGTGTACAGCCGTTTCCCGTATCATGATTACCCTATAGCTTTAAATCAATATAAACTGTATATGTTATATCATGTCTCGGTATGTTCTACACTGTAAACGTGAACGTGTTGAATTTATCACCAGTTGATGTGGTCTGAATAGTTATAATACGTATGACTATTAACTCTTTGTGTGCGACGTGGAACTTTTTTTCTTATTTAGTACACACAAATCCCATAGAGCAGCAGTTTATGTGGCACTCAAAGGGTCAAAGTCTGACCATTTTTTCTTCTGTGTGTGTGTGTGTGTGTGTGTGTGTGATACCAGGATATTCAAATGCACTGCCCTTCATTCTTAATTCGACATAGAGGGAGAGTAATCTTAAAACCCCTTCTTTGTATTAATTGAATGATTTAGTGTGAATTCAAACAACTTTCGTGTTAACTCCAACATTCTTGGTCTCAAATGCTATGTCATTATGCCGACACCAATTGTTCCCATTACACCCCATACCTCCAACTTGAGTTGAGACGCCAATGTTACGCCATCTTAACTCTACACACGTCATGACACAGAAATGTAAAAACAACTGCATGTAGTTTAAGTTTGTATTTGCAATAACAACACCTTTCTTTATTTTTAGTCGCAGGGTAAAACTGCGTAAACAGAAATAAACGAAAAACATCAACAAATTGTGTGCTTGCGTCACTCTGCTGGATATTGGTATACAATCATGACAAACTGATATGTCGTTTTGTCAACATTTGAATGATGTTCACTCTATAATCAGTTTGATTATTCGTGCTTGTCATTTTCTTTCCCCTGATCCGTCTTTCCGTTTCTCTCGGGAAATTATCTCCGCCGTTGATATCTCCGAAAGTGCAACGTTCACGCAACCTGAGATGTAGTTTGAAGTCCAGGCGGTTGGCATTTCTAAACAAAACTTTTCAATAGCGGGGTCTGGCTGTAGTGGACTAATCATTCCCGATTTTTTTCCCAGATCCAGCGAACCGAGAAAAGAAGAGAATGATACAGTGACTAGTCTAAGAGTTCTAGACTCTTTTGTATTTGGGATCAGAAATCCCCAACAGCCTGAAATGAGGCTAGCCTAGATGGTCCGTTCTCGCGCCAGTAACCGAATATCGATTCTCAATCTTATAATTGTCCATAAGTGAGGATTATTGCAGATTGCACAATCAAAGGAACGGTCGGGATATGAGTGTATGACGTTTCATATTTCTTTTCATCAGAAATATATTTATAAGTCCGCTGACGGGAAGGCCGTGCACTGATCAGCAATATGTTTTTTTTCACAGGGCTCCAAACCATCGATGTAAAACAAACAGCAAACAAAAAGTACTTTAGAACTAAAACAACAACTGAATAAATACTAACAATACTAACAAATACAAATTATTAGACACCAAGATAAAGAATACCGAATCATAGGTGATTAATTGATATTTTATGATTGAAGAGTGCATGCATTTTTTAGGTAGTGTGTCTTCTGAACTAGCCTACATTGTGACGTATGATGATAATAATAATAATACATATACTTTATATAGAACACTTTCCATCTTAATTAGATGCTCAAGGCGCTTCACAGCAAATTAAAGAGAACAAAGAAAGAACAAATACAATACAGGTATGAACTTTACAAGTTAAAATTATGGTTGTATGCCAAAAAGCACCACCATACAGGTATGTCTTGAGGTTGCCCTTGAAGGTGGTCAGTGACGTCAGGGTTTTCAAACTCTGTGGAAGAGAATTCCACAGGGTTGGCCCTGCGCAAGAAAACACCTGTTCTCCCAACGATTTCTTTGAAACGGGATGTTGCAAAAGACCAGATGAAGAGGATCTTAAGGTTCGTTAGGGTTGGTAGTTGTGAATTAAAGATTTATTGTAACTGGAGGAAGGTCCATTGACAACGTGAAAATCTAAAAGAAGTATTTTAAAGACAAGGCGTCCCTCAGGGGAAACCAATGAAGACTTTTCAAGACAGGGGTGATGTGGCTGCGCTTGCCAGTTAAAGTTACAATGCGTGCAGCTGCATTTTGTAACTTCTGTTGTATGGGAGGCCATGACCAAAATCGAGCCGCGACAAAATGATAGAGTACCCCTTTCTCACTGGGTTTTCTTAGCCCCGTATATATACTATCCTTAGCCTCGCACTTTTCTTAGCCCCGGACTATTTTTTGAAGCTTTTCACACTGACTTTTCTTAGCCCCGTACTATTTCTTAAACCCGACTAAGGAAATCCACGCTGTTCTCACTCGAAATCGTTAGACCCGGACTTTCTTGACAGCTTACGAATATTTATGAGTGTTATTACATGATGATTTCATGACTGGCCAATGGTAATGAGCGTGATAGAATGCGTGGGGAACGGGGCAAGTTGAACAATAAAAAAGGGAAAACCGCGAAATGTTTATCGTTTCACTACATTTAATTGATTATTTGAACGGTGTCACGGTTGTAAGATACATTATGACGTCATCATTGCTGTACACCGTAAACGTGTTTATTCATATATTTTCAAGAACCAAACATATATTTGGCTTTTGGTGTGTGTGTGTATGTGTGAGTGTGTGTGTGTGTGTGTGTGTGTGTGTGTGTGTGTGTGTTTTGTATAAAATTAGTCGAAGCTGTCTACACAGGCCTTGTCTGTACAGGCCACCTGTCTTTAAAGACCTAAGTCCCTTCGAAGCCCATTGCATGTAATTCCACTTGTCTTGAAGATGTCTGTATATCAAGACCACCTGTCGATACAGTTAGTTGTTATGTTCCGTTGGGATGGCTTTATGTATAGGTGTAACTATCTATATATTCAGCCAATCTTTTGGGGAGGGGGATCTTAATCATAGCAAATTGACAATATACCTCATGATAAAGATTACACTTATTATCAATGGGACATTCAAACCAAATTCAGTAAAATACATGTAAAATGCATGTAGTTGAATATCAATTGCTACTGTAGCGTTGCTGGAATCATCCTAGGTTTGCTGTGTATCATATTTACAATTGGTTGTAAAATAATTCAAGATTATCATTGCATTTTTGTAATTTGAATTGCGGTTGAGATTTGTTCATACCAGTATTACGTAATCAAAATACTTTTGGAGGATAGTTGTCTTAACTATTTTATATGTTGTATTAATATCTAATGTTTTTACTTTGTAACTTCTAATAATTCAACCGTATGCCTGCGGAAATGATTTTGATAAAGCTTGATTTCACATGAATTCAACTGAATGAAAGTTGAATCACGTTTTTTCAGATTAGAATGCTTCTTAAAAATATATTTAATCGACAATATGGAGAGAGTGTAATTTCAACTCTTTTGGGAAATAACGATGAAAGGATGGTTACAAATGAAACGTTTCGCTATCCTCTCGCATTGAATTCCGTTCTCTAACTATTGTAATCTTATGATGACAACACTACGCAAAATGTTACTTAGTGAATAAAAATAGTAGACTATTGTATATAATATGTTCAATTCATACGTCTCCCAAGTCTAAGATTTCAAAGGTGGTCTTTTTCAGATTGATTATGATTATACAAACGAATATAATATATAGCTGTTATAACTTGCAGATGCATTTGAAAAAGATGAGCCACAGAGGCAAACTATAGAAGATAGCAAAGATTTTATGAATTGATTGAATGATATATCACTGCTATTTTTATATTATATATTTATTTATATTTGATATTCATGTTTTCTTCAAATGTATGCACCTTCACTGAGTTAACATACGTTACCCACCCCCTCAACATACGTTCATAATTGACAACTGGTCCTATTATTTTATTCATGGAAGGTTTTACCGAATGTTGTATTATCATGCCTGCAAAGAGGATTCGCTATTGAAAAAAAAAATACATATACATTACATATAGTCTTCTATGAATTAACGTTATCCCCTATTGAAATTTTATGAGTATTACCATGGTTATGACGCCGTGAGAATTATATTCAACAACAGTTGGTTTCATAGCACATGTATGTCTTGTTTGCCATGTTTCTGTTGATATCTATGAAGTGCAAATCGGGACCACTGCAGTTTCCCCAATATCAGTATCGTGTTGGGGACGCCTAACTAAACATCGCACGAAACATTCTTCAGACTTCTGTTTTGCGTTTCGTATTTTGCTTATGCTGAAAAGGTATATCCGCCACAAGAATTTCATGTGTAGGATTTTTCCCTTCCTTTGTCACGTTTGCACTGCATGACGATCAATTCAAATCATAATGAAAACATTTCCCTATGGTATTGTATTGTAAACCAACCTATTTCTTCATTATCTGCTTAAATACATACGATATCATCCAGCTGTGAACAAACACGATGGAAATTAATGTTTCAAATTGATCGCTGAAACCCCCTGGAAATATTGGATTTGACACACTTGATGGTAAATTTGATACATTTGATACCAAGATTCAACTCCCAAAGTGTTCATATTATTACCACAAATGTATTCAGGCATCGCCTCGAGAGAGTGTTAATTGAATCTATTTTGGATTGTAAACACGTTCTTCGTATATTCATAATAGGAAACCTCATTTTCTTTGCAATATGCATGCTAATTTTCATACGAAACTTTCTTCTGTTATCCCTGTTATGACCTTTGTCGCACAATTGTGAATGACCTTCTTGGTGACTCGGTGCTGAGAGAGTTAAAGGGATAGTTCAACTTGAAGATCAGTTGGTTTCAATAAAAGCAGAAACATGAAAGAAACATATTCCTGAATGTTTGGCGAAAATCCGTCGAAGGTAAGATAGTTATGATCTTTTGAAATTTCAATTAGTGACGTCACGTGCGAGGTGCTCTCCCATATGCTGTGTACAGTATGGTAACATAAATTGCTCTTTTTCTGTTCTTGACAACGAAATGATTTTGTTTTCATACATGTATGTGCGTAAAAACGCATTTCTAAAGATGAATTAAATGCGCAGGTAGAGGGATGCATATTTCTTTCGGAAAATGCACATTTTTGAAAAGGAATTACACACAAGATATGGAGAACCCCTCGCACGTAACGTCACGAAATTAAAACTTTAAAAGATCATAACTTTCTTATCGTTTGACGGATTTTCATAAAACCTTAACTACTGTATTATGTTTCTTTCATGTGTCTGCTTTAACTGAATCCAACTTATTTTTAGAGTGAACTATCCCTTTAAGTGTTCAGAAGTATACCGCACTACCTCACATAAGACTGATCATTCGAAGCTGTAGTAGATACGATAGTACGGTTATACCGCATTGTCACTATCAGACTGTGATACCAGCCCCGATTCTGGGACGCCATCATGAGATACGATTAATAAAGCTGCCTCGTCGTCTGACTCTGAGATAGAGATTATCCACCCAGAGATAATCTTCCCGACATGCATCTGGTCCGGCGCTGCATCAAATCACGTGATGAGCTACATGCAGGTACTGGCAATCGAGTCATCATTGCCATTGTATGGTTAAACAATATCACGTCTAGATCATGTCGAACGGACACGGACTCTCACTTCCGCTGTCTAAATTAATGAAAATGATTAATTTCAATGTCACCGTTTTCTATTTATCAATCCCACCATTCCCACAATGTCCACTATCGTAAGTTTTATTCGTTGTGCGTGTGACTCGAAACGCATTTTGTTGTCGAGTGCACACTTTTATCATGCTTATTGAGAGAAACATGCTCCGAGTCTTTGTGTGTGTTTTGCGTGGAGGGGGCGTTATGCTTCGTGCCGATCGTTATATTATTATGGTTATGATTTTTCTGCGAAACCTTATCATTCGGGAAGAATTCGCGAGGACAACATGAATCGGCGCTTTCAGTCAGGTCAATCATGTGTCAATGAAGGGTAAGGGCCAGGAGAACAGAGTCTGGGCTAGCCATGCCCTTTTGTCAGTCTTTTAAAAGGAAGTTTATAAAACGGGAAAAAGCTATGGAATCGCACTAAACGAGTGATAACAAAATCAATTTCCGTTTCGACACCAATATCCCAATAGTACTTGATATAAGACGAGATAGTACCATACCACCTACCTACTCTTTCATGCCACAACTTTTTCTGGGGTGGGTTTTTGTTGTTTTTGTTTTTGTTCGGGGGTGGGGGGGGGGGGGGGTGGGGTGCGGCCTTCATGAAATTCATATACACACTTTGAAACACCAACCGAGCTGTTTAATTTAGGTTACATTTAACGCTCAACATTATTATGAGTGCAAGTGTATGGTGGACAATAAACATGTAAAATCAGTCCAACGACCCAGGCGGAAAATAAAAACTTATGTGCGGGGGTTCCTTTTTCTGACGTCATGAAACGCGCGCACAGAATGGTGCTGCAATGTTCAGGGACTGATTTGTTATCCATGGGGAATCCCTGTTGTGTTGCGGGGGCTACATCTTTGCAAATAATCGCACGCACCGGGTTAAGGGGTCGGCGCCCACGTGTCGGCGAATAGAAGCGAGGCTCCGATTGTCGCCTTTGTTTTGACCACGCTCATGATGGACAGATTCATAAACCAGTATTGTCATTGACGCAATCGGCCGTGCGTATGTATCTCTGCGTCTGGTCTGCGTCGGGTTTTGCAGGAAGTCCTTGCGTCAGACGCATGTAGATGCACTGTTGCTCCGGTGCGCAGGAGAATGCAGTTTGATAACATGTCCAATTCATTGCGTTTGACCTTTTCGGTTGCTCATGCTTACCATTGAACATTGCAGAGGTACGTCTGGCATATCGTCAGCTGTCATGATTAAATGTGTTGAAACAACTCGGTATCATTTAGATGCAATGTGCTATTAGTTACATTAGGGCTAAGGTGGTTTACTAGTACATCGTCGTTATCGTAGATGGTATGGCGATACCTCGTTCTCAGGTGAAGTAGCCATTGCCCATACGATGCTACCTCACATACGCCAGGTACAGGCAACGTGACGTCATAACGACATTAAAAATGGCCTCTCAGCTTGCAGACGGTGATCGTGATGATAGACAAGGGAGAAGCAGACACATGCTAGCGTTGCCATGACGACTGTAAACACATTGCCCCAAGGCAGAGTAATTCGGGCCGTCATTCTGTTAAATATTAATAGTTTTAACAATACAAGAATGAAAATGTAAATTATCACACGCAGCACTTGATGGCGTGGTTGACTCTCTTTAATATTTTATTTGTATTTTTCCATATTTCACCTACATGTAAGTCGTAATCATTTTTTTTTAATCATAATGATATTCAAGTTGATAAATCTTCCAACCCACCGCTAAACTCTGCCGTGTATTTTTTTTTCATTCATTAATCTATCCATCCATCTATCAATCCCCAAAGCAATCAAATATTGCTCAATGAACAGAGATGTGTTTTAAGGAATAAGGGAGACCAGCACCTAGACCAGACATTTGTCATAGTGTAGATTAGAAATGTCCAACGGTTTGGCGGTTAGGCTACGTTAACCTAGATCGACTTAAAGGGATAGATCACCCTGAAGATAGGTTGGTTTTAATAAAAGCAGAAACATGCAAGAAACACACCAGTGAAGGTTCGATGAAAATCCGTCAAATGGTAATTAAGTTATGGTCTTTTAAGTAGAAACATGTAAGAAACATATCAGTGAAGGTTTGGTGAAAATCCGTCAATGCATAATAAAGTTGTGATCTTTTAAGCAGAAACATATAAGAAACATTTCAGTGAATGTTTGATGAAAATCCGTCAGAGGATAAGAAAGTTATGATCTTTTAAAGGGATAGTCCACCCTGAAGATAAGTTGGTTTTGATAAAAGCAGAAGCATGTAAGAAACATATCGGTGAAGGAAAGAAAGAACCATCATCAGTGATGAAAATCCGTCAAAGGGATAAGAAAGTTATAATCTTTTAAAGGGATTGTTCCCCCTGAAAGTAGGTTATTTTCAGTAAAAGCAGGAGCATGAAAGTAACATAGAAGTGAAAGTTTGACGAAAATCGGTCAAAGGAAAAGTTATTAGATTTTGAAATTCCTGTTCTGTGACGTCACGTGCGATGTGTTCTACCATATGATGTGAACAACTTTTCTTTCGAAAAATTACATTTTCCCAAAAAGATGTGCATTTGTTACATAATTAGAAATACGTTTTTACATACATTTATGTATGAAAACAAATCATTCTGTTGTCAAAACAGAAAAAGAGCAATACTGCAAACAAAATATCGGAGAGTACCTCAGTGATATCACAAAATTGAAATTTCACACGATCGTAACTTTCTTATCCTATGACGGATTTTCGTCAAACCTTCACTAATGTGTTTCTTTCACGTGTCTGCTTTCATTGAAACAAAGTTAATCTCAGGATCAACTATTCCTTTAACTTTTGACTTGGAAACGATGCATCCTTCCAGTTCTGCCTGTTCGGAGGTTTGAACTCTTGAAGAAGGGTCGAGGAAATACCACGATAAATTATACATCTTGACGTAAATGCGGTAAAGACACACGAGATGCAGGGAAAGAAAAAAAGGGAAATTGAAATTATTGTTATAAATTGGCGGGGCGTGCGGCGGTGGCCAGCTCATCAAGTAGGCCGGGGATCGACCAGATTGTCTTAAGAGGTGGGTCTCCATCAGCAGAGAGGTGGATCTTTACCAGCAGAAATGGTAGGCATAACCCCGATTAGCCTGATTATCACCCCAGGACGATTATTCGGTGCCTGATATTACATGGTGGAAAGGAATTCTGACTGCAAGATGAATACATATGATGATGATGATGATGATAATGACACTGATGATAATGATAATGTTTATGCTATTGACGATAATGATGATGAAGTTGATGTAGAGTATTGTAAGAATATTACTACTACATGTAACACTACTACTACTCCTACTACTACTACTACTACCATGACTACTACTACTACTACTACTACTACTACTACTACTACTACTACTACTACTACTACTACTACTTCTACTACTGCTACTTCTACTATTACTGCTTCTACTACTACTACTACTACTACTACTACTACTACTACTACTACTACTACTGCTACTACTACTACTACTTCTACTACTACTACTACTTCTACTGCTACTACTACTACTGCTACTACTACTGCTACTACTACTACTACTACTACTACTACTACTAATTCTACTACTACTGTACTACTACTACTACTACTACTACTACTACTACTACTACTACTACTACTACTACTACTACTACTACTACTACTACTTATTCCTATTCTACTCCTTGCAAAGGCATACGATGTATTTGAAAAGGTTTATCCCAGTTATGATGCAGACATTTAAACCAGCTTGTCATTGTCTCCATTCTATATCAAACAAACACCGTTCTATACTCAGAGCTAGATCTGACTACAAATCATACGGGGAATTGGATTTAGCGACAGAAGACAAAATGACAACACAGCACGGTGTTACTATTAGAAGAGTCTTTCCTGCTGCCAATGGCTATCTGTCAGGTATTTTTTTTTTTAAGATTCCGGACGAAGGTTGGGTCGTGAAGACACGCCTGTGATTGGCTGGAGAGAGTTGATTGGAGGCACGTGGCATGGATTGTCGATGATTGTCGATGACTGATGCTGCCAATCGACCTCCAGGCCCAAACTCACCTGCCTACAGTCTCCCCCCTCCTCCTTCTCTTCCTAACCTTTTCTCTCTCCCACCCCATCCTCATGTCCATCCTCCTCCCGAAGACAATCTATCCATCTTCCTCTCTCACACCTTCTCTACCCCCCCCCCCTCTCTGCGGTCCACCCCTCCCCTCCCCTCCTCTCTCTCTCTTTAGCATTCTCTTCCCTTTTATCCCTCTCATTATGCCCTCTTCTTTCTTTCTATATGCCTCTCTACCATTATATATATATGTCCATCTCTCTCTCTCTCTCCACCCACTTTTTCTCTCTCCTATCATCTCTCCCTTCATCACGTTTATCGTTCTGCTCTCGATACTGCTCTATCTTTCTGTCTCAGTGACTTCTGTCCATCACGCCCCCACCCCCCCTCTCTCTCTCTCTCTCTCTCTCTCTCTCTCTCTCTCTCTCTCTCTCTCTCTTTATGTTCTTCCTCATATACATGTACCTAATAATAACCCATATCTGCATACACGCCGTTCTTCCTTTATCCCCGTTACCTACCGCGCTTGTAGCTGGATGCATGTTCTTGATACAGTACAGTCTGCCGCATCCTCCCTCGATGTACAGGGAGCATGTTTCCCATTGCGCCTCATCTCATATCCATACTAAGCCTGACATCCATTTCCCATCCCAACTGACAAATGTCAGTTGGGATGATGAAATGGATGAGAAATGGTCTATAGAGTCTAGCGCTCCATGAGACTAGTCACTGTACCATTCTCCTTTTTCCTCAGTCCATCTCACTCGAGCTGAAGCAGATATAAAGAATGATTAGTCTACTGCAGGCCAGACCCCTTTCTTGAATGTTTGATTTAGAAATGCCCAACCGTCTGGGAATGAGGCCAATCCATACCCTCTTCTCTCTTCTTTCCTCATTTGTTTGTGCATAAATCGACAATAGTAAATGGGGTCATTTATCAGGCTGAGTTGGATATTTGCCCGTCTCTCGACATTATGCTAGAGCCTGTGTAAAGATGCAAGTACCCCCTACCCCCGCCTCCCTTACCAGCCCGTGCACTATGGGTTCCTCAACCTCTCGTCTACCGCCCAGACTGAATCTTCATTTCATTAACTCTTTGCATTCTTTATGGGCTAGTCAGACATTTTGAATTGGTAAAAGTAATACACAACATTATTATGGTATTATGGCATTGTGGCGTATGGGAGAGAAGGAGTTTAAATAAAGCATTAACGAACTTTCGCTTGATTTCACGTTTTAAGCTGATTTTGATTTCTAAGTTATTTTTGCATTCGAAAGAGGTTACTGCTTTCGGCTATTGTTAAAAGTTGGGGGAATATAAATATAATTATGTTTGTAATTTGTCTAAATCCAATAAGGTTTACTGAACTTACGCGGTGTTATCTATGTACCATTACTGTAAGCACGGTAGGCGAGGGATTTCATATTTGTGATTTGCATTAGTCTTGACTCTGATTGCTAGCTTTAGTAACCATGGCAACCGACGAAGCAATCATGTGTATAATCAAATAATGAGATACAACTACTGGCAGGTCTAGACATTTCAAATAACAATTACACATTTTCTAGAGCAACATTTTCCAGACGTGAAACCTCAAACCGAATTCGATCCCACAAGGAAAATGCATCGTTTCTTTCATTTGTTTATTTTCATTGTCATTGAATCATTCATGTACAAGTTTCAGTTTGTAGTTTCAGTTTTTGCTATCCGTAATAAACATTTACATTGTTGTGTATATATCGTGAGCTGACACCGCTAAAAACACTTAACGTATAATGCAGGCGCAAGAATGTCTCAAGGGTTAACTCCGTCTAGCCAGAGAGTGTGGTACTCCGTAATACTGGCGCAAGAATGCTTCAATGTTAACGCCATTAGTGACAGATGGACTACACCCTCTTGCGATGTATGTATATTTCTTTCGTAATCCTGCATCGTTGGCACACTCGCATATTCATGATGACAAAACATGTTTTATGTTGACCGTCTGCACTTACTAAAACACAACCATAATCTTAGGCGTATAGGAACTAACCCTTTTATTTGTGGCATTGCAAAGGTTAATATATGCCTTGTTTATGTGTTTATTTATACGAAACACGACATATGTAGTTGACCCCCTTCTCACAAGGACGGCGTACTGGGAATAATATATGATATTCTAACGATTCGTAGAACACTGACGTGTGTAGAGCTGCTACGGCGAATGTGGAAGATGCGTCGCTTATTGTGAGGAGAAATATACAATGCGACTTAACGGAGTGGAATGAAAGGAAGAGTCTCTAAGAGTTATGATCATGTAGGATGCGAATGGAAATATCATCTCGCTCACGTTCAAGGTCGACGTAATGATGGCTCTATAGACACGACAGAACCAATGAAGCAGTGGAAAGTCAAGATGACGTCACATTATTGGCACTGCCAGAGTTGTTATCTACTGTAGCTCATAAATTTGTTTATTTATACGAAACATGCCATAGATAGGTGACCCTCTTCTAAAGACGGCGCACTGAGTATATCAGAATAACAATTCTTAGAACACTGACGTGCATAGGTGGCAAAGGTGGATTGCAGCAGAAACTGACAATGCCACTTAATCGGATGGAATGAAAAGACGTTTCTGTAAGAGTTACCATCTTGTACGATGAGAGCGGAAATATCAAGTCACTCACATTCACGGTGCATGTAACGATGGAACAATCGACATGATGGAGTCGATGAGCCATGCGGAAAGTCCAGATGACGTCACATCATGGTCTTACGCTTGAAGTCCTATCAAACGTAAGGTTCCATTCCACACACCTCTATACAAAATATTGATTCCTTTATCAAAAAACGGAAAAAGAGCAATGCCGGAATCATACTGCACACAACATACGAGAGAGAAGCTCACCAGTGACGTCACAAACTTAAAACATTGAACAAGACGTCAACTTTCTTATCCTCAGACGGATTTTCTTCAAACCTTCATTTATATGTTGCTCTGGTTTTTCTGCTATAAACAAAACCGATTTAAGATCAGGGCGGAATTTCCCTTAAACTGGGCTTTTAAACTAGCGTTTGAACATGTGCACTTGTTGGAACAATCATACCACCCAGATAGAACCAATCGAGCATGCTATCCAGACATGTATTAGCCTGAGCTATAGTCATGAAGTTCTGTTAACATTCTTTATGGCAAAAAGACATGACCAAAAATATGTATTTTCACTTCACTAGTTATACAACTAAAATGTATATTCTATTGCTTCTCAATATTGCTCTTGAACCCACGTTTGCCTTCCGCTTCGAATCATAACCATAACCATCAAACAAATTATTTCTCTCCGGTTAGATGTTGAATACCCGTAGGAGCAATATCAATGTGAATAGCAAGGATAAGGACACAAATCATGAAAATGTCATTGATCATTTTCATATCAATGACAGCGTCAATGACAACTAGCACATGAACAAATTCATAGCCACGATCCACACGTCGGCCTCCTGACATGCCTGATATTATGTACGTTGACAACCGCGTGGTGTGCGTAGTGTGGGTGGGGATTCTGGCGCATATTATTAACTCTGTAGGATATCAAGTACATTATTACGTCGGTGTCTCGCTTGCAACCAGATGAAAAGCCTCAATAACGGGGGCTGTTTCTACGAACTCATCTCCTAGGATCGCATGCAAATGTCATCAGGTCGCTCTGCCAGCATCCCGGTATCAGCGCACTGGCTCCAAATTAATCTTCGGCCCTCATCTTGTCCCCAGCGGTCGCAGGGCTGTTTATTGAAATTCCACAAATTGGGCATGGCGTGGTACATTTATAAAATTAAATTGTTCCGAAAGTAATTAAAGGGAAATTAGCTTACCGGAGATGAAACTCTATTGCTATTACTATGCAGTCTCATTGGTGGAGTATTGAGTGGTCGTTATTGTGTACGAGATGCAAATGATTTGATGGGAGGAAATCAAGGGTGAAAAAGATGCAGATTGGAATGAGATGAGGAAAGTGCAGGGAGGAGTAGAAAGAGATAAAACAAAGAGAGATTAAATGAAGGGGAGGAAGTGGGTAAGTGATAACAGACAGAGAGAAGGGATGAGGGGGTGGAGGTGGGGGGGGGGGGGGGGGTAGAGAGAAGGGGGGGGGGGTGGCGGTTGTGGAAAAGAAGAGATCGGAAGAGAAATGTAAGTTTATAGAGGAAGAAGATAAGTAGAGCGGGGTGGAAAGAGAAAAAGGAAAGACATTCCCCCTTTCTCTCTCTCTTTGTATATACATGTACACGTACGCTGATGTTTCTTAATTATAATTATAACCAATAAAATGCTGATCAGAATTATGTAAAGAGTATGATATACTGGGAAAGCAAGTGAAGCATGCATTTCTAGTGGTAAAAATTTACGGCTAATATAAAACTTCGATCAAAATGGGTCTTAATGTGTCTTAATGATGGATCAGAATGGCATTACGATAAAGGGGATAAGAGGATATTCCACCAAAGATAGATCAGCCAATCAACCCACTAAAATCCAGAATCCAGGGAATCCAGAATCCATCACTGCCAAGGGTTGATTTATATTTTGTAATGATAGAAGAAAGTCGGCATTGAGGGATGATGAAGATGCCATGCAGACAGAAATTGTTTGCAACGGCTTTGAAATTGAGAAGAACGGGCGGAAAGAAATCTGTGGAATTAAGGACGAAGCAATGCGCGATATTAAAATTAAAACGCATTGAAACATGACAAAAATTGCATCAATACCCTGGTAGATTGATAGAGAGTAGCACTCACGCTTAATGCCCCACCTACCCTCGCCAACTAACTAACCAACGAGATTGCGTGCCGCTCTCCAGACAAATAAAACGACCCGCCATGACCAGTGCACGTTGCTATGCAGTAATTTACGTTGCTAGC
This sequence comes from Arbacia lixula, assembly GCA_963669155.1. Classification (NCBI taxonomy): domain Eukaryota; kingdom Metazoa; phylum Echinodermata; class Echinoidea; order Arbacioida; family Arbaciidae; genus Arbacia; species Arbacia lixula. The sequence continues at coordinate 27,592,483 of OZ022578.1, forward strand.
CAGTAATGGGGGCGTGTATAAACTTCAATATTGAGGCGAGTTTGTAGGATCGTTCGTTCCACCGCGGCGCTGTCGACCAGGCTGATAATCCAGCTGATTAGGGCGGTGGTTGATACAACTCCTACTGCGATGCACTGCACGGCAGAATGTAGGGCTGCTCGCCAATAATTCCATTTTTGGGAAGACCCTAAAGCATACCAAATATGATAACACCATTGACGAAATATATGCATATTAAGTCAGTTGAACACATTTAATAGAGCAAGTGTCTCGACATACGATTTAAGAGCGATTAAGTGCGATGATTGAGCACAGATAGGTCCCTGAATACATTGATGGGGGCCTTGTGAAGTCGTACAAACACCTTAAATATTGAGCAAATCGGCTGGCAACCTCGGTTTCAGGCTTCCACCGAAAAATAATGCAGAAGACTTGCGCTCTATTGTTGCCTGTGACCAAACAGCGATAGCTTCTTTTACACGTTTTTCCATGCCTTTTTTTTATTTTTCATTTTTAACACTTATGTCTATACGTGGAAACAATTACAGGCGTGTGGCAAGAGCAGTGATGTATATAGGTCGCTTTGGTGTGCCATGGCAGTTTCCTCGTGTGTGATGTGATGTGTGTGTGTTTGTGTGTGTGTTTGTGATGTGCGTGCGTGTGTATGTGTGTGTGTGTGTGTGTGTGTGTTTGTGTATGTTTGTGATGTTTGTGTGTGTGTGTGTGTGTATGTGTGTGTGTGTGTGTGTGTGGGTAGGTGTGGGTGGGCCCGTTACAGTCAAGTCCTGGAAAAGGAAAAGCGTCTTTGATCAAATAAAGAGTGGAGAGACTTTCCGAGATAATATCATGATATGCAGGGATAGGGAGAGAACCCCCCTATACATGGCTCCATCATTTACGGACCCCTACCAGGTACCAGGAGGAGGGCGGAGTGCACGCCCCCTCCATATAGAACAGTGTTCAGGTATCATAATTATACAATAGTTGCGGGGCTGTCTATTCTGGTGCCTGATTGGACTGACCCTCAGGCCTATATGTAACCGCCCCCTTTCCCCCCTCAGCATCAATCATTCCATTAGCTATTCTTCCTGCTGCATTCCTCCTAGTTGAAAGGGTCACCTTATGTGCACAATGTGGAGAGAGGAATGAAAACAATCACAACAATTCATGTGTTACGCTGGAACACTCCAATTGGTAGTTCAATTGGGGCAACAACCTTTGACAGTATCGGGACATTTTGGAGAAGTTTTTGTAGCATGAAATGAAAGTCCGAACATTCGCATGTAAGACCACCGTCCAACATTAGCTCGCAGTCACAATGAAGCATGGACATGTAGTCCATGCAACTTTCCTTCTTCACACTCGCTTCACGAGCATGACCTAAGAACCAGTCTGTGGATCTAAACTGGTTTGTTATTGCACCATCTGCAGGAAAGAAAAAAAATCGATGGGGAGAAAAGTCCAGAAGTAGATTAGAGTTAGAAAGAGAAACTTGCGGGAGAAAAGGAGAGACAGACACTAAAACAGGGAGATGCAGAGCTGGGTATGGGTAAGATGGGGTAGGGGTTGGAGTGGGGAGTGGGTGCGGGGGGGGGGGGTGCACTCCCCTAGAACATGTTTAAAAAGGAATGTGCCGACGCAACCGTACATTGATTGATTTTATCCATGATCAGGAATCTCAGGGCCGTTGCCATGACAGCTCATGGCTGAGTGTTAAAGTATGTGTCGTTGCATGTCTTGTGATGCAGTTGATTCAAAGCAAGTGTGTACCTTTTGTAGACAAAATCAAATTGTGTAAAACAGTGAATGAACCAAAAATACAACATCATGTGAAGTAAGAAGTTGGTTGGTTTATAATCAAAATGCAGCATCTAAAAAACACTATCCTTTCTGTTTGCTATTCAGACCATGCTTCATCTTCTAATGCATCTTTGAGTCATATATGGATATATTTGTATTAATCATATATTACAACCAAGATGGCGAATGTGTCCCCGTGTTGAACAGTAATCTGATCGCGTCGCTTACGTTGTGATGCTCACTCTTCAATGCGAGGGTCTGCGAATACTAACGTTTATTTCAGACGACCCTGCCCAATATTCATACGTAATGTTGTGGTCAGTATACACCCAAGAGCTCCTATATTGTGAGGGAAGCTCCCGAAAAGTATTTGTTCTATATACATGAATTCCGATACGTTTATACAAATGTGCATAATAATAGGCCTGTAATGCTATTAATATGGAGGCAGGTATCAAATTCATGGTATTTGGTAGACTGCTCTGTCAAACCCACTTACTTTTAATCGTTCTGCGAAACCATATTTAGTTATTCTGTTGATATATCCTTTCTACCAGAATTTTGAGCATTAATATTTGACAATAAAAAAGTCTGGCTGCATTAGACGTAGTACTCTCCTTCCCCTCCAGGAGGAACGGGAGACTTCCGGTGGAGCTTACGGGAAGCCAGTCCAATGGTCCGACAAGCTTGGAGACACTGGCCATGGTGCATGCTAGCGTTTCACAAATTTTGTATTCCGATTAATAATTGGTCGCAAAAACTACAATAATACGACGTCATTAGCTGTTTCCATTGTTTGGAATAGGAATGACAGCATGGAATTGGTATTCTTCAGGTAAGTCTTTGCATGAAGACTACATCGGTGTGAGGATCATGATGATAGGACTTGTAGAGTGTATTTGTAGAGTGGCTTACATGCGCTATCATTTTTAATTGGTATTGTATTAATTGATGTTTCGAAATAATAGGTTACAAAAATTAAGTGCACACTGTTGATGGAAAGAAGAGAGTTAATACAGGTCTGGATATGAGACTGTGTTGCTTGCGAACACGACCCGGTCTGTGACCCTGGGCTGGTCTGCAGACTAAAGACTAGTCAAGTGGAAGGCAAAGCCTTGACAGACGATGAACTCTTAGCGCAATAATCGGTGCGCGCGAAGCGAGCGATAAAACAAAAAGAGAAACCAGCGGGGAAGCTCTTCCGGTAATTAATGCACATTGATTGGACGGAAGTTAGCTTCCGATATCTCACGGCTGCAACCCCCCGTAGACCCAAGCCCCCTAGGGACTCGGCCGGCCTGTCTCAACCCAGCAGGCGCCGGCGATTCTTCAGGGGGGAAACTCTTCGAAGAGAAAAAATCGGATGAATAAAGTATTGGCTTCACAGTCAATGAAGCCGTGAGTACTCTAAATTACCATACTCGAAAAAGCACCGTGGACACGGCTGTAGTGGCCACGCGCGCGCGCGCTTTTAAATATATGAATGAAAGGATATATACAACATAAAAACTGACCGTTATTGGTGTTAACAGCTGATGTGATGACGGAAGATCTCGCTCAGAGAGACATATTACGGTATACATGTCATCAGGGATGACAGATAGACAGGTAGACAAGAAGAGACAGCCCAAATGAACTCATCACGATGCGCTGAAATCATTGCCCTTGCAGTCCGCGCACACTCTCGAACTAATCATTAGTTTTCCGAGAAACCGAACTTGCTTCAGGGATACATGGAAAATGACACGACACTAATAAAATATGTACTCTAGCCGGGCCGTGATCAATTTCCAGTGTCAATGACAGAAAATCGAATTTCTAACTGTAAAACAAACAAGGGCAGTGCACAGTCAATAAAGCAGCCAATAGGATATGAATGGAGGTTGTAAGAAAGGCAGGAATGTCGTACAGGTCAACACGTTATCGACTCGCAGGGACTATAATCATAGACCCAACTACTGAAAACTTATCCTATTATGCAACATGCCATTTTAATTTTCTTAGATGCAATGTTATGTTATGGTCTTGACACCAATCATGCCATGTTGTAGTGTGTGTATGTGTATGTGTTTGTGGTGTGTGTGTGTGTATGTGTGTGTGTGTGTGTGTGTGTATGTGTGTGTGTGTGTGTGTGTGTTTATGTGTGTGTGTTTGTGTGTGTTTGTGTGTGTTTGTGTGTGTTTGTGTGTGTTTGTGTGTATGTGTGTGTGTGTGTGTGTGTGTGTGTGTGTGTGTGTGTTTGTGTGTGTGTGTGTCGTATATTTGTGCTGCCCTACTGCAACCATGACAATCCTGGAATGAATTCTTTTTACCTAAGGAAAGTTGGAAGAAGTATGACTTGATTCGATCTGGTATCCGGACACTGCATCAGTGGATCAGAAGGAATGAAACACCGTATTGATCAACAATTCATGGTTTACACATTACTGAACCACCCGCCTGAAAGTGTTTAGACTGCTAAACGGAATAGTATTGTAAAAGAGAGCAACAGGCCATTTTCTTTATTTGTGCATATTCAATGCCCGTTAGTCAACAATACGTTTGCGCACTTTGATACACTTTGATATCAAACGAAATCCTCTCTCTCTCTCTTTGAAACAATTTGACATTCCCCAGGTATTTGTTCTATTGTTCTGCAACCCTGCGCGAACAAAGGCTCAATACAAGTACGGTCAACTGGAGTTTCTGTAATAACGCGGTTCTCATGTTTATCACACGGTGTAGGGGTCGCATTATAGGCGTGGCGCTGTGACATCATTGCACTGGTGAATTTGTACTTAACCCGAAACAGGCACATACCGGAATAGTTGGCAACAGTCGCGCCAACATTTGACCTTCCCACGGGATCCCAGAACAATTGTTTCGGACAATGTGGTCCAGATTCGGATCCAGCCCGATTACGTGGCAATGTGCTCTACGAGCATGTATGGAGGGCAACGTGTCTGAAAAATTCAAGGAACGATTAAATTCTGTGCCGAGAAGTTCATGACATTCATGACATTAACATTTCATTTCAATTATTTGACCATTATAAAAACGAAACAACAAATATACAACATGCTTACAAACAAAAATAATGGTAAAAACGTCATCTTTTTTAAAACGAAATTTTATGCATACTTCCATGAGCAATATGGATAGCGTTTTCCATCCTGTAAATGAAAGAAGATAATCAAAGGATGGATCACTCTATCCTTACTTTTACTGGGTGTATGCTTTAAATTTCTTTTCAAACTTGAAATAACCCCAGAAAGCCCTCTTGCGAAAATTAACATCGTCATTCGCATGTTTTGAACTCCGTACCCCCAACCCCTCACTATTCGGGAGTGCCAGATCTGGTGTGTGGGTCTGTGAGTGAATATATGTGATTATGCATATGTGTATGTGCTTTTTCTTTATGTATGTTTATTTTGATGTTTATGTATGTGTATATGTCAAGTTTACCAGGTCATATATTGGCGAGGACCCCGTATGAGCATAGGTTTTCTTTCATGCTCACATTCTTCCAATTTTATTGGCGCTGGCAACACTAGCCTCAATACCAGGCTCTTTGAAGTATCTAATCCGAACAATCACAATTTTACACTCGGGTCTGGTATGACGAGGCTAATGCATCCTTTCCTCCCGTGTTCGGGCTAGCTACATATTAACTAGAAAGATATTAGCCTATACACCGGCGGTGGACTGTACCATACTGGAAGAAGAAGTACAGCTGTAATAGCAACAACAGCTTGTTTCATAACGATAAAACAATTTTGTCAAACTTTGCCCTGCATAGACAAGTTCATGTTGACCTCGGGAGTGTACATGATTGGTGTTGTGAAGGGGGACATGAAACCAGGCCGGACATAGGTTCCTGCCATGGAAAAGCTGTGTGTCTGTTATCTTAGCCTTGTTCCAGGCTGTTGGTCATTCGCAATCCAAACTCTACAATAAAGTGGTCTGGCTGCAATAGGCTAATATCTTTCTAGTTAATATGTAGCTAGCCCGAACACGGGAGGAAAGGATGCATTAGCCTCGTCATACCAGACCCGAGTGTAAAATTGTGATTGTTCGGATTAGATACTTCAAAGAGCCTGGTATTGAGGCTAGTGTTGCCAGCGCCAATAAAATTGATATCAGATGGAAAGAACAACAGTCACTGACCTCTAGAAGTACATGTGTGTTTTGGTGGGTTCCTGTGTCGCTGCCCGGGCTCGAATGTTGATTAGACCTCCGTTTTAACAGTCCACCGGGAATCATGGAAACATGTCAACACAAATGGACAGGCAGCAGCGGACTATCTAAAAGTAAACGCTAGGTGGCGGAAATTATAATCTTTCTGTATATCTCTTATTTCTTGGAACGGAAATGGGTTGTGCTCAATGTTAAAAGATATATGACTCAATGGCTATGAAAATATAAGTCAGGTAAATATATCAACATGTCATAATCGAATATTTTTAACTTATCGGTGTTTTATTGAGGTTTAACAAACAACAGCAATTACATGTCTCAAAGTATTTATTACACGAATGACGGGCGAATTGTCTATATTTATATGCGCATAATACGGCTAGAATTTCATTCACATGAAAAACAAAAAACCCGTGCATGATAGTCATAATTACGATAGCATGTAGCAAATACAATCATCGTGATGTTCCTAGAAAAGAAACGATCTGGTAATGGTGAACTTTCTTAAAAACAACATGCATGTAAAATGAGAATGGGATGCCTTATGAGAAGCAGCTTGTAATATTACATTAGCATTTATAAAATGCTGGGAGAATAAATCAAGTGAAACCGTACTGTGATTGTACAATTTCATTCATTGTTCTGTTTGTTCATAATAAATGTCGATATGTTTGCTTTTATTGAGTACATTGAATGGCTTCCTCTCGGTTAGCCTTCTCTTTCCAGCTGTTTGCACGTCGCAATGGGAGGTGCGAGCCTGGGGGTGCGAGAAGCATAGCATACTTCAGAGGTAGTTTGTAGTCACAAACCTTTGTCAGTCAGATTCGTGGTAGGGTCCTTGGTCAGAATGAATCAATAGGTCTGAAATGTGGAGACTAGCTCGTATATGTTTTTACATGCTTCCCGTCGTGAACTGGCAAACCAGTGCATTGGTAGACTATCTTGCAGACACATGTTTTGAGAAAGTGGCTCAATCTAGTTTGTGTATGTAGTCTATTCCACAGCTTAGCACGTTTTGAAGTCTTTCAACACTTTTCAAGGGTACAAAAAAAAAGGGAGGGGGGGGGGGATTGGTACGGGGGTCTGTGTTGTAGAAAAACAGGACATGGGGTTTAGCGTGATTATGCCGTCTGCAGCATTGAGCTGGAATGTAACAACGGAATACACCTGTTACAAGTATTATTTCCCATTGGCAGTCCATTGTGTACAAGCATGGGCCATGGTACAAGGTTGCATCACGGATAGCCTGCATTACAGGCTCTTAGATATTTCTGATCCCAACCGACAAATACAGTCTAGTACTCTAAGACTAGTCACTGTATCATTCTCCTCGTTTCTTAGTCTGTCGTACATGTGTGGGAGAGACGGAGAAGGAATTAAGAATGCTTGACACTCTAGAGTCGTTAGTCTAGCTGTTTACTGAATAGTGTAGTTCGGAATGAACATAGCCAGCAGCCTAGAAGCCACGTTTCATCACGGACCTTACGAGAGAAGAACAGAACAATGCAGTAGGATCAGTTTGTGAAATTATGAAACCTTACAGTGACGTCTTATACGAATTATTCATGAAGAACGGTCTGCTCAACTATTTCCCTTAATGCATGTGTTGCACATTATCTTCCGTTTGGCTATGTTATTATCTTAGCAACAGTGAAGAGTCTCTTTAAATAGATCATGTGGATACTAAAGCCGTTTTCAGAACAAGGGTCTACCTCTCGTATCTATAGACTATTTAATTACCACCCGAAAAAGAGGGCCGTGTCCGCTGTAGCGTATCTTGTTACAATTGCGCGCTATTTTCTGACCCGGTTAAAAAGCCGTTCAAATGTATCTGCAACAGGGAATATAATCACACTTTAATTGTAATTTGTGACTCCATATAATGCGAGGGGAGTTATAAAATGGTGGTTTCTGTTATACCACATGTTAACACTATTACTCTCGGCCAGCGAAAGGGATACATTAGCCAACCAGAAATCAAGCAGACGATGTTGCGGCTTTATGTTGGCACAAGTCATGTTCTAGAATCGAACACGTTAAATATTTTAAGATTAGCTACATTTACTTCATTGTTTTCTCCCCCTTCTTCTTAGAAAAGGGGCCTATGGACTCGCAAGTCTCGAATCTTCGAGTAGGTGCCGAGAGAATAAGGCCTCCATCCCTACTAATCCATGGACTCGATTAAAAAAGAATCCCAGTCCGTGACCGAATTCAGTTGCAAACTTGTCGCCAGAAAATAGCGATCTTCGAATCATTTAAAGAGTCTTACATTTGATCAGTCCTCTGATTCAACTCTAGCATTTTACTCATTTTTATCTTTAGATTGACACTTAAATAGAGACGAATTTGTTTTTGGACCGAGTTCCTCTAGAAAGGGCTTAGTATCCCTGGTGCGTGTGATGAGTCGAGTTTAACAAGTGGAGACAAATCGGAAAAGGATGAGAGAAATGTTGAATGTATCACAAGGAAAATATTTTGGTTTAAAAGCCATTCATTTCTATCTGGGTAATCTGAGTATATATAATCAGGGAACTTTCAGAATTAGGTCTGCAAAAGGGACGGGCTACCTTTAATTCATTCTAAATTAGACTAGTTTAGCATGTTGCTGGAGAAAGGGAAATAAATGGCGCTTAATATATAGTGTTCAGACGTAAATGTGCATGCAGCTGTGATTACCAGTGCATCGATTCAATAGAAGAAGAAACATATAAGTGAAGGTTTGATGAAAACCTGCCAGGGGATATGAAAGTTAATCTTTTAAAGTTTTGATTTTGTGACGTCACGTGCGATGTGCTCTACCATATGTTATGTATTTTCTCAAATTTCCATTTGCTCTAAAGGATGTGCACCATTGTACTTGTGCATTCGATACATCATTAGAAACCCGTTTTTACATGTGACGTCACAAAACTGAAGTTTTTTCCTTTTTGAACTTTCTTATCCTTTGACTGATCTTTGTCAAACGAATAATGTTTCTTTCATATACTTGCTTTTATTGAAACCAACTTAACTTCAGGGTGGACTATCCCTTTTATATCATTCCCCTCTTCCACCAGAACCGGAGAAAAAATCGGGAACGATCAAGTCTATTGCAGTCACCCTCCTCTATTGAATAATTTGGTTTATAAATAAATGCGGAACAGGCTGGAAGAGAGGTGAGCTAGACCACACCCTACAGCCTAGACTAGAGAGCCCATGCTACGCCCTGCCACGGACAGCTGGCTCCGTAAGTCTTTCCACGGGCGAGGCGGCCCACGTCGCTCACACCTCACCTGTGTGCTGTACGAGGATCACGCTCTCATTCCGCATTTCCGGGTCGTCGGAGCTCAAATTCTAGTTTACAGCACTCCCACAATGTTGTCGCTGGGTATATTAAGAGTACTTAGACCATTAGACACATCTGGGTGTGGTACTGTGGAAGAAACTGAAGTCCGTAACTATCTTAGTTATTAGTCAGTTGGTATTCTGAAAATTGACTGAGGCCTAAGTCAAAAAGCGCCAAAAGACCAAGGCAATCTGTCATGGATTATGAAGGAAAAGTCTGAAACTGAAGTCAAAAATTAAGTTTGCTTTCATAATACATGTACCACACCCTGGCAAGTAAAGCCTTTTCTTCAAGCGGCTTCTTCGTCTGCAGACTACTGAAATTCAGCGAACGAAGTATTGTTATTGTTTTGAGCTGTAGATAGGTGCAGTGACCCAACAACCCCACGAGGCCATCATGTAAAGCCCACTGGTCAGCAGCTATTCAGTAGCTGATCCGAGCATTAGTAGGAAGGACCGTAGGGCGTGGTAAGGGAGGTAGATGGGGAATCCCCTCCCCTCCCCTCCCAGTGTGTGTGTGTGTGTGTGTGTGTGTGTGTGTGTGTGTGTGTGTGTGTGTGTGTGTGTGTGTGTGTGTGTATGTGAGTGTGTGTGTGTGTGGGGGGGTACATTGTCATTTTCTATGTAGTGCATAGAAATCCATTCTAATGGTCATCATTTCAAGGTATTATCTCACTGGGATGCGACAGCTTCTCATCGACCATTTTCGCTATGCACATTTTATGCACGTCTTTCAAAGCTTGTCTGAGGTTTGTCGAGTAGCAACGACTTATACAATCAGAATGCATTCCACCAATTTAAACTGAATCACGAAAAAGATCTATGTCATAACGCGTTACTTCGCAGTAGGAGAAAAGTTGAAATACAATGGTTGAAACACCCAAATTGCAAGGAAATAATCATGCGAATTTGTGACAGTGTTCACCAAGAATCAGACTGAATTAGTGTTTACGACATTTTTAAGCTTTACATATTACCGTGTCACATGTAGCATATGACGTAAGTGCAAGCACTCTGCGACTTTCGCGCGACTATCGCAATATTTGTCGCCAACAGTCGCAGCCGTGCAAGCACTCCCCATGCTTCTTATCTGGAGCGTGCATGCATCACGATGATGTTGGCCAGCCTGGAACCCTTGTAACTATGGTAACGCCGTCGTACACGCTAGACAGTTATCATATCATAGTAACAATTTGCTGACTTAGCTGTATATAAATTTAGTTCAAAATGCACGAGTGTAGGCGATTTAAAGACCCTTCTCACGCAGCCTACACACTGCGCAGCAAGATATGAATTTAAGGAAATCTGACTTTGTACTCATGTTTTCAACCTTCCATGTTTTTCAGAATGTTTTCAGAAGGAAAACACAGAGATGTTCTTTTCTTCCTTTTTCGGGATCTTTTTTTGGAGAGATTGTAGAAAAAGCAAGGGGGTAAGCTCAGCTGGATTGGATCGAGTGGCAGAGAGAGAGAGGGAGAGAGAGAGAGAGAGAGAGAGAGAGAGAGAGAGAGAGAAAGAGAAACTTTAGAAACATACAGTTAGACAAGGAGGGAAAGAAAAAAAAACATTATGCCGTAATTTCTGTTGATATATGGTTATAAACATTAGTTTGAAACACCGTTCATAACTTACAAATGATAACCAGCTCACTTGTAACGCGTCATATTTCTCCTAAGCACGTCTTCTCCATAAAACGACATCATTCCAAGTATACATCACACACGAACATACTTCATAGAAAGCCTGATTATTGTTATAGACGTAATTTGTATCTCCTCGTTACATGTATTTGGTTCAACAATGAACCATGTGGCCCACACTGTCGAAAGTGTACTAAATCTTAAGTCGTGTAATCATGGTAACACACATGACACATATTCCATGTACTTATTATGGGAGGTGGGATATCGAAAAATTAAACACAAGTTGATGTAATCGAGTGTCTGTTGAGAGAATGTATATGAAAGTAGGTGCAAACAATTGCATCAATTCCTGAAACACTTGTTTTTATTTCAATCGCAATATATATGAATTGTTATATATGATATCGTATTTTATTTCAAATTCAATTCCTTTAATTAATTCACATTTCTCTCCATTTGCTCTCTCTCTCTCTCTCTCTCTATTTATTCCCATCGCTCTTAATACCCCCCCCCAAAAAAAAAAAAAACCGGCCCTCCTCTCTATCTCTCTCTCTCTCCCCTTTCTCTCTTTCTCTCTCTCTGCCCCCTCCCCCGCTCTCTCCTTCTACCCCTTTCTCCTCTCTCCTTTACCCCTTTTCTCCACTCCTTATCTTTCCCCCATCTCTCCTCCTGCAGGATTATCCGCAACCAGCCTGCACTAAGCTCCATCGGTCCTCACGATATCTCGGGCTTTACGGGATTGCTAAACCTGTAGGTTTCATTTTTTAAACTAAATATCTGTACCGATTTTTTGAGAGATATTGTGGTATTTTGTCTTAAGTAGCACACATGGGAATGGTAAAATGCACATGCACCCGCTGAAGACCTAGCCAATATTATACTTGTACTGAATTTAGTTACAACCTCTAATAATTAGTTATAATTTCTTTATATTCAATCGAAATTCACAAGTGATAAACCTCCGATATGAACAAATTGTTTGTTGGAATTTTGAGATGTGACATTATTTCACAATAATAATTAGTAATTCATTAGAATAGTAGATTAGTTATTGAATTGATTTAGTTCACATAGTTCTCTGTTATTTGAATGTTCAGACAGACCTTAGTGTGTATCATGCAATTGGACTGGAGCCAAATGGTGTTCTTTTCAGCTGTTATCAACCTGAACTCAACCGACTTGCTTTTGCGGAATGCAATTATGATGGTCTCTGAGTCTTTTAAATCCAGCAAAATCAAATACCTCTCTGACAGAATGAAGATATATGAGTATTTGTACCGAGATGTATTTCTAGTTTAGAATTAAATTACAATTATAAACCACTCATTAAAGGTAGCCCGTCCTTTTTTGCAGACCTACTTCTGAAAGTCCCCCGACTTTATCATCATTTGAGAGAGAGTGGCTATATAACCTTTCCATGGAATCAACAAAGCGTAATATTCGGTTTTGAAGAAATAATCTTCGATAATTGATCGAGCTTTCTTTTTTCGTACCACGAAAATAGTCAAATCTCAGTGAAAACTAGTCAGATATTCATTTATTCCATGGATTAGGGAAGTTATAGTACCCCTGACCTGAAAATTTCACAGTTGGTATCCCAAAGAGACGTGCTAAATATGTGCATTTTTCACGAAGTTTGCAGATGTTTGTAAAAGGGACGGGCCATCTTTAAGCTAACGGAGGAATGTATTAATTCAAACTTTGTACACACAATATTTTTTGAATTTTTGCATGTGCACATTGTAAGTTAAACAATAAAACAGCGTAGATTTTGAGATATTAATGAAAACAGATGTTAGATTTTAAAATGAATGAATTGCATTTGTATATGATAAAGGTCCATCTAAATACGATGTATTGTTGGCATCGAAGTTGAACTTTACAACGTGATTATGAACTAATAAATCTTAAGCTATTTTCGATTGCAGATGTAAGATTCGCGCAACATATGGAACCTAACCTCCAATAATAAATATACATATATAGTATAATCAAATATCGGGAGCTTACATGCGTCGCACATATTCTAAGTGGATTGTTTTCTTTCAAAATAGTGTTTTGGTAACGCTGAAATTTCCACTGCAATGAATAGTATCCGACCTGGAAAACGAAGAAGTTCAATGACATAGACTTGCTCGCAATTGGGAATGTCGATCCCTTGTGTGCTGTAATCCGTGTGCTTACGTCAACCATTTTTATAATTTCTAATGCAGACTGGAGAGGATTTTGGGCTTGATATAAGCCTATATATGCTTGTTTCAATCATTAGAGGGAGAAGCCGTGGGTGGGTGGGAGTGAGGCCGTGATGGGGTTAGGGATGATATTAACAATATATCACGCTAAGGAAACACAGGAATATTACACGGCCATTCTTAGCGTCGGCAATCATCCCGCCTTCGCACTTGCACGCTGCGCAATGACGGTGATTACTTGATTGATCGGTTGCAGCTTCTGACTGCCACTTGGCAGTTTGCACTTCGCAGCTCTGATCACGTGACTGCCTGATGGATCCGTAGGAGTGATGAATATCGTCATCAGCGGATCATTCCCGCGCCCGTTTTCCCGCGGATTTTGGGGGCTGCTTTTTAAATGTCGAATATTAATGATAAAAATCATTCGGAGAGGGTGTAGTTCGTGATGACTGTTTAAATTCGTCTTTTCTTGATTTTACCCGATTCGTCTTATTCTCGGTTTGCAGATCGATCTCACATACGGGTCTGAGCAATGTCAATGTGCACAGCTTCAAAGGAATGGTCCTTAGAACAATGTGAGTATGCTACTCCTTGATTGCCGGGCAACGTGAGACAATATAGCCCGCCCGTATTCTCGGCAGGGTATTATAATGTCGACCACTTGCATTATGCACGAGGTATGGACGGCTGCTTGTACAATAACATTATTTAAAACAAAATGTTTCATGGAAATCAATTTAGATATTGCTTCTGCAAGTGAAGCAGAGATTCATGTGGTGTATTATTTCATATTTCATATTATTTCATATTTCATTATTTCATATGTGGATGGTGACACGTATTAAGGTTTTAATAAATCATATTTTGGTCACTGAACTTCTCAATCAACCAAGAGCATGTTATTTGTGCTGTTGTATGGTCGTTTGTGTCTAGCCACGGTATGAGAGTCAAAAGGGAAATATTTAGAGACTCTCATTATTTACCGGAGTATTTAGATGTCATTGCTTCTGTCCTGTCACAATAGTCACCATGGTAACAGGCGTAATTCTTACACGAGTATGTTAACTCTCTCATTACCTTTAACGTGAAGACGTGTAGTAAGCCATTTAGGTTTTCAAGGCTTGGTAATGTAAGGCTTTAACATATTTCGATGTGATGCTAAGTTAAATGAGTATGTTATTTATTTATTTATATTTGTTCTATATTTGAGTCGCGCCAGACAAGTGGTGCTTTATGGGATTTTCGTGTATTACTAATAAAAAATTACCACGTGGCATATTAAAAGTTAAAGATACCCCTTTATATCGTCGGTAAGCTCATACATGGTGGGTTTCTATACAGTTTGTTTACTTGGTATATTGTACGTACGTATATTATTTTCCCTTTCTTCTTGTATCTCGATGCAGAGACTTGCGGAGTAACCGACTGACGTCCATTACCTACGAGCCTTTCCTGTACCTCAACCTGCAACAGCTGTAAGTACATATTATGTGCTGATAGTGGGTCAAGGGCCCTGGACTTCCTCCACCACTTCCATGTCCAGTACATTCATGTAGTAGTGACCAATGGCCTAACCCCGACCTGGGCTACTAAGGAGCTAGGTTCACTCCCGCTCCCTCGAACAAAAGCAATCTTCCAGTTATCTTTTATTGATATTATGATTATATATTATTTATATTTTTTCATATTGATATTTGTAAATGTGTTGGTTTCTCCCGCTTGGCAGCCTGCTTGCCGATAACCCTCTTGCCTGTAATGACTGCCAGAACAACTGGTTGAGAGAGCCGCAGAGAAACCTGAGTCTGGGAGAGAACGTGACGTGTGTAGACAACGCTACAGTCACTCCGATCAGGCTCTTCACCGTGCCAAACTGCAGTGAGTACCACGCCCAGACTCGTCTGTGCCTTTTCTGTCTCTTTCTCATTGTCTTCCCCATCTCCATTTCCCTTTCTTTTCTTCTTCTCCCTTTTCTCTATCTCTTCTTCTTTTTTCTTCTCTGCATCATCTTCCTACTTTTTCAATTTCCTTTGTGTCTCTTCTTCATCTTCATCATCATCATCATCATCATCATCATCATCATCACCTTCTTCTTCTTCTTCTTCTTCTTCTTCTTCTTTTTCTTCTTCTTCTTCTTCTTCTTCTCTCCTTTTCTTGCCATCTTGTTCTTTTTAAGTTTTCCGTTATTTGTACTTTTTCATATTCTCATCTTCTTTTTCTTTTGTTTTCTTTTGTTGTTGTTAGTGTTCTCCTTCTTTATCTTCTTTCTCTGCTTCTTTTCCTTGATTGTCCCTTCTTGTTTATGCTCTTCTTCTTTGTCTTTTACTTCTTGTATTCTATTTTACTCTTCTCCGTTTATTGATCTCGTTTCCATCTTCCTCTACTTCCTTTATTGTTGATCCTCCATTCTGCTCATTTTTTGTTTTTATTTTGTATTGCTCATTTGTTTTTGTTTTCTTCTTCGTTGCTACCACACCTTCATTGAATTGGGATCAGAGCTACCCGATTTAATCTTTTCAGCGCACATCAACTTTATCAAAGATGATTTTACGATCTGAAGTTGAAAGAAAAAATACGAGAACTGACGATAACAACGATAACATATCGTCTGTTACTGTATCATTATCATTTTATTTTGTATCATTGGTTTGGTATCAATGGGAGGCCTCTTCAGTTCTGTTTACAATGATGCCCCATGTGCAATGGGATGTGATGGTTCTACAAGGAGGAGGAGGAGGAGGAGAAGGAGGAGGAGGAGGAGGAGGAGGATAAACACATGAGAAATGAGGAGGAAGGGGGGGGGGGCGAAGTGGAGCATGTGAAGCGGTAGGAGAAGGAGATTGGAATGGTAATGGTAATAACGGAAGAAAGAAGAAAAGGACTCGAATATCGGAGAGGAATATAAAAGAAGTTGGAGACAAATAAATATAGAAGATCGTTACTCCTACGATGATATAGAGATCCCTCCGTGTTGCATCTTAGGCATGTTAGGCCCACTACCAGCTGTTACGCAACGTTACTGTCTAAGTCGGACCAGCATCCTTCGATGTAATTACAGAGATGTAATATCCTGCGGGGGTTGATTAATGTGCACTAAGCTGTCCTGTCTTTCCCTCTTAATTCATTTTACTAGATTTCCCTCGGGTTTATGGGCAATAATTATTCATCATTCACAACATGTGTCACGCGGGAGATGCGAGGGTGTCTGCGGAGTTAAGTCATGCCGCCTAATAGATACTTCATTACATCATGAACTTTTCTTGACTCTTACGTTGGATGATAAAATTAAAATCAGCCCTATACCTGCATACTGGAGGAACGCACGAAAGGCCTGTTTATTTCTGCGATGTGTTAACTCAAATACAAACGATTGATTTATTTTCCCTTTTAGTACAGACATCCCGGAGATATGTGCAACATGCCTTTTTATTTCTCGGATATAAGAAGCCGTACGTGGCAGATCAATTTCTTCAAATGCCTGGAGAAATTAGATAACTCTCTTCTTTGACCGAACATTCACAAACAGCTGATGAACAACATCATGCAAATGCTCTCGCAAAATATAGATTTGTGTATGTTTATTCTTGTATAAAGAAAGTGGTGTTGAAAATCTCCGTGGCAACCTTCATTTTTCATGACAAAGGCCTTTTTCGAGCAAAGCTGATTATTATTTGACTTTAACATCGGAATGCCATTTCGAAGTGGCCAAATGACATAATCTTACCGGGTTGTCCGTCCGTCCGTCCGTCTGTTCAAATCTCGTTTACGTTAACTCCGAAAATATTCGACCAAACCTATACGCTGGTGATATTTGACAGTGTAATTAAGTTATTACCTTTAATGAATTGTTTTTTATACTGCATATAAAAGTTATAGCCCCAAACTACAACTCTCACGACCGTGCTCAGTCTGAAATACGTATCCTTCAACCATCATTTTCTCGAAGTTCAAGATGCGTACCAACAACAGCTCTACCAATTCATCTTTTTAACCCTTTGTGTACCAGATAGAACGTTGCCGTGTTTATTAATGGTGAATTGATTCGCAAGTTTCACGCGCTTGAAATCGTTGAAGCGTCCCTGGCCTAATCCCTGGCCCAAGGTGTACAGTATGTTCCCGACGGTCACGGCAAACAGACATACGAACAGTGAGTTTCGGACCACCAGGGACTCAACGGGATGAGATAAGGTTGGCAGGAGGGATGGGCAAACGCGACAGGCCGTGAGTGTCGTGGAAGTTTGACGGTGATGGTGATGCTGACATTAATGTGATGACGATGATGATAAAATCGTTGATGAGAATGATAATTTTTGACATAAATGTTTGACGATGATAATGATGGCCAACGATTCGATGACAATGATGATGATGATGGTGATGACAATGATGTTTGAAAATGACAATAAGTAACGATGAGGATAATGATGACGACTATGGTTGATGCCATTGATAAAGTTGACGATCATGGCAATGATAATGATGATAACGATGAAAACGATGATGAAGAAGGAGACGAGTGTTGACATTATAAACACGAATTGCCATGCTAGCTTTAATGTGCGACTTGTCCCTCGTCGTTGCAGGAGTGCCCTCCGTGAAAGTCAACCCCCCGCACCTGATCATCGAGAATGGGTCGTCGTTTAACGCAACCTGCATGGTCGACGGTGACAGCGACTCGGCTGCGAGGTGGGACGACGTCGGTAGGTTGTCGTCCAGCTACCAGATCGTCAACACCAGCCGTACCAAGCAGGTGATCCAAGTCGACGAGGTGTCGTACCGCGACACCGGCCTGCTGGAGTGCATCGTGAGCAGCGTGGCGGGCTGGAGCGCCGCCGCCCTCAACCTCACTGTCAAAGGTTCGTGCGAGTCTTGCAGGACCACTGACCTCTGTCCAGGGCCCTGTCTTAGAAGGAATTAAATTAAATTCACCAAACTACATATCATACAAACTCATTCGTTCATCCATTCGTTCATCCGTCGATCCATCCATTAATTTATTCATTCATTCACTCATTCATTTATTCATTCATTCATTCATTTATTTATTCATTCATTCATTCATTCATTCATTCATTCATTCATTCATTCATCTATCTAGTCATTCACCAATTGCTTCATATAATACATAAATTCATGAACCCATTCATACATCCATCCATTTATTAAGGTTTCCATCCTCTCATTCCTTTCCTCATTTATTCATCTATTCACCTGTCCATTCCGTGTACTCTTCCATTAAAATATTAATTCATCCATTTCCACACCTCTTACCCTCACCACCTCCCTGCAGTGGCTCCGAAGATCAACAAGTTCAACGGGCCTGTAAAGCGCTTCCACTTCTGCATCGAGCTGAACGTAACGGCGCTGCCGACCCCTGACGTGACCATCTACCACAACGGAACCAAAGTGCTTCACTACGACAGCCACTTTGCCAACGTCACCATCAACTCTCACCCGACCATGCGCGACTTTGAGGTGATTCTCCAGAGGCCCTGGCTACTCTACGGCTGCCTGACCTTCATGCTGTCGTCGCACGTCGACAACGGCAACTACACCCTGGTCGTGTCCAACGAGCTCGGCACCGACAGGAAAAACTTCACCGCCATCTTTTTTGAAGGGAAGGGTAAGTTGCTGTCTCTCCCACCATACCGAGACCAGAGAACTTCGCAAATGCAACATTTTTTTATAGAGAATATTATAGGGCGTTATGGCTTCAAACAATTATGAAATCTTTTCGGTTTCTTTAGGGATCTAGGTGGGAGTATTCCATAAATGAACAAGTAGAATTACAGGCTCGCGGTGTAAGCATATACATGCAACCGCTGCCTATGGCGTCTTCATGAGGAATGACGTATTTACTCTGCCGGTATAATGAATGATGGGGTCTGTTCAGGGGTTTCGAACGACATGTATCTATGGGAGATGCGAGTTAGCGAATAAAATGGTACTTATCTAATGAAGCATGAATGAATAGTAAATAAACCACCTACTTATTACGACTGCCCTGGATTCGCAGATGTTTCTGAAAATACAATTGGAAGTTTATTTTTTATACTAACAGCGATTATCCTGTGTTATTCAACATTTGTATTTATTTTTCTTTGTCGTATGTTACTTTGCTTCATTTTAAATAACAACTTCATTCATTAGCCGAATTAACAGCCCATTTCATTGCTCATGAAGTCTACTAATGCATTGCTCTGGTTGATGAAGAAATATTGACTGGCTCGCAACAGAATGTCTTCACATTGTTATCGTGTTTTCTCCTTGATGTTGAGAATGTACTCCAGAATGTGATTAACATGCAAATGTTATGCTCATTATCTAACACTGTTCAACTTGTAACATGATTGGACTAACGATGCATTTGATTACCACTCCATCCATTGTGCATGTCTGAAATCCTACACGATACCCGGATTGTGCAGTACTAATCTCATTTTGTGAACGATAGCCTTAGAACCACAACACACTGCCCTAGGAGGCTAGGTGTTCGTTACTCCAGCGCTCTCTTTTCCTTCCCTGGAAGACGACAGTGAAGTCACCCAGCATGTCCTGACTCTTCAGAATCGTACTGTTAATAGCCCACTGGCCTTTATTAATCACGCCGGTACGATCGGACGTAAGGAGAAGAGAATATAGGGAGTTGTCTAAGTTGAATAACTCAATTGGGAAACGGTAGACCTTTTTATAGTGTTGACCTCTAAATTGGTTCCTTTGGCGAAGTGTGTATGTGGTTCTAAGGCATGACTTCACGTTCCATACTGGTTTATCATGGTTGTTAACACTAAATGTTGGCGGTGGTGGTGGTGGTGGTGGTAGTGGTGGTGGGTGAACCTTTCATGTCCCCCTTTCTCCTCTGTGCGCTGGTGACTGGGATTCTTCTTTCCTCGAGAAGCACCTTACCCCGAGCACAAACCGCAACCCGAACCCACCAACTCCAGGAACCCGACAATCACCACCGGGTCCGAGGGAACTTCTGATTTTTCAAACTCGCCGTATAAAATGACAACCATTCCGGTAAGTATATGAGGCCCCAGAAAGTGGATTTCCCCTGGCCGCCAAATCCCTGACTCAATCAACGCCCCTTGAAACACCATCCTCTTCCTGACCTATTTACATGAAGACGCTTCGTAGCTCACAGGTGCATTGCAAGCTCCGAGAATTATCTGGCGTTGTGATTTTTGTCAGGATCGGCCCCTCTCTTCCGGGAATGTAGATATTCTCAGGAAAGAAAAGTCATCACTGAAGAAATGTTTCCTTATCTTTTCTGATGGTTTCTATAAAATAAACAATGACTTGCATCATAGTGTGGACTGATAAAGACCTTGCGATGCTCTTGTCTCAGTATGTAATGCGCCTGTGATCTGGAGCTCTGACTGTTTGTAAATAGCCTACGCATGCTGTATATTGATACGTTCTGTGTTATCTTTGTGTTGATTAACCTCGTGTTGTCTTGTTCTGGTAGTGGTGTGATGGGTATGGTATGCATGCTGCATGATTTGGTCTCATTTCTTGGCTCTAACTCTTCATTTCGCTTGTCACTGACCCATCCGTACACATACTGGCACTTCACCGAATCCATCCCATCATGTTGCGCTGTGTTCCGCTCGCGCTCTCTCTCTCTCTCTCTCTCTCTCTCTCTCTCTCTATCCTTAGAGGGAACTTCTCTCTCTCTAGAACATGTTGGTCCATGTTTACTGTGACGTCATTTGTCGGTTATCCGTTTTATTTGTTCCCCGTGAAGCTACTATTCCCTCCTACGATGATCCTCTAAACGACCAAGGTATGCCAGACAGAACTCTTGACCCCCGTGCCCCGGATGCGGCGGGGACACCAAGCTACGTAAGTACTTCCGGTGGTCGGGTCATCTATAAGACGTTATGAAAAAAAAAATCTAGCGTAATTGATCACGATGAGAATAAATCACTCACGTACGCCCCGCAAATGAAACCCCTTCAAATAACTTGTTTTCTTTGCTTTTGGGCACAAATCAGTGCAATGCACATCAAAGAAGCACCGACTAAATGGCGTGAAACATAAACCAAGTATCAAGGTTCAATGGTCTGATGTGCTTGCAGCCATTGAGACCCAGGTAAAGACTAGGGAACAATCATGATTTAGCTATTCCTTATGTTGTAGCACGTGAACGTTGTTACCAAAATTGAATCTCATGGGTGGGGTTGGAAGGTTACACCGTACCCATGTCCATGGATACAGTATAATATGATAGGTAGAACAGATGTTGTTATTCAATATCTCCACTGTTCCAAAAAATGAAGATCAAACCATAATACAGGAACTTCTTGGTTGGTTTCCTGCTTGTCCATTACCTCGTAGGTCCAAGTGGGTATTCTTCGCTTTAAACTCCACGTACGTGTACGTATAAACCATGGCAAAATAACGCACGCAATAAGGTCGCCATACTGTTCATTGTTATTCACACGACTAGTACAAATAAAAGAAAAAAATAGATTATATAAGCATGCTAACCTGTCGTCGTTATTCCAAAGCCTCCATCAATGTCCTTTTCCTTGTCCTTATCGCTGTCCTCGTCGTTGCCGAGAGAAAGGGCAATGCTCGAAGAAAACAACTCGGAGGACACCCGCAGGAGTCGACTGATGCCATACTGCCTTAAAGAAAATACGACGCCGTTTATAATGTGTCAGTCAATGTGCATAGTACTACTCAACACTCCTTAAGCATTAGAAAACCGATCAAACAAAAGGCTGCTAAATTGCTTGACCGAATTAAACGCCCTTTTAATGCTAATATTTTAATGTGATATGTTGCTACTGCCCTAGGCTTGCTATATAGTGAAAACTGAAGAATAGAGTAGAGTAAGTGCTGCCAATTAATGCAGTAGAAGAACGCTAAGTCGGTTGTTGTTATGGTGATTTTCACCCCCCCCCCCTCCTTACCCCCCCTCCCTCCCTGTCGCACCGCACATAGCTTTTAGACAAAAAAAAACCTGCCCTCTGTTGTAAGTTGTACGCAATGTTGTATTAATAGACGTGATATTATGGAAGATATATTATTCGCGTGGAATTCTGAAGTACTCACTTAAATCCTTTGATAGTATGTATGGCTATCATTAAGCCGAAGGTACTGTCTTTTTAATATTATGGTTAGCATTGGTTAGTATATCGGTTGTATTATAGAAGAAAGAAAACAGTCACATAGTATATTTATGGGTGTGAACCAGTTTGAGCCCAATCCTCATCGGTCGTTTTATAATCGGCATCCCCAAAGGGTTCAAACTGTACTAACTTCGGGTGGAGCAGGAGAAAGGACTCATTAGTGAAAGGCACTCTGGTTGGGTGTGTCTATCCAAATTGCTACCAATAAAGATGTACCAATACAACGGTATATGAAACGACAAGCCGCTAATGGCCCCGCGCCACCTGAATAATGAGATAGAGGTTTCGGCTTTTCAGCTTTTCAGATGATTATAGTGTATGTTAACCGTCAGGATTCAGATTGGATTGTTGGCGAGTCTTCTTTATTTTTTTTGATAGTTGAGTAACCCTACAAACCACTTTACTGATCGACTTTGTTTTAACATCATCATCGTATCACCTGGAATTTATTAACGCTTTATATCATTGTGAGGTATTATAAACTTTGCATTGAAATATGATTATTTAGCCCACTGGCAGACACCATTGCTTAATATGAATTTATGTTTATTTGTAAATTAGACATTGCATCTAAAAGGCAATAAACAACGTGTGACGTTTTAAATTTGCATATATTAGTTGAGTCACGTTACTGTTGAATTTTACATTTCTCGAACTTGGTCGTTGGCCTCTTAGTTTGTCAAAGAGAAATAGAGGATTAAAAGTCCATCGCTTTTGCAGACACAATCAAATTCTGTTAAACATTGAATAAACCAAATGAGTTTTCAGATATGAAACCGAACAGTGACGTGTGAATGAAAATACATACATAATAAATTTTACCTTCCTCAAATAGAAGTTGGATTTATCCATATAATCTTCCCTTTTTAGACATGATGCATAATCACTAAAGAAATATACATGACAACTTCTCTGATCTATTTGAGTCGCTTAGGCTGTGACGATCAAATGATGTTAACAGTTAAAGGGTTTTCATGTCCTATATTTAATTTTAGACGACCCGACAAAAAAAAAAGAAATATAAAGGCAAAAAGAAAAGAGGTTCGCCTTTGTAACATTATCAGGAAAGTCCTTTTATAATCTGTGGTACTATGATAACTTGTTAGGATTGCAAAATGGCATCCACCTTGTGCTATGCGTCAGATCAATAGTTTCTGAGTGGGTTGTCTGTGTTCCCAGCACACACCACGCAATGGCGCACGTAAAAGGCCAACAAATCGAGACGGCTCCAGATAAATGATCACGTCATTAAACACGAGCTTGATGGGATTTAACTCTGTATTAGCAGTGCAATAGTAATGCACCTGTTCATGCAAAAGCTATTTTTGTTACCACAGAACGAAGTGAAATTGTCACTTTCATCGTGTCCATCTACATTATACCTCTTATAGATTGCAGGTAAAAAATACCCTATATTTATTGTATCTAGGGTGATTATTGTCAACATTAACCTTTGGGTTTAGCGAAAATGCCAAAATATAAAGTGGACTGACGGTATGAAAAATCATGAATATATAGATATGCCGACATAGAACGGTTGTGAGTTCATAAGTGTGTCTTTTCTGTTATTTTTTTTGTGACTGTGAATATCATTGTTGTTTCTAGTCAAAGGCTAATGTATTTGCTTTCTCTCTGACTGATCAGGCCGTATGCCTGTGGGCTTTCACTTTCTGTCGCGATTAAACAGTATCATTCTAATGTTGGTATTCCCTATTTTCTATTTCTATTTGTAGTATTGCTCTTACAATATCTATGAATATACAATTTTTATATCCGAGCTTGTAACTATGTTTGTCTGTTGATTAAATATGTGCTTCCGCAAAGAATCATAAATGAGTAGTTGATATCCATGATTTTGTCTAATCTAGGCCCTGTCCTATGACTATTTGCGATTGATCGCAACTTGACTTTACATTGATATCAATCATAATTCTGTACATTATATGGGATTGGATTATGGGCATACACAATTCGACCGGAAATATTTACTTTTTATATTGGATTTCTTCCGGTGCGATATGAAATAAAACATTCCTCTTCTGTAACCAATTGGCTCACATGTACTTGAAGAAGAATATATGCAGCTCATTCAATGGTGTAGCTATACCATGACTCCTGGATTCAAAGTAATATTGTCTGATACCTCATATACTTGCCTATATTTTAGCACTTTCTGCCGAGAAAGTAGCGCAGATAGCGGACATGTGGTTACTGACATGTAATATATCGTATTGAATAACAATTCCAACTCTTTGTCCTGACATTTCTTCGTATCTAAAATCTGGGGGTGTTTCACCAAGCTGTTTCACTAAGAACGACTTAACTCACAGCTGGTAACCCTTCAAGCGCTAAATCAGATTCTCAATGATTTTGATTCCCATCAGCTAAAGTTAAACTCTGATGTTTATAAATGAAAATTCTTGTTGTTGAATACAAAGTTTATGATTTGTCAAACTTGATTAGGATTGTTGAAAATTATGTTAAAACAGGAACAAATCTGATTTAGCACAAGAAAGGGTCACCAGTCGTGCGTAAAGTCGTTCTTAGCTTGAGAGCAGCTTGGAGAAACACCCCCTCAACGGTTTGTTCCGAGTTATAGTAGATGTTGAAACAGGGAACTGCTTTCTGGCAATGTGTATTTCAAATTCTGGTTCATGATTGAAAGCAACGTTGATATCCGCAAAGTGAGTTAGTGTTAGTATCGGAATGGTTCAGTATAATGCCTCTCAGATATTGAATCACAAATCTAGTGACCAGACGATGCAAAACGTGCAGGTTGTCCCAAACACCTCGAAAACCAGGATGACTTTTTTCTCCTATACTTTAATGACACCATACAACGTCGGTATTTCGACCTTTACTCCTGCCCTGTTCTGGATTTGTTCTTATCAATAGAGATTTTTTGATAATTCATCACATCATGTGAGATTTTGAGTGGACAAAGGTGGGATGTTCCTCCCGAGCCTAAAAAAAAAACACGTCCACGTCCACGTCGTGTTAATCTAAAACTCTATATTGACACAGTCGACTGACGATAAGCTCAAACAAATAAGCTCATCACCAACATGTAGCCTCTATCCATCTATCTGACTGTAAGCAACCATGGGAATTGGTCATATTTCATTGATATTCTGTATTGCTATTATTTCGGCATGATGAAGGTCTACATCCTCGCCGCAGTCGGGGCCGCTATCCTGGTGATAGTGGTGATCCTCGTCGTCCGGAAATACTACATCAAGAAACGACAGCGGTTCCGTAACCTAGGCGACGGCAGCACTACGCAGTTCACCTCGGTCGCGTGTGTCCTGGACACCAAGAGAGGCGAGGACAGGGTGGACCTGGTCCACATGATCCCCAACCCGAACTACCTTGCCCGCACGGATCGCAGGTCCGGTAACGGTAAGCAAGCTAGTTCTCTTCTTTTTCGTCTCCGTACATCTCGACCTCCTCCTCCCCCTTCTTCTCCTCCTCCCACTTCTTCTTCTTCTTCTTCTTCTTCTTCTTCTTCTTCTTCTTCTTCTTCTTCTTCTTCTTCTTCTTCTTCTTCTTCTTCTCCTCCTCCTCCTCCTCCTCCTCCTCCTCCTCCCTCTTCCTCCTCCTCCTCCTCCTCCTCCCTCTCCCTCCTCCTCCTCCTCTTTCTCCCCCCTCCTCCTCCTTGACCTTCCCTCTCCCCTCGACCTCTCCACCCCTCCTCCATGTCCTCCTCCTCTTTTTTCTTGCTCTTCTTTTTTCCATTCTTTCGTTGCCCTTTTTTCATCTTGTTCTCCCCCTCCTTCTCCTCCTCCTCCTCCTCCTCTCCTCCTCCTCCTCCTCCTCCTCCTCTCCTCCTCCTCCTCCTCCTCCTCCTCCTCCTCCTCCTCCTCCTTTCTTCCTCTACCAAGGTATAGTTGTACGCGTTCTCTCATGAGGTCGATCTGGTATACATAATTTTGGACCGAAGTATGATAGCTGAATACATGTATGTATCAACTTCAACACGCAGTCAAACCTATTTACAAAATCATCGTCTATAAAGGTCTGCAAAGACTATTCCATTCGAATCCCTTCAGGGCCATGTTTCATAAAACTCACCATTGATAGTAACTTTGCTACCAATGGCAACTTCTATGGAAACCTTGAATTTTATTGGCTGTCAAGTCATGTTACCATGGTAGGTTATTGATGGCAGAGTTACCATTAATGGTAAGTTTTATGCAACGAGGCCTAGATCAGTTTGCCTGTAATTGCACTCGTGTAAACAGGCCACCTGTTAAATCTAGAATGTTATCTCTCTTCGGTTGGTGCGTATTTACAGGTTTTGGTTGTAATATCTTTGCTATACGCTGTACTCCTCTCTCACAGCCGCCATCCACCACGTGTCTCGAGACAACATCCGATTCATCGGGGAGCTGGGCGAAGGGGCGTTTGGAGTGGTGTGCCTGGGCGTGTGCGAGCACCTGCCCAACGCCGACGGTCCCATCATGGTCGCCATCAAGACTCTGAAAGACGCGTCGATGGGCGATGCGCGCAAGGACTTCGAGCGCGAGGCTGAGCTCCTGACGAATCTCCAGCACAAGAACATCGTGACGTTCTATGGCGTGTGCATCGACCAAGAGCCCTTCTTTATGGTCTTCGAGTACATGGAGAACGGAGACCTGAACAACTATCTCAAGTAAGCAGTGTGCTCGGCGGACACTCGATATGAACTTTTAATATTTGCCACTGTTACCTGTACTTACACAAAACAGGACATATTCAGACTAACTCCGCTGACTTGAGTATATTGACCTGGGTCATGTTGCATTATGGGTTTTCAATTATTGTAACTTACCATCAATGGTAACTACCATGGCAACAGGTGCAACAATGAAAGCTCATTGGTTGTTGTCATGGTAGTTACCATTGATGGCAAGTGAAAATAATTGAAAACCTATATGCAACATGGCCCAGATGTGCTAAATCTCGTCAGCAGTCTTGATCAAACTAGCGATATCGAGAGGAGAGATACCTCTCTGGCGATTCCGCTCTAGAGCAGGTCCATTTTACCGTGGTCATGACACCTCTCTTATTGCGTATCTCCTTTTGAGAGCTTTACACGGGTCATTCATGAAAGTGTCTACCATATTAATTCCCGTGATGCCCTTTTCCTACTTCGGGAGATTCCCCCTCTAGCTCTCTCTTCCTACCAGTGATGTCATTTCACGTTGACCGTGTGTATGCATTATCACACCCTATTTCGCAAAGAAAGGGCCTATTTTTTAAAGTGTCTTCGCGAAATATGTTCACAAATTGAAAGAATAGGGTATGATAGCATACGTGTTATTAGGGTCTACTTTCTTTTATCATGAGAAGGTGTAGTTTGATTGTCTTCTTAAAATGCTACAAAGAGATGTTTTTATAAAGTGTATTTGAATGCAAACAAAAATTGGTATGTTTGGCTAATTTGTCCTCGCTTTTGTGTCAAATTGAGTTTAAATTATGGATATTCCTTACAAATTGACATCAGCTAAATGTCGGTGCCATGCATAGGACATGGGGCTTTTGGCATCCATTTGCAGGATTAGTACCCATACAGATGTGTGAATAAATTATGCTCACGAGTTTCTTCTCCTTCCTAATACCTCCCTGGTCAAACTACAATACGGGGTAGATATCATTGTAATCATCATGTCCCTTCTCCCCTGACCGCAGATCTCGTGGTCCTGACGCAGATTGCTTCACGAAGAACCAAGCGCTACTCCCGCTCACGGTCAAGGAGCTGCTCTACATTGCCAAGCAGATCGCAGCCGGCATGGTCTACATGGCCTCACAGCACTTCGTCCACCGAGACATGGCCGCCAGAAACTGTCTCGTCGGCGACCGCCTCATCGTCAAGATCGCCGACTTTGGAATGTCACGTGACGTTTATAGCACAGATTACTACAGGGTGAGTATGGGTTAACCCTTCCATACTCAGTAAAAGGCTGGTCAGGGACCTGTCGTATGAAGAATTGCGAAGAAAAATCGCAACTAGAGTTAAGATTTATATCAATAGTAAATGTAATAGTACAGTAGAGATCGATTAAGGTTAATCACAACTCTTTATAAGACGGGGCCCATTGCTTTCGCCATTATGTGTGTATAGGCTACGGCCAATAGCACAGAGAGCTGCTAAGAAACCGCAAAGGGGGAACACTTATTGTCAAGATTGCCGACTTCGGCATGTCACGTGACGTCTGTAGCATAGATTATTACATAGTAAATATGTGTTAACCTTCTCAGTACATCATCAGTAAAATTACCGATTACTACAGGATAAATATGGATTAAGCCTATCAATACCATACCAGTTAAATCGTTGATTTCGTCATGGCAAATATGGCTTAAACCTCTCAGTAACACATTAGTAAAATTGTTGATTAAGTACTTCATGGTAAATGTGGGTTAACTATCTCAGTGCTGCATCAGTTAAATGATGTCCAGGTTGTACATCATAATGTGTGCACATGGTCAATAGAACAGATAGCTGCACATGTAGGAAACCGCCAAAGGGGTAAAATCAATGTCAAGATTGCCGACTTTGGTACGTCCCGGGACGTCTATAGCACGGATTACTAGGGTTAAAGGCGATATACTCTACTGGGAAGACAAAAAGCTGCCAAAAGGTGATCGTGAGCAATCTTCTTGCCAATGATCTTAATTTCATGTGTTGTCCATTTTAGAAACTTGCTGAAAGTTATTTGCTTTCAAATGATCTACATTTGGACTAAATTAGTGATTAAACCACAAATCCTCGAAATGTTAGGCCCAAATTTTTTTGAGGATTTGTGATTAAATCGCAATGCCACGAACTGAGACTTTTAATGAGCCCCACTTTGGCGTCAGGGCCCGTGTGAGTGTTTGACTCTGAGATGACATGATATATCAGTTAAAGCTTGACACGATGATGTATACCAATGGTCATGAGAGGCTAAGCTCTGCACTACTGCTGCACTTTTGCACATATAAAACACATGGATCACATAGAGCAGCAGTTTATATGGAAAACAAAGGATTTTAGTTGTGAATTTATGTAGCTCTATGGATATTTCGTAAAGCGCCATCTACGATCTCAAGACGGTTAGTCTTTACCATGACCCGCACCCGCGTGCCCTTCCCCCAAATATTGTTAATGTTATGCCTTCCCCCTGTCACTGCCCATAGGTTGGCGACCATACGATGCTGCCTGTCCGCTGGATGCCTCCGGAGAGTATCATTTACCGAACCTACTCAGTAGAGAGCGACGTGTGGAGCTATGGCGTCGTGCTCTGGGAGATATTTGAGTATGGCAAACAGCCCTGGTTCGGCCTCTCAAACCACGAGGTATGCAACGAATAGCTCCTTAATTTCTTTATTGCTCTGGGAGATCTTCGAATACGCCATGCGGATCCTCCTGGTCTGATTCATGCCCCCTGTGTCTCGAACAGAGACTCAATAATGAGCCCCACTTTGGCGTCATGGCCCGTGGGAGTCTTTGACCCTGAGATGACATGCCTGTGGGACTTTGTCACATACCATGCATTGTATCTTGTCAATGATTGTCACATGGTATTAGTTATTATGAGTACAACCACGCTACATACAGTTATTCATGTTCTTTTCTTTTAAGTTTTATTCAATTAGGTTGGTCTTATCAGTCTTGAAGATTTTATTCCAAAGAGCCCTGATGGCATGGAAATAGATCAAATAGAACAGTGTATAAAAAGGTATAACAGTATACACAGCAATTACTGTGAAAAACAATGCAACATTATGCAAAACTAACGAGTAGAAAACTCCCACACAGAATACATGTACCCAGCCTTGTTGCTAGGCTGCGGAGTGCATGGTTACAACAGAGTCTGTTAACAACTATGTGTGGTAATACACACCAGGACCTTGTCCCTCTGACTGCGCAGGACCCTCTCTCTCGCCTCTAGGATCCAGGGCAGTCAGATGGATTAGGGCCTAGTCTGTGTTGCCAGATATAGTCGTTAACAGACTCGGTTGTGACCATGCACTCGGCAGTCTATAGGCTAACCTGTATAACATGCTATCCCCAAAGAATGTGTAAAGGTTATCCCCCCTCCGTACATGAATCTCGTTATGCAACCTAATTCAGCATAAAAATTGTCATCAAGTGTTTTTCGCACTTTTTCTTGATTCATGAAGAGTTCTATTGTGGATCCTGTAGATTTCCCCCCCCCCCCCCCCCAGTTATGACCTTTATATTTTCACGACGACGCGTTTGTTTTTTCTTTCCGCAGGTGATTGAATACATTCACAACGGCATTCTGCTGGACTGCCCCAAAGGATGTCCCAAAGAAATCTACAAAATTATGCTGGGCTGCTGGCAGCGCCAACCCGTGCAGCGCATGCTCATAAAAGAAGTGCAAGACGTCATCTCACGGTTATCGGATGAAAACGCGCCAATGGTCGATATTATCGGCAGGAACACTCTCGTCTAGGTAGTCGATCACTGCACTATCGATCGGACGCTGTGATAATGATGTGCGGCTGAAACAATGACTTTTGCTCTGAGCTTGGCGATGGTTTGAAAGCGGTGATGTTTTGTGAAAGAT
The DNA here is from genome assembly GCA_963669155.1 of Arbacia lixula. Lineage (NCBI taxonomy): Eukaryota > Metazoa > Echinodermata > Echinoidea > Arbacioida > Arbaciidae > Arbacia > Arbacia lixula. Next base: position 27,623,313 of record OZ022578.1, read on the forward strand.
TAATATTTGCACCTCATTGTGGCAGCTCACGAACATATTTCTTTCGTTTGGAGACTGGTTGAATAGCTTTATTCAGTGAGTCGAGGATCGTCGAAGGGAAAAGCGTGATATTTTTTAAAATTTCTTGCAGCAGCTTTATGTCACGGCGGTGGAAGAGACTTAGTAACGCCGATATTCCATCATGTTTACTGCCTCACATATAATGATGATGTCAAGTTTGCCTCTGACATGGATTGGACGGAGACATTTCGTGGTTTGACTTTTCGTCTGTCCGTCCATCCGTCCACAGATTGTGAAGGTAAATGTTTATTTTCACAGTTTGTAGCAACATGTCGTATCAACAAATGTTTGGACCACGGTTAATGGAAGTACTTTTGTTCTATCTTGCCATGGGATTATGTATATTCGATGCTAAGAGAATATGAGCCTCTATACTCTTATTTGAACAACATTATATCAAAACATTATATCAAATACCATGCGCTTGTTAACAAACTATATGTGTTAAAATAAATTCCGTCTACGTATACATTAAACGTAATATCCTTGTGGGTCGTATAGGTAAAGATTATACATTATATATTTTGATGACTTGGTATAATAACTGTACTTATAACAAATATCTGAAAGGTATACTGTTTCTATATTCATTCCTGTTAGGGGGAATGGGGTAGTTTAAAAGTGACTATCAATGTAAGAAGCTTACATGATATTAATCGATTGATTATGCCATAGACATCTTTTAATTGTTCAGTCTTCATGTTGTATGATAGTGTTGTTGGAGAAATGATGCCATGTGAAAATAGTGCTAAAAAGTGGATTGTAAGATTTTGGATTTAAGGTCAATGCAGAAGCTGACGTCACATTAACCGACAGAGCCAGCCGTTGGGCTTGCCATATTCATGTGGTATGTAACTGACTATTTTATGTTAATTCAGTACAATATTGCGTTTGATATATAGGTAAGCTTCATGGCTTGCCAATAGAAAAAAGTTAGAGAGCAGATAGGTTATGGGGATTGGATTACAATTCATGACGGTCAAGTGTCAATCATTTTTTAAAATTTGCTATTCAAGCTTCTGTTTCATTTGATTTTGGATTTGGTCAATACATATATACGAGGCGGGTGTGTATTTTAATGATATTTTCATGTGTGGAGCATGTTTAACAAATTCGGCAGTTAAAATTTTCGTCGAGAAGGCAAACAATGTGAAAGTGATATTCAGTCAATAAATCAACTCACGTTAAACCTTAAGTACTCCACTGTTACGGACGCATCATCTAGGCAGTCTGGCAAGGACTATATTATTTCATCAATCCATTTTACATGATTTTCATTTTAATTAGAATACACACAAAACAATGTTTTTTTTTCACTTTCCTTTCCTTTCATCACCCCATAAATGGGTCAATTATCCGAAAGAATACAACCACATGGTGTGACCGAAAGCTTTACTATTTTCTAAATCGTATTTATTAGTACACTCTCACCATGGAAACATTCAAAGAACATAAAATAAGTTGTTGTTACGTTTTGTACGTCAATGGTAGGCTTTCGATGCAAATTGGAAAGTTTTTATTAAATTTAAATATATTGGTGATATGACCTACTTCGCCTCGTAAATCGTGTGCCATCTTGAGACGTCAAAGCCCTGCATTACAGGGAGTGGTTTAGTGGTGCCGTCACTCGTATACGGTTATGCAGGTTTGGTGTTAATATTAATACCGTGTAGCCATTGTTCAATGGGCCGGTATGCATGCTAGGATTGAGAAGGCAATGTCGGACCAGAAACCTTGACAATAATACCAACGTGACGTCACACTATGGTGCTCTCCTGGGGGGCATTTCATGAAAGTTGTCAGCACTGACAAGTTGTCTTTCTCCGACAACTACCATAGTAACAGTCAGAGGCTAGTGCCTCTCAGCCAATCAAAGCGAAGATTTCACTGAAATTGTTGGCACTGACTAATAGTCAGTGCTGACAACTTTCATGAAATGCCCGCCTGAAGTACCTACTTAACTGAGGAAAGGGTCTCCATTATTCATTGTGAATAACGTGCTGATTACAGTGGAAATTGGGTTCATGTGTATGTGAGGATTTTGTATGTGTTAATGCCAAAATGTATCAATGACATTTTCTAACCCTTCAGATTCCAGGTAAAGAATTTTCCTATGGGACTTGTATGTATTACTGGTACAAACAAGCTACAGTGCTGGGATGTCTGATTGTGTATATAAAGTCATGTTATATTTGTGCCACAAGAATGATATCGCAACACCTAGCATGAGATACTGTGTGTGTGTTCGAAATGTGAAAGTTGGTTCTAAAGAGTGAGATGTTATAGTCTACTAGTATGTTACTTTGATGTTTACCCTATTGACTTCACTGTACATGCACACGTCAGACATGACAATGGCTCTGTCACTTTAACAGATAAGAAATTACCGTCTTCTTTTCCATCTTCCTTCGTCATGGTTGAGTGAAGAAGAAAACACAAAAATGGGAGTCATTTTGTGTGTGAGAAGGACGAAGGACGTCGGGATATATATAATTATATATGATGTTCGGATCATGAGGAGGCCATATGAAGGTCGCCCCAACACCCCTTCCCTTTCATCCACCTGCACCCCCCCCCCCCTCTCCCCTGGCCCCACCCCATCCCACCCTCTGCCCAGATGAGGTCCCTCTTATAGTTTTTGTAACATGAGACATGTTTATTTGTTTCTTAGCATAATCGTCTTCACTTGACAGTTGTGTACAAATAGACGAGCTAGTCTTTATATTTCAGACCTATTAATTTAGACTCATTGATTGACACGGGCGTGTGTCTGTAAAGTAGACAACGCCCTTGTAGTACCTTACAATGGCAATGGACTTATAGATGAAATTGTCCACGCACAATTCAGGGAGCCTTTGAAAAATCCTGATCGTAATCCTATCTTTACCACTGGCTTAACTAATTGTAGTCAATCATATAGAGCTGTCAAAGTTTGGTGAGTTGAGGGTTAATCTTTGTCAGATTTTTCACAAACGCTCGCCACTCACTCTCGTGTGTTTATGTGTGATGTTATTCTCGTCAGTGTGTATTTATAGTTATTGATATATTGCCAATTAATCTTACCCCTGCGTAAACAATTTATGATAGTAATAGCAGAATTCGTTCTGTGGATCCCTTGGTAGTGCAGTACGCCCCCACAAAACGTTGAAGCTTTCACAGGATTGTGGTTTCTATATCTAAGAACGCGTGCACTTTATAAGCCGTGTGTCGAAACAGATTCAATATATTACCGACGAACTGATATATTCCAATCCACATTCCACTCGCGTTGAGTACAGAGATAACCGTATAGGTTTAATCTTATTTTATTATTATTATTGTTATTATTATTGTTATTATTATTACTGACTTCGGTCCAGCTTGTAATCATGAAATCAACTTAATAACAACACCTTGTATTATACGGGAGTTTATATCTGATTTCAGTTGGACAAGAAGTTTTTTTTTAAAGATTACTAGAGGAAGTTTGTAACTTAAAGTTGATGTAAGAGTCGTAACTATTTTTAAGTTCTTTCAACAACAATGGGCCAATGTCTGTAGAAAGAAAATTCCATACGTAACATTCAATTCTATTACTTTTTACTTTTGAAACCGATTCGTTTGTATTCTTTGTATTTTTAATGTCACCTCAAATTTGAACTTCTTGCCATTATTAGTGTTTTTATGTTTGTTATATTATAGAGTTGTCGTTGATGTGTTTTTTGGTCGATTCGGTTGTTTTAAATGAGAATCTCAGTTTGAACGCGATGCAAACGTCGTGACTCGTGTGCAACTCAAGAGACCTTCGTTACAAATTAAATGTATTTTATTTACAGATCTTCGCAAAAATCATTCACTCATATTTATACAAATTGTTATAGAGACACCTAAATCAATAGAGACTTGATGTAACTTTGCAAGCATAGCAGGGACTATTAGCACAATGTGTCTTATACTCTAGTACATTTTTAAAACAACATGTGACAACCAAGCGTAAACCTATACAGAGCGCCCAGGAAGAGTCAATTCATAACCAGCAATGGTGAACGTTCTCTTTGAACAGTGCGCATGCGTGGTGACCAGTGAAATGGCGGGAGATGGTTGACTTTAACTGCGTCAAAGACCATTCTCAGGTAGACAGACTGATTATCTACGTATGATACAGACGATCAACGGGTGGAACTAAAACACATTACAGAACATGTGAATGTATATGTATAGAGAATTATATATGTTAGACTGTGTAAACCGTGTGTTGAAAGGAATATATCGTTTTACAGAGCTGAGATACCTATATTGTATGTACGAGAAAATGGATTGATATCAGTCGTGTTTGTACATACTCTATCTGACCTTGGATATCGGTGCTGTTTACTGTATTCATTGACCAAGCGACAACTCTCCACGGAGGAAGCAGTCACTATTCTTGCTATTTCATAAAGCATACATTTTGTGTACGATAACAAATAAAAAAAAATATATGAGATGTTACACGTAAATGTCATACGAGATATATAGAGATATATATTATCTTGATACATGCATAAGTATGATGTCACAATTATTACGAATTCCAAATGACTTTCATGAGAATGAACATTATTAGAAAATTGAATACATCACAGTATGTAGAGAGAACGTCTCAACTGTATGTCACATTATTGATGTTCGCATGGACTTGTCTCTTTTCCTATATTGTCGTCTATTTTGTGCTCGTTCATTCGGAAGGTTTTCGTTCTTTTAGTTCGATATATATTTTACTATGAATCAAATATTAAATATGACTAAATTCATAAACAAATCTCTAACGAGTCCGGTGTGCGATTTGTTTAATGTATCATATCCTCATAAGCTCTGACTACCATTCCTGCTAACCATTGCTGCCCTTAATGCCTCCTTTATCTGATTTCTGTCTTTCTTCCTCTAGCATACACTTTCCTTCCTTTACTGTCCTTATGTCGTACTTGTACTTTATACTTCGTCTCTTGCCCATTACCTTCATTACGCTACGTTCTTTATGATATTATCTGTCTAGAACAAAATCTTCTCACTCTCCAAACGCCTGCTTTCTCGTCGTGATCATATCCCCTGTCCTCTCATGTTTACCTCCTTTCCCCTGCTTTTCACCTCACTAACATAATTGTCACGAGCTTTACATTATTCTATTATCTTTCCTCCTCACGCCTCCTCCAAACCTTAATACATCTTTTAATCAATTCTCTCTTCGCATTCATCCCACTCTTAACATTTCTCTTGCAAGAAGGTCACAGTCTTTGTCACGTTTCATGGACTCGGGGTGACTAAGCAGAGCATGCTCTCTTGTCGATACCAATTTCCCGCCTAGCCGTCACCCACCACTGTCCTTCCTTTCCCGCCCCCGTTCTCCTGGCTAAGGTTCCATTTCATGTTGCGCAATATCCCTCCGTGTACCATTCAATCCGAAATCGCATTGCGCAATGTCATGTACAACCTAAATCGCATTGCGCAATGTCATGTACAACCTAAATCGTATTGCGCAATACCAACCTAAATGCTGACGCGATACAACAAATCATAGATGCCTGTTATCCGGGAACGGGTTTGACACAGAATCAATTTCATGAGATTTCTTCATGAAATAAGATGATGGAACATTTTCCAATTCCTTACATACATTAAGAACTAAAAAGAGAGTTGCATTGAATACTAATACATGTATATTCAACTGAGTTCTTTTTAACAAAGACAAAAAAATATATTAGAGTTAACAGTTTTATTTGGAATCCGTTCTCAACTATCGGGACGGTGTTTTGGAGTGTATTTTTTGCTGGTCTTTGATAGTTTTGGCTGCTCCTTTTGTTATCTACTTTGCTGCCCTCCAATGAGACAGGTCCTCACCATTGTATGATATCCTCTACTACTGTTGTCCACATTTGTAGCACATGAAGTTCTTCTTTTTAACGTTGCTCTCGTGACATTTAAAGGGATACTTCACCCTGAAATCAAACCGGTTTCAATAAAAGGAGACACGTCAAAGAAGCATAGACGAAAATCTGTCAAAGGATAAGAAAGTTATGATCTTTTAAAATTTTGATTTTGTGACGTTACGTGCGAGGTGTTCTCCCATTTGTTGTGTACAATTTTTTTTTCTCGAAAATGTGCATTTTCTCTATAAGATATGCAGCTTTTTACCTGCGCATTTTTTTTTACACACATACCTGTGTGAAAAAAAGTCCGTTGTCAAAAACAGACACAGAGCAATTTATGGAAATATTCTGTCCACAAAACATGGGAGATCACCTCGCACGTGATGTCACAAAATTGAAATTTGAAAGATCATAACTTTCTTATCCTTTGACGGACTATCGTCAAACCTAATGTTCTTTCATGTTTCTGCTTTTATTGAAACCAACTTAAGGGTGAACTATCTCTTTAAGCTCATCAGAAGTATCCTGTCAATCTTTCCCGAGCCTGTATGTATCAACCCCCCCCCCCCCCCCCATACCGAACAGCTTTCACCAATCTCGCACATTGTAACTTTGTACCAATCAGACATTTCCGCCCTCGTCCTTTCGGGTGAAGTTCGATTCATGTTTCGCAATATCCGTTCGGGTATCGTCTAGCCCGACTCACATTGCGCAATAAGACTAACGTGCTGACACAGACATACCAATGTTATGCAGGTAACCAAATATTATTGGAATTAAAGATTATCGCGAAAGATATTGTGAGAGAAATGTTATTCATGCGTCAAACTTTAAAAGGATATCAAGTAGGCATTTCATGTGAATATATTCTGTGAAATTCACTGAGCATGTTCATGTAGTATGTGTAGAGCATTATTTAAAGTTTTGACACAATAATTATTCCTCATATAAAGTTTTGACAGAATGATTATTCCTTATATAAAGTTTTGACACAATAATTATTCCCTATATTTCTTAATATATACATGTATATTCCTTATAAATCTTTTATTTCTCATACATACAGAAAACATAAATATAGTTCACCGCAGTTGCTATACCAACTGTGATGAGATCAATCAATCAATAAACAATGATTTTATATAAAAAGTCAATCGAGCAATCAATATAATTATCATCGAATTAATTGATCAACAAAATCATCCAAATTTGTTCATCGAGCGAAAGATTTAACTATGACGGATTTGCAAGCCCATTACTGAAAGCCCTTTAAATTATGAACCTACTCGTTACGTGACTGTCACGTGATGTGAGAGGGAGATTGATCCACACAGGACATCCGCCCATCTGGAGATGTCATTATGTCAACACAACATCATCATCCTGTATCGACCACAGTGAAGTCAACTTTGTTTCCATTAAAACAATAGCATACAATAGGACATTGTTTGAGACAAACTTACCTTACCATGAACTCAACATGCGTTAACAATAACATGAATAGGGGCTTCACTCCAGCTTCTATAAGTACGTTGGGTGATAATTGACTTTGACATACAGACAGTTACAGATTCGACTGCTTTGTACTGTTCAGCTCATATAGACATTCAGATTTCAAATACGTTGTGATATCTATCATTGACTAGTCGCGAAGCAACAAACTTGAGGAGAAATGTTGTCATCTATTCGTCTGATAACGGTTCAATATTTAACTCTCAATCTACGAAGAGACTAATTATTAAAGATGATCAGATAATTTGACCAAAACATCATCTTATAAAAGCTTCTCAAAAAAGAAAATCTCAGGATATCATTTGAATTTGTCACGTTCCATTGCCAGACGAAGACACAGAGGTGGCAAAGCAGCTAGTCCTAGGGCGCCAACGATGATTAACTAAGTCAGAGGCTGCATCATCCAAACCACTACCGGAAGAGCGAAAACAAACAATAACGTCTTTTTTGTTTTCTTCGGAGGAAAAGTCATAGCCTACTCTAATATTGTCTCGATTATTTACTCTTACAGGACCACATTTCCTCGCAAAGAAGGCGTGCTAGCATGGCGACGCCACTTTTTGCACATTCTCTAAGAGGAGTATCGTTCAATGGATTCTTTCGCCCATCCAACGTTATGACCCAACTCATCTTGGGAGCGTGGAGTCCAACGCAAACCACATCGGTCGTTTGTTTTTCTTCAAGCTCCAAGGCAATGGCTAAAAAGCGAAAAGGTAGTAGATTACCCACGACAGAGATCGAAGGAAGCCACACCAAGTCTTCTGTGAATAAGAAAAGTGGCAGCGGTGGGACAGTGGAGGGCCCTCAAGGCTTGGACATCGACTTGTCCACGGACGCGTCTGGGAAATCCAGAGTGGGCTGCACTAAGGCAATGGCTAACAATAGGACAAGTAGTAGATTACCCATGACAGAGACCGAAGGGAGCCACACTAAGTCCTCTGTGAGTAAGAAAAGTGGCAGCGGTGAGACAGCAGTGAGTCCTGAAGCATGGGACGTCGAAGTGTTCACGGACGCGTCTGGGAAATACGGAGTGGGCTGCATTTGGGGTCATAGATGGCTAGTGGCGGAGTGGCAACCAAACTGGTTCTCCAAGAACTATAAATATATCGATCTCCTAGAGCTGGCGGCTGTACTAATGGCTGTCTCAAGCTGGGGGTCCGAGTGGAGAGGCTCGAAGGTGCGGTTTCATTGTGACAACGCGGCCGTGGTGTCGAACTTCCACAACCTAGAGAAGGCGGGGTGGAAAGACGTCTCCAAGCGAATTACCACCACCGCAGACACCATGGGCTTTGACATGACGATAACGAAGCAATCACCTGGGTGCTGTATACACAAAGGGGCGGACCGGCTCTCAAAGTTTGACTTCGATGGTTTCAAGAAACTGCACCCCGATGCACACCCTACACCTGACGCACTCTCCCCACGTGTGATGGACATTGTGCGAAGAGAGGTGACGAACCCCAAGAATCAAGGTATAAAGCGTATCCTTTCATATAATGCCCTTGGCACTTAATTCCCGATTATAAACCTCATCTCGATAGTCCTGTTTTTTTTTTTGTAATACCTGTCTGGTTGACAGGGATGAGTATCCAAATAATAAGCAGCTTATAACTTATTTGCATACGAAGCGGTCAATAGTTCTTTTATTTGCATATTTTTATAGCGAGTAGTAGTGGTCACAAGTAATTTCAGTAACATAAATGTTTGTGTACAATGAGTGGCGACTATAGCTTGTGCTTAAGTTCCTATAGGGGTTTGCATGTTAATAGCTCATTTGCGCGACCAATGTTGACACCCCTATAGATTTCCGTGTATTAAACATGTTAAAGATAAGGTGTCCCATTTGCAAAAGTCGTGAAACTCGGCAGGAATCAGCATACCTAACGATAAAGTGTATGAAATCTCACCAAAATAGCTTTTCAAACATTTTCAGGAAATGTGAAAATCTATCATTGTTTACGCTTGAAACGCACTGACCATAGTCTACATGTGTTTGGGCGGGTCGTCCGACACCTATAGCACAGAGACTGCACAGCTGCAGTGCGCTATTATGGCTATAGTCCGCTCCGTGGTGCATGCGTTCAATAGAAGCAATACTCACTTCAGGACATTCAGATTATGAGCTATTATTATGCTCGCTGCCTTTCAAGCGTAAAAAGATTCACTTTTCCTGAAAAATGTTCGTGAAGCTATTCTCGTGATTTTCTTATCATAAGGATAATTGCTGATTCCCGCCGAGTTTCATGACTTTTGCAAATAGGACACTCTGTCTTTAATTGTGAAGATTCTAGTTAAACTCCTTTCCTGTTATATTATGCCCCAGCTGAAGGGTTACTAAATTAGAAAAATAAGCTTCCACTAATCTATGTAAAATTATCTACTGAAAATGAATTTTACATTTGTTTGCCGCAATAAAGTCTCATTTTAACGAAAATTTGAAACAACGATCACCTCTAAGTGACGTCAGAGGAGTCAAATGTCATAAAAGACTCCACTGTTAAACTTAGATTGTACGGAAGTCAACAATAGACCATTTTCGTTATGTATTCACAACTTTAACTCTAACTGCAGTTGCATTCACTTGTATCTTGTCATTAAGATTCAATGGATTGAATACACTTTTAATCTATTAGTTGTTGATACTCGGACAAATCTCGGACAAGTTTTGGGGTTCCCATTGGTAACGTACTGTTTGAACGGCGTGAATAAAATATTTTATTCACGCCATTGGCATTAATGGAATTTTCTCTGACGTCACTGGAGATGTGCGTTTTTTCCCCAAATTTTCGTCAAAATGAGACTTTATTGCGGTAAATGAATGTGAAATTCGTTTTTAATGGATAATTTTACATAGATTAGTGGGAACTTATTTTTCTAATTTATCAACCCTTCAATTGTCAAATATTTACTTTTAGAACTTTGAAACTTGTGCACTATTACTAACCCAAATCACCCAAATAAAAGAGATTGTAGTTGATGAAAGTTATTGAGGAGGGGCCATATTCCTGAAAGTTTTCTTAGCCAAGTTAGTTGCTAAAGTGCATTCAGTCTAACCAGGAATGTGTTATGGAAGGATATGAAACAACTTTATTTCTTTGAACCCATGCGTGCCACCGCCCAAAAATTATGTGGTCTCAGCATATGCTTTTCAGGTGTTTTAATAATAACGAACAGGATTGCGTAGCAACGGTTTCTCAGAGAGAACAAAAGAAATGTAGATTCTTATTTCGCTTGTCCAGTTCTGTTGGATTGCATCAATACTTTTGTGAGGAAAAGAGGTGTCAGCCAACAAAAATAAACAGTTTTTTTTTTAGTCAAGTATCTCAGCTGCAAGCAAATGCACGCAAACTCTGTTAATGAAAATAAACAGCTATGATTTTAATAATGATTGAATCCCACATTTGCGGAAATCTGCGGAAAGTGCAGACATTTGTTAATTGTGTTAGTAAGAATATTATCTTATATCTCCGTTTGTGCATCATTTAACAATTATTTAGAAGAAAATCGAGTACAGGATCTTTAGTGGTGTTGTTTTTAACTTTCTTGAAAATTGCCAAATAATGTGATAAGAAACACAGCTTCGAGAGACAAAATAGGGAATTAAAGATATATTGCTTTCCAAATAACTACAGCTAAATGTCGGTGACGCGCATGGGACATCAAAGCATTGTAGTGATTATGGAATGCTAAAAAAAAAATGACATTCATTAGCACGCTTATATTATCCATACAGATGTTTGAATATATTGTGCTCGAGTTGTCCCTCCTTCCTCAGTTCCTAACACATCCCTGCAAACTAACTAGGCTCGTAATGAATATGGCTCCGGGGATGCCCCATCGAACGACGGGTCCCGCGTTTCAGACAGAGAACCATTACTGGTCGAGCGCCCTCTTTAACACTCGTTTGTGTAACATTTAGGAGCTCGGAGGCTCGGCGAGGATTGTCGTCGGCACCATCCAGAAATATCGAATAACAATGAATATTGTGTGGAAAACGCAGTATTTGCATAGATTCATACCACAAATCACGCCTTACTTTTCTATTAGAGGTTTGAGTGGAAAGATCCCTGTTCTTACACTGTACACAAAGGTAAGTATTAGTTTAAAAGTGTAGACAAATTTGTTGGATATTGCTGCCTTTCACGCTCAGCGGACTATACTCCCGAGCCCGCCCGGGCCTCCGGTTGGATCTCGGCTTAGCGCTCATCAAGTCACAGCACAACCAAATGGCTGATTGCAGACAAGACTGAAAACAAAAACAGTTTCTGTACTACTACATCATGTAAATGAACTAGGTCGTTGGATCCACCGAGATTGAATCTGGCTCCTCTGAACGCCCGTCTTTTTGTACATGAAATGTTATTCCGATTAATGCATGTCCCGAGGGCGAGGGAGATAAAAATGTTATTCCTGTCAGTAATGACTTTACTGAGTTAAGTTTAAGTGCTGTTTGTCGACATACTGACGATGACTAGTGACTCGATGTCGCACAAAATACATGTATTTCTGGTCAAAATTCTGCCGAGTACTAGTATACAAATAGTGAGTGGTCCACATATCGGCCCCTACCCTTGAAATCAGCCCCGTGCATTTCTGCTCAATGACAATGTGTGCTAAGGTTAGATGCATGATTTGTTGTGTAATTACACATTAATCTTGTTCTTATTGCCAAATGTAAGATTAACGGAAGATATTGATACTTACCACTTACTTTGAGATTCTAGTAGTGAAGTGGTTCCTATGACTTGAAATTTTGAATAAAAATCTGGACCCCCCCTGTAGTAAGTTTTAAACTGTGGTATGTTTTGTCCAGTTCAGCATGAAACATGATTCTTTTTGGCTAAATCATCATGTTTCATGCTGAACTGGACAAAATATACCGCAGTTTAAAATTGCGGCTGGGGGGGGGGGGGGGGGGGGGGAGAAGCTGAGGGGAGATTTTTTTCTTCAACGGTGAATCTGCCAACATTTTTTTAAATCCTTCTGGGAGATATTGGGGGTGGGGGTGGGGGGGGGGGGGGGAGGAGGGAGATGCATGGGTACTGATTTTGTGTATTATGATACAAATGTAGCATATTTGAACAGTCATGATGAGTATACCAGTACTTTGTGTATTATGATACAAATATTTGAACAGTCATGACTACTGGTATTTTGTGTATTATGATACAAATATTTGAACAGTCATGACTACCGGTACTGTAAGTTGCCTTCTTGGGCCGGAGCGCAACCAATCTCGGGGATCGTACCAGAGGGGTCGTAACTCCATCCTGCTGATTCTTGCTCAATTTTGTGACTTTTGCAAAGAGGCCACCCTGTGTAAAAGCCACTAGATCAGTATATTCAACTTGAAGAAAACATTACATATTTGTGGTGCAAATTGCATTAAAGATTATCTGGCAAAACTTGTTTTGTTTTGTTAAATTTGCTACAATTATTTACAACATTTGTGAAAGTTGCAGCACATTTCTTTTTTTAACATAAGTATGCTTGGTAACAAGGAGAACAAAAATGAGAAAGCAGTGATTAACCTCCCGTTTCTGTCCTTGTCATTGCAGGAGCAGTGCTCACTCTGTGATGAGGCAAAGGAAGTCTTGGAAAAGTACAGTGATCAGGTATTATAGGTATTACAGATGTCTCACACTTATGCCCTCTGTTTTCATATAACTGATTAAAATACAAAATACAAATACAATAACCATTATTTAAAGTACATGTACAGAGCAGGGTTAACTCTCTGGGAAATTGATACTTCATCAGACACGCCTACCCGCGAGTGCGTGCGTGCATTTATTGAGAAGACTTTGAAAGCTATGTTGTAGCTGAGAGTTGTGGTGTGCGATTTTTTGCGACGGGCCAGCGATTAACCAAATCCAGCCTTTACCCTAACGTCAGTTTGTTGAGTTAATCTGCTCTGTACCACAGGTGCATGAAATGGTTAACTAATAACTCATTAGGCATTTCATGAATTGGTAATGAGAGGGTTGGAAACCATCAAATACCCAATTCTCTTTTTATTTATTTCATAAGCTTAAAAATGTGGAGTAAACCGATGATGTTTTAATGCCTGGTAATGCTAGTATAAAAATGAAGTGAGATGACAAGATAATGAAGTTATTGGTCTGTGTTTGAAAATGCATGATCCCCAATATTGTGTTCTGTGACTGCTATGTTTTCATTGTTTTTTTTTCTTTTCTTTTCTTGTTCCAGGTGTCTGTGGAGGAGGTGGACATCTTGGCACCAGAGAACCAGCAGTGGAAGACGCTCTACCAGTACGACATCCCCGTCTTCCATCTCAATGGCAAGTACCTCATGAGACATCGGGTCAACGAGGGACTGCTCCAGAAAAGACTCACGGATAAACCCCTCATATGAAGATATGCCTTGGTCTCAGTCTAAATGCATCACATCAGCTTGATCTCTAAACCCTTGCTTTACTCTTCCAAGATCAAGCCCTCATAGAATCTATGCCATTTTTTTGTACATCCTGTCATATAGATCTCTTGAGATTCACTGCAGAATTTATGTATTATTATTTTGATTAAAAACTTTGCCTTCTTGAATGAAGATGGCATTGTGGCAGTGGTACTGTCCATCTGTGAAATCATTGAGCATGGGGGTTTGTTTGAAACACAGGCCTTTGAAGGTCACTGATAAGATTCATCACAACGTCTTCCAGCTGTCTTGGAATCTTACCTGGCCCAGTTTAACCAAGGTGTGCTCAAGACTAGTCTATACAGCTTCATGTACTGGAGGCTCATTCCTCAGAGCTGATTGGTTGCAGATGGAACACCACAATTTGATCGCGAAGGGAGCGGAGAGCATTCATAAGCAACCATACTGCGCTGTTAAAAGACTAAAAACGGATCAACGAGGGACAGGAAGGTGTGGTAGTGCTGGAGCAAGCTTCTTCCCGAGGACTTTGCATCAGAAAGCTGCATCATCGTACAAGAGGACGCAGCACCCAAGGGTTGTGGACGTCTACACGGATGCGTCAGGGCGGTGGGGCATAGGCTGCGTGTGGGGGAAGAAGTGGATTGTGGGGCAGTGGGAACCGGCTTGGCTGGCCAGGCACCATCGTTGCCTAGAGCTACTGGAGCTGAACGCTGTGCTGGTGGCAATGCTCACCTGGGGTGCCCATTGGACCGGCGGTACCACAGTACGCCTGCACTGCGACAACCAGATGGCAGTGCACTACCTCAATGGCCAGGCGTCACCCAACCGAAGGGTCGTGGGGGCATGGAGGTGCATCCGGGAGGCTGCGGTGCACTTTGACTTTGACCTCGTCGTGGAACAGGCACAGAAGAATCATGTTCCGTTCCAGGGGACTGATAGTCTCTCCAGGCTGGACTTCCAGCGCTTCCGGAAGCTTCTTCCTCACATGAACGATGTTCCAGACCTGCCACCGAGGGATCTGGAGTTTCTGCTGCCTGATCTGTGGGAGGATATATGTGTGGCAGTGAAGCTGCAGACTATTTGATTTGATCAGCGACAGGCCTTGCAATTAAGTGTCTCAATGTGTGTGTGTTTCCACATGCTAAAGGGTTAGAAATGGTAATGATACCAGGGCATCTTCTTTTCATTCCTGACTTGTCTTGTAGAATGAAATGTACACACAAAAGTAATGTACACAAAGCGTCATGAAACGTACACATCATGAAACATACATCATGAAATTACATCATGAAACGTACACATCATGAAACGTACACATCATGAAACGTACACATCATGAAACGTACATCATGATACGTACATCATGAAACGTACATCATGAAACGTACACATCATGATACGTACATCATGAAACGTACATCATGAAACGTACACATCATGAAACGTACATCATGAAACGTACACATCATGAAACGTACACATCATGATATGTACATCATGAAACGTACATCATGAAACGTACACATCATGAAACGTACAACATGAAATGTACACATCATGAAACGTACACATCATGAAACGTACATCATGAAAGGTACATCATGACACGTACACATCATGAAATGTACATCATGAAACGTACATCATGAAACATACACATCATGAAACGTACATCATGAAACGTACACATCATGAAACGTACACATCATGATACGTACATCATGAAACGTACATCATGAAACTTACACATCATGATACGTACATCATGAAACGTACATCATGAAATGTACATCATGACACGTACACGTACATCATGAAAACATACATCATGAAATGTACATCATGAAATGTACATCATGACACGTACATCATGAAACGTACATCATGAAACGTACATCATGAAACGTACATCATGAAATGTACATCATGAAACGTACATCATGAAACGTACATCATGAAACGTACATCATGAAACGTAAATGCATCATGAAACGTACATCATGAAACGTACATCATGAAACGTACATCATGAAACGTACACATCATGAAACGTACATCATGAAACGTACATCATGACACGTACATCATGAAACGTACATCATGAAATGTACATCATGAAGTGTACATCATGAAGTGTACATCATGAAATGTACATCATGAAACGTACATCATGAAATGTACATCATGAAACGTACATCATGAAACGTACATCATGAAATGTACATCATGACACGTACATCATGCCACATACATCATGACACGTACATCATGACACGTACATCATGACACGTACATCATGAAATGTACATCATGAAACGTACATCATGAAATGTACATCATGAAACGTACATCATGAAACGTACATCATGAAATGTACATCATGAAACGTACATCATGAAACGTACATCATGAAACGTACATCATGAAACGTACATGCATCATGAAACGTACATCATGAAACGGACATCATGAAACGTACATCATGAAACGTACACATCATGAAACGTACATCATGAAATGTACATCATGACACGTACATCATGAAACGTACATCATGAAATGTACATCATGAAGTGTACATCATGAAATGTACATCATGACACGTACATCATGAAACGTACATCATGAAATGTACATCATGAAATGTACATCATGACACGTACATCATGAAAACATACATCATGAAATGTACATCATGAAATGTACATCATGAAACGTACATCATGACACGTACATCATGACACGTACATCATGACACGTACATCATGAAATGTACATCATGAAACGTACATCATGAAATGTACACATCATGAAACGTACATAATGAAATGTACACATGAAAACATCTACTTTCTAGGTAACTTTTTTTCCTTATCCCATTCCTCTCCCGTTCCTCTTCCTCTCGCTTCATCTCCTTGTCTACAGTACGCCATGTTTCTCTTTTTTCTCATCTACTTATTCTGGACTGTCTTTCTCGCTATGTTGGGTTGTACTGTATGAACATGTGACATTTCCTACCATTTTAAACATTAAAATTGTGTTCGCATGTATGTCCTCAGGTGACCTCTTTCTTGCTCATATTAAAATGTATATTTTGTGTGAATTTAACACATTTCAATGTGTGGACTGCTTTTTACCTGTACATGTGTATTAAGGTAATGATACAAGTATACTTGGTATGATCTTTGAACGAATGTTCTTGCATCGTGAGACATATGGGAGTCCTTCAAAGGATTGTTGGGGTAGAATTCAGACAGTAAGAGACAAATGAGAGAAAAACAGATAAGAGTAGAGGAGGTGAGAGTAGAGCAGTCTGGGAGAAGTTTAGAGAGCGAGGAAGAAAGGAAAGAAAAAAAGTGGAGAAGGTGAGAGCCACAGTATTCTTCCAGATTGGAAAACAGAACTAAAATTCTGAAAAAAAAATAACCCCAAATTCCTTTTGAGAACTTATCACATATCATAATTTGAAGGATAATTGCTACATGTATTCTCTGTACTTTTCAAGTCGTTTTTTTTTGTTTGTTACCAAGCTGTTCGTAAGCTATAAACAACTTTATGCATGGCTGGTGAATGGTGCTAAATCAGATGTTGATTCCCATCTGCTCAAGTTGAAATCTGATCTTCGTGAATTAAAATTCTTGTCTGAATATGAAGTTTATGATTATGTGAAGTTTGATGATTACTGGAAATTAATGCCCACTATGTTAAAACAGTAACAAATTTGGGTTTTAGCACAAAAACAGGTCACAAGTCATGCGTAGCTTACGAACAGCTTGGAGAAACACCCCCCCCCCCCCCCCCCCGAACAATAATTATGCTATCAAAAGCACACATCCTCAGAGACTGAAGACTGTGTTGTCTTCCTTGGACAGATGCTAGAAGATATACCCCATATTGAATCATGGAACATTTCATACATTTATTGTTACATACATTTAAAAAACAATGGATATGGACACACATACATGTAACATTATAATTTATCTTTATTCTATTTTTTACATTACAGTGATACACATTTCAGAGTTCATAATATACACTTTTTACAATAGTTATTCTTTGTACTCTGATGCATCATTTTACAAAAAGAACTACAAACTACAAGAACAGAAGCATTATCTTTATACTTGAACTACAAATTACACGGTTGACGTAATGTCATGTCAAAAAAGTGACAAGCAGCCGGACACATTTTATATGTGCTTTAGTACAAGATCGTTATTTGCATAATCTCATATAAAACAAGATAACTTCATATTCTGAGAGATATATTGAAATGTATCTTTTTTGTCAGAACATGACCAACTGTCCACAACTCAAGATATCATAGTTACATACATAAGAGTTAGAACTTATTTAAATATAAGTTTTCTAAATCTTAAGATACTAACTTCCAATTTCTTTTTAGATTCACCTCTGTCGGACTTAAATCACCGTGCCTCTTAAATATTATTTTTTATTCATTGTGCTTGAGTTTAAATCCCCTAGTTGTTCAATATGATCTTTGGTTTGTTTCACTTCAAACTGGAAAATTTTGACTGGCATGCCTCTGCCCTCCTGTACAGACACCCAGTCTTGCCACATCACTAATACATGAGCACAGTATAACAAATGTACCATGCTAGGTGATACATTGTATTTGGACAAAGAACAGCAACATTTCACAATTTGCCCTGGGCCCATATGACCCAACTTATGATTAAATCCTCAAAATGTTCGGGCCGAACATTTTGATGATTTGTGATTTAATCACTCATTACTCCAAATGTAGATAATTTGAGGGCAAATAACTTTCAGCAAGCTTCTAAAATAGACAATACATGAGTTTAAGACCATTGGCAAGAAGATTGCTAACAATTACATTTTGAAGGCTTTTTTGCCTTCCCAGTACAGTATATGCCCTTTAAAGAAAAGGTGTTCCTTTTGAAGGTCAAGAAAGTTCAATTTTGTAAAAAAAAACAAAACAGAAAATGCAAGAAGAAACTGCAGTGGATTTTTCTTCCCACATGATAAAACTGATAGCAATCGCTAGACATTGAGGTTTCGTCCGAAACCTAAAGCCTACAGACTGGAGACTGCTGTGCGCTATGGTCCATTCTACAGTACATGAGTTCAATGGACACTTTGCCCACATCCTGTGCTGAAAGGGACAAATACGATCATGAATATATATACTATGGTCAGTGCATTTCAAATGTAAACAAACACAGTTTTGCTATTTGCCTGAAAAAGTTTGTGAAGTTACGATTTTCGTTAGGGTTTCCTGCTGATTCCTTCCAAATTCCATAACTTTTGCAAATTTCATTATCTTTTTTTTGTTTTGTTTTAAATTACATTTTAGGATTTGACCTACTGGTATATGACCCAAAATCTTATTGATTTATTTTCTTGTCATATTTCATCATTGTACAATGTTTGAAGAAATTTGATAATTATTTCTTGAATTATGCAAAAAGTTAAATACATGTATTAGTATTTAATCTTGACCTATGACCTTTTAACTATAGGACTGAATTGTCCTGTCATATATGACCATTAATTTGGTAAAGTTTGGTTTAATATTCCTCGATTTACAGTGTAAAAAGTAACATTTTAGAATTTGAACTTGACCCTTTGACCTACACATCTCACGATCTAATCATTAATTGCTCTGCCAAATATTATCATTGCACTACATGAGGTTTGATTTTGTCAATAATTTTTTGAGTTATCGCATGAACAAGATCTATATGGAGAGAGAAGAGATAGGTGGACAACTCGGAAACATAAATCCATCCTGCAACGTTGTTGCGGAGGCATAAAATTACTGTTGTCGACTTTCAATGATACTTATAATCAAACATTAACTGTTTGCAGTTTTGGTACATAATTATCAAAGACAGCTTCTATGTCATGCATAGATTCTGCTATCTGTCATTGGCCAGGGCATCCTTTTACCATCTTCAGGGTCCCACAGAATAATGTATGGAGATACATGTATAAGTCTTTGTGAGATGATAGCATTTTTTTTTAGACATATGCATCATGTTTATAAATAAATATCATCATTTGGGACAAAGAGATGATTTTTTTTTGTTATCTGGAGAATTAATTCCTACAATCTTCTTGGCCCCCTCTCTTTAGAAATGAAAATAAGCCAGGTTGTTGTTTGAATTATCAAGAATCTTCCAAGAGAATTGACCACCCCCCCCCACCCACTTTCCCCACATGGAGCAGTAGCTATGGGTGAAGGGGTGGGGGGGGGGGGGGGTAGCCCCTCTCGGTGCTCCTGTGATTCTAGCACTGATGCTTGACATACAACATCTTGCCACTTCAACACTCCCTGGAGCCTGGTATATACGAGTATGGGAGCTACAGTTGAATAGGGGAGGGGGGGGGGGGGGGGGGAAGAAGCCCCTCTCGCCACCCCCAGCATTGATCCAGACAACTCATGGAGAATGGCTTCTGTTATGCCACCTGCTAACTCTTAAGGCGGCAATCACAACGTGGCTCTACAGGATTTGCAGGAAGTCCTCATGCCAAACTGCGACAGTGACATGTACTGTAATAAGTTACTTTTCTGGGAAGTGCTGCTAGGAGCCTCACAGAACGCAGTCTTCCAAGGTTGGAGTCATCACATGTGAATCATGTCAATGTTCTTCGATAGCTCAGCCTCCATAGCACTCTAGAACAAACAACAATATGACAATATTTCAGGAAGTCAAACAAGATTTCACTTCAAATCAGTGGTCATATCACCAACTTGAACACTCAACAGTAATATAACTCTTTATTTGTTTTACATGTATTAGAAACTGTGTCTTGATGATATACATGTACTTTAATTAAATCATTTTATAGTGAAATTGATGATGAACTTTAATTAATTTTTTAGAGTGAAATTGAAAAAAAAAAGTGAATAGCAGGATATAAGCTTTCCAACGATACCCATACAGTGAAAATACAATCAATCTCTACTTTTTTATGCCACATGTACATATTGTTACCATTTAAACACACATATTTCATTGGGATTAAATGTGTGTGGCATACGAAGAGTTAAATGTTACTGACCAGTTCTCGCTTCGCCTCTTCCACCTTGACCCTGGCCAGAGAGATGTTTGGAGGGAGATCTTCGTAGCTGTTCAGCTCATTCTTCAGTGGGCTCAGCTCGGCATCTAGTGCCTCCAGGTCCTGAAGAAGAATAAGAAGAAGAATAAATAGCTGTTCGCAACCCTCTGCCATAAGACAGTTTCAATGACTGAAAGCTCCAGCTAAACTGGTAACATTATGTGAATTACAAAATGTGATTATTGATATACATGTATTGCTTAATAACAATGGTAGACAGATAAACAAATGCAAAAGAATAATTGAGCAAAGAAAGTGTTAAGTTGTAGAAGGTCAACATCTTGTCCTGAGAGGCCTTGACCTCCTTTGGCGAGAGTGCAAGCCATTGTTTGGTGCCCTGAGGCGCCGTGACTGATTAGCTGTGGTAGTAAATTGTTTGAATAGAAGCAGAAACATGAAAGAAAAATATCAGTATAGGTATGACAGAAATACGTCAAAAGATACGTTATCATTTTTTTTAGTTTTGTGACGTCATGTGAGAGTTGCCCTCCCATATACTGTCTACTATGTTTTTGTAAAAAAGTTCTACATGCATACCATGTTACCTGTGCATTTGATATATCATTAGACACATTTTTTTTACACACATACCTCTCTGAAAACGATTTTTCCTTCATCAAGTACAGAAAAAGAACAATTTTTAGAATTATACAGCACACAACATAACTCTCTTATCCTGTGATCGATTTTTTTTTTAAACCTTCATGAAAATGTTGCTTTAATGTTTCTGCTAGAATCAAAACCAATTTAACTTTCTGGTGGACTTTCCCTTGTGATTAAACTGGAAATTGTACCTGAGAAAGTTTGACAAGGCTCTGATGAAATTCTGATGATGTGACTCCAGTGTCGGCTAGAACCGTCTGTCAATGATTCAACAAAGAAAATAATTTCAACTTATCACAGCTTAGCAACCACAACAAGAATAAGATCAAAATCACAGTAATCATGAAGGAGAAATACAGAAGTATACAACTATCAAGGACTATCCCATTCGAGTTAGATACCATCCAGAATGGTTATAAAAAACCCAATCAACAGACTCTTGTTCCAAAAAAAAAAATGAACATGAATAGTACATTTGAGATGAAATGGGACATAACAATAATTGAAATCATGATGATTATGTGTTTGTGGGATACTATGTGGCAGTATCAATATCCCAGTTATTAACTTTTGTTGCACCAGAGAAGAAATTGCACCAGTTCCGATATGTTTTCCTCTGTCAGGGTACCCACGGATATCTAAAAACAGAATTCCATGACTTTTCCATGACTGAATTGCTGCTTTCCATGACTTCCTTTCTGGCACGGTTTCCAAAATCAGACATCATGATGGCCTCCACCTACCCTCACAAGCCATCCATTCCACTCACTATCTTACTCATGACATATACATTTATTATCAAACATATGGGCTGTTTCTGACCAGGGTACCATTTTCGTTTCACCAACACCCAAAATTCAATGCAATTCCACGACTTTTCCATGACCCAAATCTCCTTTCCATGAATTTTCACAAATTTTCAGAATTCTCTGACTTTCCATGACGACAAATATTTTCAGTACCAGGTATGCTGTTTTTTATATTCATATGATATTAAAGTCACTTTCTTTTTTATTTTTACACCACATGATGCTTGAGTACTTCTAAAGATAGTTGGCCAAGCTTTTTGTGCTGCACTCAATCTTGGCATATGTTGTTGGTCTTAATACCATAACATAGTTTTTTCAGTTCAAGTACGTCCCAAGAATGTCTCAACAACGATGGATGGTATTATATGAACCTGCAGGGACCTAAGATGGCTGTCGTACTCCCGAGCCTTGCTCTGGTAGAATCCTGCTTGCCGCACCTTGTCCTCCAGCTGGGGTTCTTGCTGCTTCGCCTGTTCTTCTAGCGACACTGTGGCCCTGAAGGAACAGATAAATAGCTTAACCCTCAGTGCACTAAATAAAATGCTGCTCTATGGGACTTATGTGTATTTGTAGTGAAAATTTACACACATGGCACGTTATGAGATATTGTGTTCCTTTAACAAAAGTCATAAAACTCAGCACGAATCAGCAGTATACACTAATGATAACATGACTAAATCTTTTCAGGAAAAGTTGAAAACTATCCTTATGTACATTTGAAACACACTGTTTCCTAGCCGGCGACAATAGCCCTGGCAGGAAAGGAACTAGAAGATAGAGAAACCATTAAATTCTTGACAATCTGTCCAATATCAATATAATTCTGCTTAAATTAGTTTCCAGTTCTTATATTGGGAGGAAAGTTCTAATTCTTTTGTGGTTTGCATGGTGGTATGGTCAATCACGAAAGAGGTTTAGGTTTATGGTATACCATGTGTAAAGTCCTGGAAGGACTGAGATGAGAAAAGTGGATAGAAATTGGATGTGAATAGGAAAGGCGAGAAAGTGGAGATTTGAAAGTAGAGTATTCTTTTTAAATGAGTGTAATCTGAAAAGGACTGTAAACCAGAAAACGTGAAGAGCTGATGAGTAGAGAAGTAGAGTCTACTTTGAAGTTTGACTTGCAAAAGTGATAATAACCTTGTTGAACTCAAAAGACTGCCCCCAGAATGCATCTTGGACGACCTCATTCCTGTGCTTACTTTGAATGACTGAACTATTGTACGAGCCGTTTTATTTGTGAAAGTTTTATTTTTGCAAATTATGTAAAGCGCTGTAGGATTGCGAATTAAACAACACAAAAAAATATTGCCACATAATCTTGATCGCTAGGCGCATGCACCTCACACTACTGTGTGCATGCACTATCTCAAGAATGAATATGGGCACCGTATGATAAGGGCGGGGCATGCAGTCATGTTCTAGTGAGCATGACATGCAGCGCAAATCGAGCCACGCGATACCATGTGCAGGCACAGTCTGTTTTCTTCCATTTGCATGTATACATAACAAAGCATGCCTGGAAGCAGTGCACGCATTATGAAATATCCCATATGCCAGGTGTCATTTGCGGAAACATTAACCTGAGAAAAAAGAAAGTGCAATCCCTTCATTTGCCAAAATATCTGTATACAAAAATATAGGCTTACCAGGTATACAGTATTCTTTTATAGAAGTAATTGTACAATTTGGTGAATGTAATAAACCAAGAAAACACATGATTAAAGCTTAGTGAATCAGAGTCCTGATTATGAGGTGACAGACTGTACATATACTTGCTTTTTCAAGGAATCTGCTTTGATGATTGCAGTCTTTGTCTCATTGAACAGCTTTTGACTCAAACCTTCCTCTTCGTGTCTGCTATCCTCCAGAGTCATTAGGGAGCTGGTCATATCAAGCATGGCCAGATAATAACTGGGGAAAGAAACACATGGGAATTTTTTGACAAAACTTGAAGAAATTGTACATATGGCAGACTGTTGACAATAAATGAGTTAGAATTAAGAGAATCTTTGGTATTGTTTTCAGAAGAGTGCAACTTTATCTTGGATCAGAAATGGCTTGGCAAAAGAGAAACAGATTATTTATTATTCAAAAGTACATCAAACAGTTAAGATTCATATGTGACAATTTCATCAAAAGTTACTTGATTAATGCGACAATGATTAATGCGGCAATGAGCCTAATGCACATACAGTCTTGGGGGCCTTTACTCAACAATTAATGTCACTATCATTTTTCAAATGATCCCTTGCGGTAGTAATCTGTTCAGGTAGATGGTGCAATTATACCATAAGAGCTTTCTCATGAAACAGAATAAGTCTTTCATGTTAAATTGTTGAATAGAAAAATGCTAATTTTTAAAGGAGAAACAAATATATTTCTCATGAATAAATTATGTTTCTTAATGTCATACTTGAAACTGAAGAAAAGAGGAACATGGTATGTCATCTCAATGGTAAAAGATCATTTTGGTATTGTTGAGCAAAAATTGCACAACTGACAACATACTTAAGACCTCTTTTGAGTATTATTGTTGGTAACATACTTGGTAGGGACAGCATTGACAAGCTCGAGAACGGAGGCGACGTTCCTCAATGTCCTGAGACTGACCGTGCCTGACTGAGAGAGGCTGCATGGAGACAGGCCCACACTCTCCATGATCCTGGAAAGTCTGTCAGCTGTCAGGTTAGAGGGAAGGAGAACAAGC
This sequence comes from Arbacia lixula, assembly GCA_963669155.1. NCBI lineage: Eukaryota > Metazoa > Echinodermata > Echinoidea > Arbacioida > Arbaciidae > Arbacia > Arbacia lixula. The sequence goes on from OZ022578.1 coordinate 27,648,398, forward strand.
TGGATTCAGTAACACCAGCTACATTGTTCAGGACCTAAAAATCACTTTAAATGAAGATATCAAATGCATTGAAATATGCAATAGATAGTTATGTGCAATACAAACTAGTATAAGCTAGATATCTAGTGTTGAATCTATGTAGTTCACTTTAAGACAATTTCCAGTTTTTGTGAGGGAGGCCATCTGACATTATGACATATTAAGTTGACCACAAAAACTGTCATAACAATCAAAATAACATATTTTTTTTTGAAAATGTGGTACATTTATATCGTAACTGTAACACCTAGTCGACTTCAGATGACTAGGCCCATTTTTTTTGTTCGATTGACAATCTTTTAGGAAGACAAGTCTCGAAAACTGGCTTTAATCATTTTGTCTCATATGTTTTGAACAGAGAAATTAAAATAAATGTCATGTGCTACAAGTAAGCTTTCCGACAATATCCAAGTAAAATGTCAATCAACATCTACTTTAAAGTTTAGTCCAAATTCTATTAATTACCGCATATTGCACCAGCAGTTTCTCCTAAGCCAGTATGACAAGTGCCTAAATTGGGTGATTGCACTGAAAACAATAACCATCGGAGGCAATTTAGCTCCTGTAATGCAAAGAAAGAGTCCCTCAAATACTGTATACGCCATATATTTCATGAGTCTAATTTTTCAGGAAACCAGGATTTCAACAATTTCGCGAGTGGTTAAATTCGTGACCATGGACTACTAGCACTATTAGTGTATGTACTCATGCACATCGTATTCATGTTTTCGCATGTTGTTAAACTGGCTAATAGCATCCGACTCGCATAATTCACGAAAATAACGACTCAACGAAATATGTGGCGTATACAGTAACAGAAGGTAACGGTGCACTGTAGCAGGGATGTTCTTGCACAAATTTTTGGACCTTAAAACATGATTTCTGTGTCACCGTCATCATGCTTTGCACCACAAAGAATGAGTACTTCGCAGTGTTCCGCACACGCCACCAAAGAATTATCTACCGGTATGTGGATAAGCACCAAGAATAATAAAACAATATCTGCTATAGTATATCTTTGCTTACATACTGTACAATAAAAAAAATCCCTGTGATGAGTGGCCCCCCATAGAGTGTGGTTCAGGGAGTTTTCCCAGCCTGTGAAATACTCCTTTACAATGCGTCAAAGTGGTTAGCTTCATACCTTCAGCATTATACTCCTCTGTTTTTTGAGCCAGATCTTCCGCCATGAGTCTGCTTTCTTGCTCTCTCTCTTGACAGGTCTGCATGAGTCTGTACAACATTGGCACAGTGCTTTGGTTGATCTCATACTGAGGGATGCTCGATTCATCAAACACTGTGTGCAACCAGGCCTGCACCTTCATGTACAAGAAGAAGGGTAGAGAGTCACAAATAGATGCATTGGTCATCTGGACTTTTATAAAGCAGGTTCCATTCGCTTGTGAAATAGATAGTCTACATGCATGTATGTGTGTATGAAACTAGTACTAGACCTACATACATGTAGTACATGTGGCCTGCGAATCTAACTTCATAAAGTGCAAGCTATATTTGCCATCAATCATAAAACACTAACTGGTTGAAGTGGTAGGCTTGGTAAGCTCTAAATTAAAATCCTCATCAAATATTTGACTTAGGATAAAAATATCAATCAAGATAATTTATGTATTTTTTCTCATTGTACTGGAGGAATAATCTGTCCCCTTCAAACTTGATTACCCTTAGCCTGTGAGTTTAAACGTTTGAGGACAGAGCCGCTTCAATTTTCATGACATCTGGCATCTGGCAACTCACTCATTCATGTCAGTCTCAGTTGATACAACAAACTTCATTCTTTCCAGATGCCATCAGGCTGTGAAATTCCTTACAACCTGCTGTTGTCAACTATACCTCCTTACAGCCTTTCCAGCTTCAGCAGGAGGTTCAAGGTGTAAAGGCAAAGCTTTGTTAAAAGTTTAAACAGTGGATTTTTTAATTGCTCATATCTGTAAAAACTAAAATGCCATCAGATATTTTTACTTGCACTGTACAATCACACTCTCACTGGTCAAGCACAATAATACGCCAGCGGCGGAATGTACCGAAACCAGAAGACACTGATGGTCAGTGCGGACAGTGTCTGTCCGTGGTGACTGGTCATTCACCACAATTTCGTTGGCATGATCTTCTTTTAGTTTTACTGGAAAGGAATTTAGTTTAACACTAGTTTTGTGATTAAGTTGTAACATTAAACTATGTTGCCCTAATTCATAAACCTAATTTACATGCAATTTATTAGTAGTATCTCACTCGCCACACTGCTTGCACAACATGACCTAAACAGGAATAAATAACCGTCTCATTTGGGGCATTCTTTAATCGAAAATACATTTTTGGATAGGGCGTTCAGAGGAACCAGATGCAATGTCAGCGGATCCAACGTCCTACAGACTGATTTTTCGGTCTAAGTATGACCAAGCAAGTGCACTCCATTCACCAGGAAAGGCACGTTAAACGGTCATTATACCAGCGGAGCGAGACAAGCTACTCCCCCTACTGGAGCCGGGAGGGAGTTGCTCCGTGGTCCGATGAGCCCGACGTTCGTTAACAATAACATAATATTACCTTTTTGAGTCTTTCTTTCAGGTCTCTATCTGCAGAAATACCCGAGGAACGGTCACCCGTCAATTCCTCCATATTCGCCACTTTCCTCCTTGTTTTACAGTTTAGCGCCTATCTGTCTTTCAGTTACTAAAATTAGAACTCTACTTCAATCCAAATTTGGCGCGGCGATATTGTGGCTGGCTTTACTGGTGTTTAAGCGGGTATGTCCGCCCGCGGACTACGTCCTACATTCCCGGTCTACGACCGCCCGACGGCCGGTGTCTGCATCTCAGGCATGTTATTGTTGTTAATATTGTTTTATTCAACTTATTCCAGGTTTCTTTTTTTGTTTTACTAGTCTTCTTATCATCTGTTGCGATGAATTCATGCAGTATAAACTTCAACAAGTCGTCTCGATATTTGTTTTCTCTGCAAGGGCTCCTGGCCCGACTTGATCGAGTAAAGGCACTATAACAGAAATGATTGCAATGTTACATAAATGCACAACATTACTTACTGAATTCAATGTCATGTAGGCCTACTCACATCATCAAGGACCAAACTTCAGTCTTTTGTCTGGTTGCAAGGGTGAAATTATGTGACAGGGACCATGCCTTCAGTTCAGGGTCTATATAGCACACTTAGCATACTCTAGCTGTCACCCTATCCCCCCGGCCCCCCGCTCTCTCTCTCTCTCTCTCTCTCTCTCTCTATGTATATACAAAAACAAAAAAAAAACCAAAAAAAAAAAAAAAAACATGCACCCAGACTGAAAAAACATTCACACTTTTGTTTTTGTTCTGCAACATAGCGCAACTTCCAAGAAAACAATGCAGACCGTGGGTTATACCCGGGAGTTGGTGCAAGGGTTGTTGCTGTTTTATTTTTATACATGTCATAATGTACTACTTTAGCCATAATTGTTTTTGATGATTCAGAGCTTCTTATGATTACGTGAGGAAGTCGTCTCAAAATGTTAAAAAAAAAAAAATCTGCTACTTCGGGACGCGTAATCCATACCACTGTTTTTTTTTATTTACTGTAGTAACAAGCTTAAGGCTACACTAAGATTAAAAAAGAAAACAAAACTGCCGAAAATGCTAAGTCTGTACATTAGCGGCAAATCTTATGAGGTAGGACAATAGTGTCAGGTCTTGCTGCTACTCAACATAATTGATTGCAAAACATTAAAGTGGTGTCTTCTCTGCGTTTTGAGAGAGGAGAGAGTTTTGGATTGCCATGACTGGAAAGTTTTAGATTGTCTTAACTGTGACTATGACTGTGACAGGGAGCTGCTCTTAAACGGATAGTTCACCCTGAAATTTTTATTTTGATTTCATTAAAAGAGCAAAAATAAAAGAAACATATCAGTGAGGGTTTGACGAAAATCCATCAAAGGAAAAGAAAGTTATTTGATTTTAAAGTTTTGATTTTGTGACGTCGTATGCTAGCTGCCCTCCTATAATAAATGTTGTGTTCTACTTTTCCATAAATTGCCCTTTTTATGTTCTTTGACGAAGGAATACGTTCTTTTCAGAGCGATATGCGTGTAAAAAGATGTGTCTTATGATACATCAAACACGCAGGTGAAATGGTAAACATCCTTTTGAGAAAATGGACATTTTAAAAGAAAAATTTACACAATAAATATGAGAGCACCTCGCACTTAACGTCACAAAATGTAAACTTTAAAATCAATTAACTTTCTTTTCCTCTGACCGATTTTCGTCATACCTTCTCTGATATGTTTCTTTCATGTGTTATTCAAACCAGCGTTCATTACAATCGTCACAATACATACGACACAAGAAACAATGGTACTATTTAAAGTGCAGCTGTTTATTCCATGATTAAAACAATCACATAACGTTGATCTTATAAAAAATAATTTTCACATTTTTTTTTTAACAATTAGTTGTACCGGGTGCAAGTCAAGGCAGTTCACCGAATATTAACTCATCAATATTTCATGATATGTGAGAGACAGAGAGAGAGAGAGAGAGAGAGAGAGAGAGAGAGATTAGCTAACTAGTTACGTCATAATGCGTCAACATGTCATCCATGCTAGCCAGACTAGCTAACTAGTTAACTGATATTGTAGACTAGCTGGCTATACTACTCATACTGCGTCAATGTTGTGTACAAGATAGATAGCTGACCAGCTAACTTATGCTGCTTAAACATTTCACACAAAATAAACAGAGCAGCGAACTTGTTAACTCATATTGCATACACTCATATTCCATACGAAGTATGAACAACCCATTAATTCCTGATTTAAGATAATTGAAAAAAAAATCATGCTTTTTAGTATGAAAGAGCTCAAGTATCTATTACAGTACTTCTCATATGTTACACTTGTAAACGTTTATGAAAGACAAAATATGAAAGAGCGACTAGTTAATACCACTGTCCAAAACACCTTTTATCTCACACGCTGCAAGAGAAAGGAAAAAAAATCATCGTGAGTTATTCTCACAATGTTATCTTATGAACCCCTGGCCTTCTTACGAAATAAAATACAGGAAGACATTTAGGGCACGAGGAGAGAGGTTGAAGGAGACAAACAGACGAATTGAGGAAGAGAGACAAAAAGAATGTAGAGAGGAAAACACAGAAGTGACCTAGAAAGAAAGAGGTAAATTAAGGTAATAAAGAAATCCACACGTTGCTTGACAACAAGTAACAGCATGGATCCTGCTTCTTCATTTTAGAGCCAATGGAGATCGCAGGTAACGGTGGGTATGTCTCGTCATGTAGGCGGGTCTCGATCGGGATCAAAGCTCAAAGTGAATTTTGGTCTAGGGATATGTTAAACCCTCGACATGTCACTTGAGGATTATGTCATCATTAATACACAGAAGTCAAATAGAGCAGCGTTTTATTTGGCACAGAAAAAGTTAAACAGCTGATTAAAGAGGTATCTATAAGTTTGTCTCAGTGGTGGGTCCAGGCGGGGCGCATCGGTACGCTCCCTTTATTTTGGGAGATTTACGCATTGCTGGTATATTGCTGACAATTATCGAAAAATATTGAGTCTGCATCCTACTTGTTCAAATAATCGGCGCCGCTTCTTTTTTCTTAATCCTAGATCTACGGCTGTGGTATGACGAATCAAAGTGGAAGTATGAAAGGTAATGAGTCTTCTTCCCTTCTGCTGATCTCAATACTCCGTTCATTAGATACAGTCATCGTAAACAACAATTTACCTTTCATTCAATTACCACACTTTATCATTTTTTTACATAGTTCAATTTTAAAATCATTTATGATTTTCCATCTATATACACAACTAAAGCAGTTACTGCTAAAAATATATCTTTGTTATAATGTTCGTAGTAAAAGGACAGATTGAACAAGGGAATGTTGAAGTTTTCATAACGAAGAAAAATATTGATCGATAAGAGTTATTGGAGAAAGACAGCGGGTTCAGTCTCCAGGTCTGGGACCTTTATGAGTGTCCGTGTTATGTTGAGCTACATCCTTGTATTCACATCCGCATACTCATGTCGTTTAATGACTCCCTCGCAGATCGACAGCTATGGTTATATTCAAAGAAATGAAAGGTGAAAACAATAATCCAACCAATAAAGTATTTGTTCTCAGACCACAAGTAACATGTCAAAGAATCCTACAAGTTCTAAAACAAATTCTATGTATATTCGATAAACATATTCGACTGTGCAATTTATATAATTAAAAATGTATTTGGCATTTGTATAACACTACGTAGGTCACTATTTCACAAGTTTACATTTAAAGCGCAGAGATGTTTCTTCAGCCTTTCACCTCACTTCTATATGAATGGGGATAAAGTTACAGAATAATACAAGTAGATGATTTCTTGTTCTTTTTTGGCGTGGAGTTTTGGGTATTCTCGTGTTGCGAGGATTCACGAGGTTGTGAAGGTTGTGGAGTTTGCTCATTTTTCTTCTCAACCGGTTTTGGAGACTGCAGCTCATCCATTTTATCCAACCCGTTGGGTGTCGGAGAGGGCGCATGCTCTACTGCTGAGGATGGACGAGATTCGGTTTGCGGAGCTTGGTCGTCGTTCGGAGGTTCACAGTCCTTTCTGTCAGATTCGTCATCCACCGTCGCTTGCGATCCCGCGCTCTCGCTTCCATCCATAGTGTTGACTTCTAGGGTTGGTTGTGCGTGCACTACTATTTTCCCCAAGAGTTCATCGAACTTTTGGTCGTCGAAATTCTCCCGACTGGACTCCTTGGTGAAGTCGATGTAGAGGAGCTCGGTGAAGGTCATGCTCATTGGACCTTCCGGGGGCCACGTCATCTGCTCAAGAAGAAGCGGCACGATGGGCTTCCGCAGCGCGTCCGACAGACTCACCTCTCTCCTGCAGTTGGCGGAGAGGGCGTACTTCGGTGTCACGCACGATATCACAACCTACATTTAAAACAAATAAGGTTTAATTCAAAGTTTGATAAAACACAAGTCTTATTAAAAGTGATTGTATCAGATCATAATGCAGTTGGCTCAAAATGTACTTAACTTGCCAGTTCCACTTTGATTGCCACAAGTTCAGGCCTCATAATGTGTACATACGTATTTGAAATAACTGAGATGGTTCGACGGGAAATGTCACATCTTTGAACTCAATTCATGGAAAGATCAAAGCTGGCTGCCTATGAAGTATTTCTGATGTGTCAAAAACAAGTGACACTTCTATGTGTTTCATGATTTATTGCTTATTGTTACAATGTAATTTTATTAAACACATTTTGTACACTTGAAAATGATAAAGTTCCATTAAAGTTTTTCTTTTCAAGTGTTATGTAAATTATTCAATGCAAAAAAAGGTAGAACGATCAAGTTCTTACTTGAGACTTACATATTTCATATTCTTAATGTGAATTTGGTTTGATATTCCCTTGTTTAATCTATTGATTAGTCATTTTAGTTGGACTGATTTATCATTTAAAGGAGTTTACTTCAAATTACAAACGAGCGATGATACCTCACCTTGGCATTTCTGATGCCTTTGTCGATCTTTGAGAAGAGTGGATCCCCGCCACCCATCTGGTTGATATCCAGCCAACAGTGAAAGCCCAAACTCGTCAGACGTGAGAAGAGTCTCTTGATCTCAGGTTGCATCCCCCATTGATAGGAGATGAAGACTGTCGGAGGGTCGGTAGACGCCTGTTACCATGGTAAGCAATGCATATAATGTCATAATCCTCGCCATGATCAATGATGATGATTTAAGGGTGCGGAGCTGGGTGGATAAAATGAAACCGTCTCCCCCACTCTCCCATATTCGCTACAGTTGTTTAACCATGACTACGTATAATGGTCGGAGTAACGTTAAAACGAAATACATGTAATGGATAACGCGAATGGACATGGTTGAATGTGAATGTGGGTAGGAGTTGATTCACTTGCTGGTGCGAGATGACGATTGTTTTAGGGTAGGGAGACTCCCGTAAAACCATGGTAGCAATGATTGAAGTGGGACTACAATACAAGAGACTACGGTCATGTGGTTAACATGGTTAATGTGGTTGAGTTTGGTTCCCCTATAGGTAGGAATGAAGATTGTCGGACATTCAGTAATGTTGTCCATATGTCAGAATATCTGGTAACTGTAAAAACTTAATGTAGAATTACTAGTCTCAACAATTAGCTAGTTGTGATCAATGCGCGAGCGTGGAATTAGCGCGGACTGTGACTTGTTCCTACGAACCAAAATATTAATTTTTTTGACACGATATGGTAAACTTTTCTAAATCCTACCTGCATGTTGTTTTTGCAATTGATACCAGTAACCACGATAACAGGAATATTAGTTGAAATAAATGTGTTTGTGGAGATAATTACTGGCATTTTCTCTCTTTGTTTCACACTTATAGCAAGGATATTAACGAATGTTGTGTCATCGACACTGTCACATGTTTGCATGAGAGCAACCCTCGCATTATATTGAGCAGCAGACTGTCTGATAGACAAAGGGTTAAACCATTATGATTGCAACGTAATGCAGAGAATGGCTTGGTATCAGTGGGCAATCTAAGACGACACCACACCGTACACGTCATTAACCCTTCCCGCGCCAGATGAAATACTACTTAGCGCCATTTGTGTGCAGTATTGGTGACGAAATGCACACCTGGTACACAAAGAGTTCACGTGTCGGCCAGCCAGTCACACATGAATTATTCCTCGGTGGGGAAAGGGAAGGTAACTGCTCGGTAAATTGATTAAAGGAATAATCGCTGCGTAAAATGTTTTATTATGTGTTATTCTTATCAACGAAAACATAAAGATATCTGATGAATTATTGCATACGACATCCCATATACACAAGTCATGTAGTGATTTCAAAACGTGAAGCATTATATTGCATTGTTCAAAGCCATATTTTTTTATGCGTATTACCGGAGCAGTATTTGCTTGCTGAGCTGGGGCTGCTGTTGAAGACCCAGAAACAGTCTTTGTAACAACTGCTTCCTCAACCTGTGGAATCCAGTCCCGGTACTCTGCGATAGAACAACACCAATACCATATCGTTACAGACGGTTGGTTAATTCACACGAACACAATGACGGAGAATAATGTAAAGTGATTGCAAAAGTCACAACACACTAACAAAATATATTCATTAATTTTTCTACATATTTTTTGAGTAAATAATTGACGGTCACCTTTGATGTGTTCATTAACCATATGCCCGTATAGTGACTTATGTTTGTTCTGCGTTTGGTTGGATTATTCTTTGCATTTTTTGCGATGTTCAAGTAACAAAATTGTTGAATAATAAAAGATGTTTAATGGTTCGTAGACAGATCCAGAAAAAAATGATTCCCCTGGCCACTTTCTTGCGGAGACATAGAACATTACCTTCTATGATCATGCTTTCATCTGGGTTGGCATGGTAGGAAATCTGACCGAGCAGCTCAGAAAACTTGGCATCGTCCCAGAACTTCTCACCCCTCACGTATTCCTTGGTATTGTAGAACTGGATGTAGAGAAGCTGGGCGAATAATACACTCATAGCGCCCGCAGGCGGCCATGCTGTCTGATCAATCAGGATAGGGATAATCGGTTTGTTCAACAAGTTGGCCAAGTTCACCTGGAAGCAAATAAGACGCATAAAATGTTTTATCAGCTTAGCATGTTAAGTTTGTCTTGCAGCCTTGAATGCCACTGTTTGAAAGTTAAAATAGTCCGGTCGAGAAACAGGTCTTTAACGATCTTCTTTACCGTTTCTCTTATTAAGTCGTTTAGGAAATAGTCGCATAGCATTTGGAACAAAGAACGTGCTAAGAAATGAGAACGAGATCGACATGTCAACACAATCGATCCAAACTATAGTACTCAGCTCATTTCCATCGCACGACCAAACACTTCACTTGAGAACATTGATTACGTTCCATCAATACGCGCCATGAACGGATGCAATTCATTACCTCTTTGTTACAGTTCTCCGAGTTGGAGTACTTTTCGGTGACCATACAGAGGACGAGCTTGGCTGAACGCATGCCCTGGCTGATCTTAGCGAACAACTGGTCTCCTCCGCCCATCTGCCCGATGTCCATCCAGCAGGGAAAGCCAGCCATCTCCAGGTGCTGCTTGATCGCCTTCACCTCGGGCTGGTGGTCCCACTGGTAGCTGAGGAACACGACAGGCGGCTTCTCATGCTCGTCTGACGGGGCGGTGGGGACTAGCAGCTCTAGCAGGGAGAATGATACGTACATTATCATTATCGAGCTCGTTTGGCGGGGCGTTAGATAACAATACAATACATTAGCATTATCTTGCAGTTCGGTATTTGAGTCCAAATGAACTCGTAGCAGCTCTGACGGGGATGAGAACAATAAAGCACATCATCATCATCATTGAGTCCAATATGTAGGTCCATGTGTAGAACATAACAAGTGCCAACAGCATGCAGCTCTATCAAGCTCATTAGATATCGGCCTACTATAATCAGAGGCAGAACTGGCGTCAATTACATGGTCCGAAGACCTATACATATAGGTTTAGCTGATTAATGCAATTCGAGCAGATAAAGACGTCGTAGGATGTCTACTCATATAAGCTATTTCCTCTACATAGATCTCCAAGTGTTCCCAATACGCACCTGCCTCCTCCAAGGACTGGGTGATAATCTCTGCCGCATCGGTCCGCCCCATGTCCTCCAGTGCGTTGAGCACGGCGTAGGTGGCGTCGCTGCTCTTGTGCGTGGTGTACCACTCTGCGAGGATCGCCATGGTCGGGTCTGGGGACAGAGCCCAGTTCCGGATGTCCTCACCGGAGTAACCGAGCCGGACCGCCAGGAACCGCCAGTCGTGCTCGTGCTCGGGATTCAGCAGCTTGGACACGTCACGTGACCACTTGGGGGCGTTGGTGATGGTCTATTAAAGAGAACAAGACGACAAATTGTTAAACTCCAATTATTACATTTTATAATGCTACATCAAATATTTGCTTCACTTCTCAAAGATTAAACAATCGACATAACAATCATGTATTTCATTTTCGTTCGGTTCCATCAATATAAATATTGATACATCACATATCACCACATGATTATCAGTATAATGTTTTGCTGCCTTGCATTGTAACATCTGTCAAGGTTTTGAGTGTCTTAGAGATCAGCGCAGCATACCTTGTGGTCAATCTCCTCAACCTTCAAGACCGTTTCATCGACCACCTCTTCAAGTTCGTCCAATCTCTCTCCTTGCTCGCTGACTTCGTTCTTAACATTGTTGATGTCTTCGGTGTGTTGGGCCACGGTTTCGTCGATTCTCTTGACATCGCCCTCGGTGTTAGTGACTTGGTTATCGAGGTTATCGATATCATCCCGTTGCTCGACTACGTCTTCTTTGAGACCATGCAGACTGCGAAATAAAGAGCAGAGAACATGATAAAAGGTGTTTTACATCCATTTGAGAGTAGGTTGAAGAAGGTGATATGAATTTAAATGTATTCTGCCTAACAATCACATCTCAAGGCCACCGCAGATGACATGAATCCGATCAGTCGTCCGACTCTGCGACTAGCTATATCGCAGAAACCGGTCATCAGATTTGTGCAAGAAAAAGGTGTCACATCACCATTTTAGGCCCCTACGACTTCCGAATCGTGGCAAAATTGTGTCATCTGCGATAGCCTTCAGTGACAGTAATTATAACATTGTCTAGAAGGGTATTAATTCGCTAATCCGATGCTAAGCATGAGGTGAGTCAGCCTGATCAGCTGTACCCCAATCACCCCACGACCCTTCTGAATACTCAAGCCACAGCTACCTGATGTCATCTATGAAGTCGATGAGTGACTGCGCCATGTCGGGAAGACACGTCACTTTTGACTTTAGATACTTTTCTATGGTCGAACGGTACGGACGGAGCTTCTCCTTGTAAGCTAGCCCGATGCGTTTGATTTCCAGCATCAACACGATGATCCACATCGAGTCGATCGTCTTCATCTTGTCGAACAAGATCTTCAAGCAATTCTCTGCATGCTCCTGCGGCAAGGATGAAAACAGATAAGTAATAGCCATCTCATCATTCTTTTTGGCATGTTTGGTATTTCAATATGGTTAATGAATCATCTCAAAATGGGAATCACCATCACCACTGCAATCACCATCAGCACTACAATCACCATCATCACTACAACCATCACCACTGCAATCACCATCATCACTACAATCACCATCAACACTACAATCACAATCATCTCTACAATCACCATGACCACTACAATCACCATCATCTCTACAATCACCATGACCACTGCAATCACCATCATCACTACAATCACCATCAACACTGCAATCGCCATCAACACTACAATCACCATCATCTCTACAATCACCATGACCACTACAATCACCATCATTACTACAATCACCATCATCACTGCAATCCCCATCATCACTACAATCACCATCATCACTGCAATCCCCATCATCACTACAATCACCATCATCACTGCAATCACCATCATCACTACAATCACCATCATCACTGCAATCACCATCATCACTACAATCACCATTACCACTACAATCACCATCATTACTACAATCACCATCATTACTACAATTACCATCATCACTGCAATCACTATCATCACTACAATCACCATCATCACTGCAATCACTATCATCACTACAATCACCATCATTACTACAATCACTATCATCACTACAATCACCATCACCATTATTTCTACAATCACCATCACCACTACAATCACCATCATCACTAATCACCATCACCACTACAATCACCATCATCACTACAATCATCATCATCACTGCAATCACCATCATCACTACAATCACCATCATCACTACAATCACCATCATTACTACAATCACTATCATCACTACAATCACCATCACCATTATTTCTACAATCACCATCACCACTACAATCACCATCATCACTAATCACCATCACCACTACAATCACCATCATCACTACAATCATCATCATCACTGCAATCACCATCATCACTACAATCACCATCATCACTACAATCACCATCATCACTACAATCACCATCACCACTGCGATCGCCATCATCACTTACACCGTCATCATCATCATCATGACTTTTCAAGACTAAACCCTCACCGCATCGATCTGGCCAATGCTGGCGACGATCTTGGCGGCCGAGGAGACAGTGTTTGGGACGGCCTTCCAAACTTCGAGGCACTTGTCAAGATGTTTGCTGAAGGGCTTCGGGTAGGTTAGGGAGAGGGTGGCCAGAATCATGAAGTTCATTGGGACCAGGAACGTTTCGCACGAGTCGGCCATCAGCACGTCCACGTACGGCAATAACACCTGTAAACATTGTCAGGCAAGTTGTTAACAGTTAAGAATGAAGATCAAAAATTATTCAGCAATCAGAACGGCGGATCAATCAAATTTCGACTAAAATGGACAACTTATTGGACGAGACGAACAGGATGAGAGCTAAAATGAGGAGAAAAGGAGGACGAGTGGGAAGGAAAAAACAAAGAGGAAAATAAAAAGAGAAGGCAAAGGAAAGAGGAGGAGGGGAATATGGAGAATAAGTTAAAAATCATTCAAAACAGAATAGAGAAAAGGAGATTAGAAATAAGGATAAATTAAAGCGAAAGAGAAAGAAAACATGAAAAAAGGAATAAAATATGAACACAAAAAGACTTCAGTACCTCTGGATTTTTCTTCGCTACATCATCCAGCATCATGTGCAGACCGAGCTTATTGCTGGACTCCATATCCTCCAACATTCCCGTGATTTCGCTGAGTCGAGACTCTATCGAGTCTGCGTTGTACTGGTAGATTCCCTTCAGAGCCACTGCAAATTAGAACGTACACATTGTGAAAACATTAGTGAAAGTTTGACGAAAATTCGTCATAAGACAAGAAAGATACGATCTTTTGAAATTCCAATTTTGTGACGTCACGTGCGAGGTGCTCTCACATTATGTTGTGCGCAGCATAATTCAATATATTGCTTTTGTTTGTTTTTGATAACGGAATTATTAAAACAAACACGTATTTCTAACATGTCTAATGATCCATCAAATGCAAAAGTAAGGAATGCATATCTTTTTGGAGAAAATGCACATTTAAAAAAAAAATGTACACACCATATTGGGAGAGCACCCAGCATGTGACGTCACAAAATCAAAACTTTAAAAAAGATCATAACTTCCTTATCCTTTGACGGATTTTCATCAGACCCCCATTTATGTTTCTTTCATGCGTCTATTTTTAATGAAACCAATAAAATTTCAGGGTGAACTATCACTTTAATAATCTATCGAATGCAAGTGAAAATGTTAGCGTATTTGCTCGCTTGCAAGTAGTGTGCAAATAAATACTTACTTCATTATGTTAATAACCTGAATAGCGTTTCGTCTCCCTGTCTCTTCCTTAAGACTTCTTTCAAGGTAGGGTATTCGCCGATCAATACATACAATTGCGTACAGACTATGGAAAACGTACCATGGACGACTCATCCAGAATAAAATGGTT
>OZ022578.1:27667973-27750473 GCA_963669155.1 Arbacia lixula
GCTCCAGGATCTCCACCATCTGCTTCATCCCTTCCTCATGACCCTTCATGACACAGGAGCAAGAGATACTAGGTCTTGGTTTGGTTCAGGTGAAATAATCGGTTCACACTTTCTCGAACCCTTCTAGACACGGGAACAAGAGATACTAGGTATCGGTTGGTTCAGGTGAAATAATCGGTTCACACTTTCTCGAACCCTTCATGACACGGGAACAAGAGATACTAGGTATCGGTTAGTTCAGGTGAAATAATCGGTTCACACTTTCTCGAACCCTTCATGACACGGGAACAAGAGATACTAGGTATCGGTTAGTTCAGGTGAAATAATCGGTTCACACTTTCTCGAATCCTTTATTTTTTTTTTGTTTCAACGTGTATTTTATTAGTCAATGAACACCAATTTTACAGAACATTAAACAATTATTCATGAATGATTTAAATGACAATTACTGTAACAAATAAATAAATTATTTCCAGAAACATATTCGTCATAATCATTGATCATAACAAATTTATACAAACTGTCAGATTTTTCAAGAATTACATCAAATTACAACAATAAAGAAAAACAACCATTAATCGCTGTTCAAAAGGAAAAACATATCATTCGCTCATTGTGTTCATTGATAAATTAGATAAGAAAAAAGGACACCAAAAAGGACCTTCCCTCCATTTCCCCTACCCCACCCCTCCACCATACCCCGCCCTCTTCTTTCCCTCCACCCCCCCCCCCCCCCGGGCTTCTTATACATGCACTTATTTCTTCTGGAACAGGAGCATACATATTACCATCTCTAGAACGAGTTGCAGGGCATATCTTGGTGGATACTAAAAATACTTCTGAATTGTCGTCCCACTCCTTCAATGTTGATAAATAAACGTTTTATTTTAGTTTGTTTTATTTTATTTTCAAATACATAAAGACTCACAAGGCAGGGGAGCCCTACCATAACCAATTTTCCCACTTTTTTAAGTGCACTGATAATGTATTATGCAAAACTGCTATCCTTTTTTCTTCTAACCTACCTTGTTCAATCTGGCTTTTAACCGATTGTTCAGTTATTTGTGTGTTCTTTCCTCTTCCTAAGAAAATTAATCTTTTTACCAGTATTTAAACATGATTAACTAATTGACCTCTTCCTTTGTCCGATAAGTCATTTCCAAAATGAATCTCTTCCCAGCTTAAGTTTTTTAAATTTATATAATCAAGAAGGTTACTGCACCGTTCCCATATCATCCCAGCAAATTCACACGTATAAAATATATGTTTATAAGTCTCTTCCTCTTTGTGACAAAATGAACATAAGTTATCATCAGTAATGTTGAATTTACATAAATGATAGTTCGTATATAATATTCCGTGTAATAACCTAAATTGGAAATCCCTCAATATACAGTTCAAAGTACTTTTTCTAGGTCTACTAAATACCGATTTTATATCTGTATCAGAAAACTCGCGAGTATGTACATTTCTCATTTTTTCTTTCAAAGATGACTTATCTCTTATCTTTTCCACAAAATCATTATAAACTTGTTTAGATGTATTCGTATCTAAAGAAAATTTACAACTATTTCTTATAAAAGTCATTTCATCACATGTATCAGTTCCTGGTTCCGTATTTTCTATTTTCCTTTTCCAAACTAATGGAAGTACTTCATATATTCTTCGAATAATCAAAACCTCTGAATAAACCAGACCTTTTCTATAAAGATAAGCCGCCGAATATAACTCCCCACTCCTGTCTATAATATGTTCCACTCTAAAAAAATTCTTCAACTGCAAATTTTCATTATAAATAGATTTTCCTTCAATTCGAATCATTTTATTATTTAAAAGGACTTCCTTCCGTACCTGATTATAATTACCCCTAAATTCCTTCGTTTTTGCCCAGACTTCTAATAAGTTCGCATAGAATAGCGGTATAGACAAATCCAAAAGGTCTACTAAATAATTACAACAAAATATAAATTTGCCTCCTATCTGTTTTGTACATTCCTCAAAGTATTGTTTCCATTTCATTTCTTGTTTACCATAACAAAGCCTTTTGACCCACATTACTCTTTGAGCGTCTATTAATGATGGAAAATGCATTAATTTTAAACCCCCTTGTTCATAACCTAAAGTTAAAACACTTTTATTAATCTTCGGTTTTCCTCGCCAAATAAAATCCCAAACAATACTTTCTAATTCATCATATACCCAGTTTGGCACCGGAGTGAGAGAGGCAATATATATAAGCTTAGAATAAATGAAAGTCTTCAATAACTGAATTTTACCCTGAAGTGTCAAATCTCTTTGCTTCCACCATGTCAATATTTTTTTAATTTTACTTAGAATTTCTTTATAGTTCTTATTTTCCTTCACATCGGGATCCAACGTGAAGTATACCCCTAAAATCTTTAAAACACCCACTTTTTGCCCGAAAACTCCACCATACTCCCCATCTTCATCTTGACTACTTCCAAGTTGTAACAATTTCGTCTTATCTTTATTTATTTTGAGACCGGAAACCGCTTTAAAACCCTCAAAAAGCACTACTAATCTCCTGATGGATTCAATATCTTGTACTAATAGAGTAATATCGTCCGCATAAAGCACCTGCTTGACTTCGTTTGACCCGAACGGTAAGCCTAAGATATCTTTATCATTCCTTATATTGTGTGCCAAAACTTCAATACATAAAATAAAAAGATAGGGTGACAACGGGTCTCCTTGTCTAACTCCCTTTTCGACCTTAAAATATCCTGTGGATTTACCCCCATTAAAAACACAACTAAGGGCATTATTATAGATAGTATCCACCCATTTCCGGAATGACGGTCCAAAACCGAAAGACAAAAGGACCACTTGTATAAAACTATGAGCAACTGAATCGAAAGCCTTTTCAAAATCAATGGCTACGAAATAACCCGGTAAATCAAAATGTGATGTGTGGAATATCATATCATCTATGATACGTATTGCTTCACCAATATTTCTGCCCTTCATAAATCCCATTTGATCTTCCAAAATAATTTCATCCAAAACTTGTGTAACTCTCAACGACAAAACTTTAGATAAAATTTTGTAATCCACATTGAGTAATGAAATAGGCCTATAATTCTTTATTTGCAATAGATCCTTGTCCTCTTTAGCAATTAGAATAATCATTGCTTGCTTTTGAGAGGCCGATAATTCCCCATATTGATATGCTTCATTAAAGGCCTCTACAACTAACTGCCCTATAACCGGCCAAAAAGTTTGATAAAATTCTACGGTTAGGCCGTCATTCCCGGGTGATTTATTCAGCTTCATTTTTTCTAAAACCTGTATACACTCCCTTTCAGATATTAATCCTTCACACAACTTTCTAGACTCTAAAGATAACGTGGGTAAATCTGAAAGAAAGAAGGGATTGTCTAAGTAGTGGATCACTTCCGATTTCGCATATAATTTACTATAAAAGTGCTTAATTTCAATGATTATATCTGCTTCATTATGAATAGTTTCCCCCTCTTCATTAACAATCTTTTTAATGGTACTTTTCCTTTTATTTGACTGCATTAACTGCGTAAAAAATCGCACATCTTTCTCACCCCCTTCATACCAAGAGGCACGGGAGCGAATCTTAACTCCTTCATTAACATAATCATAACTTATTTGCAATTCCCGTTTTTTCTCTTCCAGTAATTTACATGTCTCTTGGTTTGGTTGATCTACTAAACTTTTTTCTAAATCTTCAATCTCTTGCTCAAGTTTTCTTCTCTGTTCTTTCCTATTTTGAGCAAGTTTCTTAGAAAAACGTTGCGTAAATTGACGAATTTTCAATTTCAAAAAGTCCCAAAGGACTCTTTTATCTTGAATCTCTACTTGTAAGTCCCCTTTTAAATTCAAAATTTCTTCTTTCATTTGCTGAACATAAGCAGCGTCATTGCACAGACTATTATTAAATTTCCAATAAGAGCCTTTATTTTTTATCTGTGTTTCACGTTTATCAAAAAGACGTAACTCTATTGCCGAATGATCAGGAGAAATTGAATGCATTATTTCACATTTTACCACAAGGTCAACCAAATCTTCTGAGATTATCCAATAATCTAAATGACTTTGCATGAATGGTAATTTCTGCCTATAAGTATATTGTTTTTTTGTTGGGTTTTTATTCCTCCAAATATCTATTAAGTTCCATGTATACATAAAATTTTCCATTTCCAAATTGAATCTATTTTGACCTACAGGTTTATTACTACCTACATAATCTAACTCTTCATTTTGAATCATATTAAAATCCCCACCCATTATAACCGGAAGAGAATCTTTATTTAACTGCCTCAATTCTTCCTCTAGCTCCTTCAATACTTGTATTTGCTCTCTTCCTTTTCCTCTAACTGGAAAGTATACACTACACAAAATTACCCTTGAGCTTTCCAAAACACAATCTATCAATACATATCTCCCATCTAAATCAGATATAGCATTTTTCAACTCCAAATCTAATGAAGGATCAACTAAAATCAAAACACCTTTACTGTGGGGGGTCCCATGACTGTAAATACATTGTCCATTCCATTCTAATGACCATTCGTTTTCCACATCTTGTGTGCTATATGTTTCTTGTAAGAAAAGAATATCTGCCCCCTTTTCCTTACCCCAAGCAAAAATTCTGTGTCTTTTCCCCTTTTCCCTTAACCCTTTAGCATTTAATGAAATACAATTGCATTTAAAGTCTCTTACATTTTGGGCCATTATGTTGTGAGGAAGCGAAAAACTTGTCTAAAAGTATTATTATCTCCAAGGGAGCGAGACGACAGCTACAATTCTCAACTATTGTCTCTGTCCACCATGATATGCCCTCCACCAACCAGAACTTAGAACATATCCATAAAATCAAACCATAGCTCACCTGTTTTAAACTCCGTAAGCACCATTTGATCCCCACAAAAAAAATTATGCATTCAGCCCTTACCTCCCCTCCCCCAAACTCACTATTTACTAACCATAACCCCAAAACAAAATCCCCCAAAATAAAAAACATTAATCCAACAAATGACATATCGAACGAGCAAAGGAAATAAAACAGCTCCTCTCCTCCTCCATTTTCAAATAAGCATTATTCCCGACACCAAAGTAGAAGTAACCACATGCCCAGATAATAACATAACATAACAGCTCACTGCCTTCCAAATTATAACAATCACAACTATCTGTGAAATCCGTCCACCGAGGACGACCATAACAAAAGGACTACAGAACGTGATCCTTCATTAGGACCCCAGGTGGAACCACCTTCAAAAAATCTATGATACACCATTGTAATGCAAAATACATGTGGGCGCAAAACTCGCGCTCCGCCAGTTTTACATTTGGCATTGTAGATTTCAAATAAAATTGTACACCCTTCTCAACCAACTTGGTTGAGAAGCACCGCTCACCAAACCAAAGACCACTCCTCTCCCCCTGTGACGCCACAAAAGAGGCAGACCTACCTACCACAACAATTGTCAAGAAGCATTATTCCCGACACCAATGTAGAAGTAAAACACATTCCCAAATAATAGCATGACGTCACAACTCACTACCTTATAACAATCACAACTAATCCTTCCACCGAGGACGACCATAACAAAAGGAGTACAGAGTGGAACCTCAGTCACCACCTACAAAACACAATGGTAATGCAAAATACCTTTGGGCGCAAAACTCGCGCTCCGCCAGTTTTATATTTGGCATTGTAGATTTCAAATTAAAGTGTACTCTTCTCAACCCGCAAGAGCACCGCTCACCCCCGCTTCCCAAATGATAACATGACGTAACAACTCAGTACCTTTCAAATTATAACAGTCATCATTATCTGTGAAATCCGTCCATCGAGGACGACTATAATAAAAGGAGTACATAACGCGATCCTTTATTAGGACCCCAGGTGGAACCTCAGTCACCACCTTCAAAATATCTGTAAAACCCCATTGTAATGCAAAATACATGTGGGCGCAAAACTCGCGCTCCACCCGTTTTACATTTCAATAAAAATAAAAATGCAACCTAGTGAACACGGGTCTACACGCAGATTTAAAAAAAAAAAACACAACACAAAAACATAGTCAACATCCATAAGCCCTGGCTGAGTTAAATGAAGTCTATCATTGGAAATAACCATAATCCTAGTAACACACCTTTGAAACAATGAACAGTCCATTCATTATGCAATACATTACTTGCTCCACCATCAACTGTGCACAGGATGACACAGGAACAAGAGATACTAGGTATCGGTTGGTTTATGTGAAATAATCGGTTCATACTATTCTCGAATCCTTTCCTGACACGGACATTGTGAGCAAAACAACAAATATCATTCCCTTTCGGTAAAGAAGTGAAGATACGAACTGTCTTGCATATTCTCGTCAAAATTCCATTGCAATATTGTTCGTAGATTATCATGCTTAATCTTTGAGTATTCTGATCATTTGGAGGGACAGCACATGTGGAAAATGATAAAGCATATCCAGAAATAGACACATGACAAATGATGCGTTTCTCCGGATGCTGCAGGATTTCATTAAAAAACAACAACAACAACAACATGTTTTTATGGCACTGCTGTTTACTGTTTACAAGGACTGAACACTTCATGAGAAGTCACCGATTCATGAATATGAGAACGGATACAACCGTGTTCAATATATCAAAGCTTGGTGACCCTAAAGAGAAGGGAAGTAGATGTTGACTACCTGCCACATTCAAATTCAAATTGCAATATTGCTCTTAGATTCCCATTTTTCTATTCCGTGAGTATCCCGATTAGACACCACATACTGGATGGAGAAACCTTAAACATCTATCCACAATTATTGATAGACAAGTATCATTAGTACTGCGAGCATTGTGCGTTTGGCCGGGAGCTGCCTGATGGTTTTATATAGGAGAAAGATTCATGTTATTTATTTTACCTCATACTACTTAAAGACAATTGTAGACAGAATCAAGAGATACTTGGTGTGATTGGGTTCATGTGAAAAAATCGGTTCATGACTACAAGAACGGATATAAACATGAAAAACAGCAAAACATAAATGGTTATGAAAATTATGATATAAAACACAAATCATTACTTTCAGTAACATAACATAGAATTCAATTCATGGAATGAAAGTGCAAAGAGTGTAAATATTTCATATTGGCCATATTCGCTCCAGACATGATAAAATGATGGAAATACTTCCACGTGAAATAAAATAAAGTGACTCACCTTCCACTTGAGAACATTCTTTTCCTTTAAAATACAATTGAGCAGCCTGTAGTATCTTTTGTGATTCTTCTTAATGCTTTCCACGCAGATCTCGACGAAGAGTTTTTCATGCTTGTTTTTCCTGTCGTTAAAGAAATCAAAATGATAAATCCATTAATTTAAACCAACTGGTGCGTGTTAATTCGAGGTTAAGCCTCATGGAGCTATAGACACCTATTCTAATACTACTCTTCCACGTATCGCATTAGTAGTTCACAAAATTCTTATGGGATAACATTTATTTCGCACGGAAGGAGCAAATTATTACACACAAAAACGAAGCTTTCGACATTTTGAAAAAGGATACCACTTAGGTCACGGACGCCGCTATAATATTCATCACGGGTTTTGGTACGTCGCTTACTAATGTAGGCCACCCCCATTTATATCTTCCTTCTCCCTCTCTTCAACGTTTAAGAATGACATTACATTGGAATATAAAGAGAGCAATGATGGCAGATTGAATGAATGCATAATACATATCGATCGATGTTTTTATATTAAACCCTTACTTCTTCTCTGCTACATCAACCATATCTTCGATGACGCTGCCGCACTCCTCTATGAAGTCCCCCTGGTCTTTCTTGATCTCCTCCAGAATCCTAGGGAGATGCTTAGCGATATTTGTCTTCGAGTCCCTGAACTCCTTGTCTGGGGCCGAGTAGTCCACGGCCATCTTGGAGCATAGGTGTTCCGACCAAAACGATTAGAGCCTGTAATAATGGTATAAGATGATAATACAATGATAACATAACGATTATAATGATATAATAAATCATATGGATGACAAAAGTATGATCCAATTTATCCAGGAATGCATCATCAGTGCGACTGATTTCCAATGGGGGCCTCGTATTATTACCCTAGTCACTGGATCAAAAGATCGTACCAGATCGGAGCAGCTTAGTGGATTAAATACAACCCATGTGAGTTTGCAATGTCAGTAACGTAATCACTTTGACCATGAACCATTAGAATTGTCTTAATGGTGTTTACCAATGCTACTTGCGACAATGTTAATTAGAGGCTTGCTACAACATGTACCATCTGACTGGAGGCTTGCTGTTGTGCTCTGGTCATCACTGTTGTTTTCATTTGACATGATGTTCACATGATTACTTCAGACATTGTTAAAAAAAAACTCTTCAATCACCAGCCCCAAGTACTACCCGAGCTCTCAGCTCTCACCAATCGTGCCAATGTCAAAAAATGAAATGCAATTTGAATCATTAATTTCCTTCATTCTTTATCATATTTTCTAGACAGTGAAGGATAATTTACATAATTTCTGATGGCTCCACATATGTCACCACTCATCAGCAATAGGAAACGGGAAACAAAAATAGGAAACTGCAGACCGATATCTTTTAATACCTGATCTTTGGATAACTCACTGAATGGATGTTTAAATGGAAGGTTAAAACGAAAGTCATGCCACATAGAAAAGCTTCACATTGGGAAAGAGAGACGGACGGAGAGGGAAAGAGAAAGGCGTATGCATTTATAACGACACGTAGTTTCAGGATACAACACGATATTTACTTTATGTGGAAAAGAGTACCGAAATGTGACGTCATTCGAGCATCGTCAAGACAACTGGTTCTTAACTATGTGGGTAGAGCAATCAGTGGTGATCATAGCGGGGACTCTAACATCGGGAATGCCGACACTAGCCCGCTAGCCAATAGCGGACCGGTAAACCACACAATGGATTGAATTGTTTAGAGCAAGTGGTCTTGACAACATGCTCATAATGACGACACCACTTCGGTTCTCTATACTACTTGCCAGAAATGTTACATGTCAGACATGTAAGATTATGCAGTAAGATTTGATCTTACCTTAGTTTAATTGCTGGCTGACTGGTGTAACTTACTAGATGATATTCGCAACGAGATATATACACCGATCTCTATCACAGGACATTATTCAGTTTGGCCTGCCTCGATTCCACAGGAAACAAATGTGAACCAAATAGCAATCACACATGCACCTCTCTATTATTTGTGCATAAGTTTGCACTCCATCGATGCAGTTATCAATGTGTTTGCAAATGCTCCGTCACGACGAGATGAACGTGAACGTGTGTGTGTGTGCGGCATATTCTGAATGGAAACCCAACGCTTGGCGAACGTACACATGGTACATGCATAATGTACGTTGCTATTGATTGTATGCATTGATACTGCTCGTGTATTCCACGGGATTCCACTGAACACCAAACTACCGTTCCCATAGCAACGGATTGCAATTAGTTATAAACTGTGTGCCAAGGAACTGCTTCTCTATAGAATTTGTTTGTATTTTTTGTGTAATTACGTCCAATAATGCGTAAATAGTTAAAGTTGAATTAAGAAGGGCGCGAATTCCCGTAAATTTTGGTTATACACACTTTATATAGTTCATATAGGCTGTTCAAACAGAGAGCATATCAGAAAACTCATTTGAACGCTCAATATTCTGGTTTGAAAGTCGATATAAATTAGCCTGTTTAGAGTCCCCGATAAGCCTTGGACGCATAGGTACACGCTGAGCGTGACGTCACGGACGGGATTTGGGTAATATCCAGTGTCTGGTATCAATACAAAAATCAGTGCAGAAAGAGAGAGAAGATTTTACCAATGTTTTTCAAAGGAAGCCATATCAAACAATTACAAATCATATATACAAATCTTTACTCTCCCTATGTAGAAAAAAGTATAAATAACGGTTTTCAAGTCTTAAATTGTGAAGTAAGATTGCAAACGATGAGTTATTAGTCAATATTTTCACTTGATTTTCTTATTTTCTACAACTTGAGAATACTAGCGTAAAGTAGATCCGGCCATCGCCACCCAGCTCATACACACTCGAGCGCGCTGCTTGCTTGAACTTGTCCAGTATACTGCATGCTATGCGTATGGGCGCTCGTGTGTGTGTGTGTGTGTGCATGCTTGCAGCCAGCGCACGTGTACTCTATATTTATGTTGTGACGTGATCGCGAGAAACTTGTGCATGTTGGCTTTCTTTAGCTTTGACTTTCGTTGTGCATAATTAGCTTTCTTTCGATCTCGATCTCGCTGTTTTTTGAGGGTGTTTACATACGTTGGAGAATAAATACGACCACATATCTGCGTAGAGCATTTTCTATTTCACAAGTTCTCGCACACATATAATCACCAACTGATTGCCAGATGCACTGATTATTACATTGAATTTACAATTTTGTCTCTCATCCGCGGTGTTGAAGTCGAAAGACAAGGCAGTAAAATCGCTTCAAATGAGAAATATTGGAACACTAGAGACACATCATTGACTATATGACATTGCTTAATTCTCATTTATTTTAAAAAATCATTCACATAAAACCATAACAATAGAAGAAAAGTTCTGACGTGAAAGTAAATTCATTCATAATTGTACTAGCGTGTATGTCTATGCACACAATATACTGCACTGCTCGCTTTGTTTACTTTCTCACTGTGACCCAAATCCCGTCCGTGACGTCACAGTGCTCGAACAATAGTCTCGAGTACTCATCGCCGGAGCGATCAGAGAAAATATGGTGAGGGATAAATCGTCTAAATTTAATATTCTAAGCTTATTTTAGGGGGTTAAAAGGTCTCTCATAGGTAAGCTAGTGTCATAAGGATGATATTAATGCAAATATCT
Source organism: Arbacia lixula (assembly GCA_963669155.1). Lineage (NCBI taxonomy): Eukaryota > Metazoa > Echinodermata > Echinoidea > Arbacioida > Arbaciidae > Arbacia > Arbacia lixula. The sequence continues at coordinate 27,678,892 of OZ022578.1, forward strand.
CATTATTTGGGATCGTCTTCTTAATTCAACTTTAAGCCTTAGAAGCCTAACGCATATTTATCATTTATATACGTAGAGTGTAATACCTATAACATTCAGATAAATAAAAATATATAGAAATTAATTACACCCTTTTCCCGTTGCTGTGATCTTATCAGGCTATGGTACCATTTTTGAGAATATAGATGTTGCACAGCGTAGTCAACAATAAAAGGCCCACTGAACACCATATCAGACGGGTAGCTCACACAGTGATCCATCACTATGATCTCACGTGCTCTCCATGGTTATGCGGTCATACTGTCATTGTGTATATTTGCTTTACGACTTGTTCATATATTCTCCCCTATACTAGTTCACCCCCTGGCCTGTATTGAGCAATCCGCCGACAACGAACGTTGGTGGCGAATCACATGCAAAAAATTTCACCCTCGGGCGGACAGATTCGTGGAGTCGCGTTATCAGTGGTCTGGCGCGGTGTGTGTACTATGTGAATCAGTGGCGTAATGTGTGTGGGATAAGAGGACGATAAAATACGGCCAGTATCTTGACTTATCACTGCGGTGCCGTGAATAATCTCCTAATTCATATTGAACAAATATATGAATCGTTTATGCCAGTTTTGCATTTAGATTTAAGTTTGTATCATTCTGGGATCGATTCTTGCGATTACAACCAACTAGACTGCTGATCGGATTAGTGTGACTGTGTGAATAACATTATTATCACTGTAACCTCTGATATAGACTTGTCTGTGATTGCATTTTACACGATTATTCTCTGTACAAAAGGATGTGAGTGAACATTACAACGTTATGTATATGGATGTGTTTTTTGTTCTCTCTCTCTCTCTCTCTCTCTCTCTCTCTTTCTCTCTCCTCTCTCTCTCTCCTCCTCCCCCTCTCTCTCTCTCTCTCTCTCTCTCTCTCTCTCTCTCTCCCCTCTCTCTCCCCTCTCTCTCTCTCTCTCTCTCTCTCTCTCTCTCTTAACAGAATATACGTGACGTGTGTCCAAGCTAGTCGCCCTTATCAACATACACTGCTGGCCAAAATTAATTAGCCACCAGGGAGAACATACATTTTTACATCTTTTTGTATGGGAATTTGTTTGTTCACTCATTCCAAAGTCTTCCACAGTTATTCTCATACCAATAGTAATTGTTACCAACCCACAAACAACATCTGGATGGACCAATTCTTTAGCATACGCTTTGCCATCTTCGTCATTCCACAAAACAGAGAAACCAGAGAGGAGATTGTGGAGACACAGCAAGTACATCTAACACCTTTAAGGCATAATATTTCAGAATCAATTGACAAAGACATTATTTTTGCCATAGACAAAATATGCAGAATCACGTGGTCGCACCTCAGCACTAAATGTTACATATCCAGTAATACTACATTTAGAAGTGAAAGCGACCTTTTCACACGATCTGATGTTAAGTTTCACAGATATTTAGGAAAATGAGAGAGAACTAAGGTAGGTTACATATCAAAATTGCCATCAGCTTACTCGTAATTTGCCTATATTCAATTTCCCGTGCGTTCACGTACACTTAAAGTCCGAGAGTATCATTTCAATAGGCCTAAATACCAGGCCCTCACCTTTTTCTTCCTACAATACAGCATGACTCCAAGGCCAATAATGAGTTCAGAGGACAGAATGAGGGCTGGCGTGCTTCATGAAGAAGGATATAGTATGAAGCAAATCACTGAAAGATTGCACGTTGCCAGGAGAATAATTCAAGAGTTGATAAAGAAGCACAGAGAGACGGGGAAAGTTAATGATAGGCCAGGAAGAGGTAGGAAGGAGTTGACAACACCAAGGCAAGACAGAGTCATAATCAGAGAATCCCTGACAGACACGAGAAAGACCTCCAAACAAATGGCAAGAGATCTTGAGACAGACTTTGATATATCCATAAGTTCTACAACATTGTCTTAATCAAGGCAAGATGTGGACAAACCAAATACTCACCACTTTCCCCGTTACATTGCCATTTGTTTATTGTTTCATAGAGAAAAAGAGTATTTTCATACATTTGTGGTTTAGAAATTATGATTTATTTCTTAGAACACAAATTGTTCTGCATTTCTAAAGAAAGCACATGAAGAACCCTTTTACAGGAGGTGGTTAATTAATTTTGGCCAGTAGTGTATATATTGTGTACATGTGCTTTGTCAACCACGCTTATATGTCTCAATGTTTACACCTTTGCACCGATTAATATACCCAAATCCAACATGACAGCATTCAAAGGACGCTTCATAATGAATTTATGAAAGCACAATTTATGAAAGCACATATTGATCGATGTAATCAATAACGATGTATCTGATCCTTTCCCACTCTTGTATGGTGTGCCCCAGGGTTCCGTCCTCGGGCCGCTAGAGTTCATTTTGTATACGAGTCCACTCAGTGATGTAGTGAATGCTCATAGAAACATACATCACGTAACTTACGCTGATGATACGCAGTTGTATGTGATTCTTGAACCCCGTAACAGGTCGGTTAGCTTGAAAAATCTTGAAGAGTGTGTAAGTAGTGTAAAATGCTGGGCACAGAAGAACTATCTTAAGCTCAATGGTGACAAATCAGAAGTACTTCACATCACATCTCAGTTTCGTAAATCCTTGCCCTTGCCAGATTTTATTGTGGATGACAAGGCGTTAAATACCTCTGAATCTGCAAAAAACCTGGGTGTTACCATAGACTCTGCTCTTAATATGAAGAATCACATAAAGAAAGTGTGTAAGGCTGCATCGTATGGTATACACAGAATTGGTAAAATTAGGAAATTTCTAGATAAACCCACTACGGAACGACTCATACATGCTTTTGTCACTTCCCATTTAGACTACTGCAACAGCCTCCTTGTTAATCTACCACCCTCCCATCTTGTTCCTCTTCAGCGCATCCAAAATGCTGCAGCTCGTATAGTCACCCGCTCTAAGCCTTATGAACATATCACTCCAATTCTCTCCAATCTCCATTGGCTTCCAATAATTCAACGTATTCAGTTCAAAATTCTTCTCCTTGCCTTCAAAATTCGTAATGGTGATTGCCCCATGTATCTTTCCACTCTTGTAAAATCCAAACCCCCCTCCTCCAGGTTGAGAGCTTTAACTTCCTCTCACTTTCAGTTAATGCCTGGTCCCCGTGTGAAAACAAGATACGGCGATAGAGCATTTTCTGTCGCTGCTCCCCAATTGTGGAATAGCCTTCCTGCCTTCATTCAAAACGCCCCATCGCTACATACTTTCAAAACAATGTTAAAGTCCCACTTATTTAAATCTGTATAGGTCGAATTGATTTGCCTCTCGTACTTTGAATTTAATCGTGGTGCTGCTGTCCCAGCTTTCCATTTGGTATAAGGATAGAACTTCACTTAATGACTGCGGGGACAGCAGCAACACAGCGCCTAGAAACATAGTATTAGGCGCGTTATAAATGTGCTCTATTATTATTATTATTATAACATTTATTGGAGAAAGATAGAAAGACATCAAGTTCGACATGTATATATGGTTCTATTCAAAGAAATGGAAGGAGAAAACAATAACCCAACCAATAAAGTATTTGTTCTCAGACCACAAGTAACATGTCAATGAATCCTACAAGTTCTGAAACAAATTCTATGTATACTCGATTAACATAATAAACTGTGCAATTTACATAATTAAAAATGTATTTGGCATTTGTATAGCACTACGAAGGTCATTCTTTCACAAGTTTACATTTAAAGCGCAAAGACATTTCTTCAGCCTTTCACCTTATTTCTAGATGAATGGTGATATAGTTACAAAATAATACAGGTAGACGATTTCTTGTTCTTTTTTGGCGTGGAGTTTTGGGGATTCTCGTTTTGCGAGGATTCACGGGGTTGTGGAGGTTGTGGAGGTAGCTCATTTTTCTTCTCGATAGGTGTCGTAGACGGCTCATCCATTGTATCCGCCTCGTTGGACATCGGTGAGGGTGCACTCTCTACTGCTGAGGATGGACGAGATTCGGTTTGCGAAGCTTGGTCGTCGTTCGGAGGTTCACTGTCGCTGCCGCTTGCAACCATAGGGTTGACTTCTAGGGTTGGTTGTGCGTGCACTACGATCTTCCCCAAGAGTTCATCGAACTTTTGGTCGTCGAAATTCTCCCGACTGGACTCCTTGGTGAAGTCGATGTAGAGGAGCTCGGTGAAGGTCATGCTCATTGGTCCTTCCGGGGGCCACGTCATCTGCTCCAGGAGAAGCGGCACGATAGGCTTCCGCAGCGCGTCCGACAGACTCACCTCTCTCCTGCAGTTGGCGGAGAGGGCGTACTTCGGTGTCACGCAAGATATCACAACCTACATTTAAGAACAAATGAGGTTTAATTCAAAGTTTGATAAAACACAAGTCTTGTTTTAAAGTGATTGTATCAGATCATAATGCAGTTGGCTCAAAATGTACATTAACTTTATAGCTGATACTAGTTCCACTTTGATTGCCACAAGTTCAGGCTTCATAATGTTTAAATACCTTTTTGAATAACTTAGACGGTTCGACGAGAACTATTACATCTTTGAACTCAATTCATGGAAAGATCAAAGCTGGCTGCCTGTGAAGTGTTTCTGATGTGTCAAAAACGAGTGACGCTTCTATGTGTTTCATGATTGCTTATTGTTACAATGTACACATTTTGTACACTTGAAAATGATAAATTGCTATCAAAGGGAATATACTGTACTGGGAAGACAAAAAAGCCTTCAAAAGGTGATCGCGAGCAATCTTCTTGCCAATGGTCTTAAATTCATGTATTGTCCATTTTAGAAACTTGCTGAAAGTTATTTGCCATAGAACTATCCACATTATTTTGTAGTAATTAGTGATTAAATAACAAATCTTCAAATTGTTCGGGCCGAACATTTTGAGGATTTGTGATTTAATCACTACTTACTCCATATGTGGATCATATGAGGGCAAGTAACTTTCAGCAAGTTTCTAAAATGGACAATACATGAATTTAACCCCATTGGCAAGAAGATTGCTCGCGATCACCTTTTGAAGGCTTTTTTGTCTTCCCAGTACTTCCAAGTGCTGTGTAAATTATTCAATGCAAAAAGCAGTGATTAGACAATGTAAAACGATCGAGTTCTCACTTGAGACTTACATATTTCATATTTTTAATGTGAATTTGGTTGATATTCCCTTGCTTAATCTATTGATCTGTTGGACTGATTAATCGTTTTCAAGGGTTTACTTCAAATTACAAACGAGCGATGATATCTCACCTTGGCATTTCTGATGCCTTTGTCGATCTTTGAGAAGAGTGGATCCCCGCCACCCATCTGGTTGATATCCAGCCAACAGTGAAAGCCCAAACTCGTCAGACGTGAGAAGAGTCTCTTGATCTCAGGCTGCATCCCCCATTGGTAGGAGATGAAGACTGTCGGAGGGTCGGTAGACTCCTGTTACCATGGCAAAAAATGGATATAATGTCTTATATTCCACATACTAAGAATGTTGCTATATGATTGGTCAAGATTTGATCACGTGATGAAGCGTAGTTTTTCCCATCTGATCACCTGAGAAGAAAAGTTCGTTACACTCTAGGTACTTTTTGGTTTCGATGATCTCTTCACTCCTCAGAGTCCTAACGCGTGATCAGTATTGTGAGTACGCGCGAAGCACTCCGACTATCAATTGTAGCTCGGCGCAGACGACGCCGCGGTGCGCGGTAATTACAAATTTGTGGTTATACTTTTGGTTTCAGGCAATGAGACGAACTATCACTTCCTCGGCGATCTGAATGTATACGCTATCTTTCCTCAGCTAAAGCTTCGGAAAGATAGCTACACCCAGATCGCTTCGGAAGTGATAGTTCGTCCCATTGCCTAAACCAACGTTGATCATTTGCTTAATAATCATCGCCATGATCAATGATGAGGATTTAAGGGTGCGGAGCTGGGTGGATATAATGAAACCGACTCTCCCACTTCCAACGTTACAAAATATAAATGATGGATCTACATTCATAACGCGGATGAACATGGTTATATGTGAATGTGCTTAGGAGTTGATTCACTTGCTGGTGCGAGATGACGACTGTTTTATGGTAGGGAGACTGTTGTAACCATAGAAACAATGATCGGAGTGAGACTACATTATCGACAAAAGAGACTACGGTCTTATTACATGTTAATGTAGTTGAGTTTGGTTACCCTATGAGCAGGAAATGAAGATTATCGGATATTCAGTAATGTTGTTCATATGTCGGGATATCTGGTAATCACTGTACAAATTTAATGTAGAATTATTAGTCTCGGCAATAAGCTAATTGTGATCAATGCGTGAGCTTGGTATTCGCGCGGACACTGTCTTGTTCCGACGAACCCAATGGTAATTTTTTTCTAAATCTTACTTGCATGTGTTTTTTTTTTGCAATTGATGCTAGTAACCAAGACAACAGGAATATCAGATGCTCCATGTGTTCGTGAAGACAATTACTGGCATTTCTATCTTTTCTTCACATCGACACTGTCACTTGTTTGCACGAGAGCAACCCTCGCTTTATATTGAGCACCAGACTGTCTGACACACAACGGGTTAAACCATTATGATTGCAACGTAATGCAGAGAATGGCTTGGTATCGGTGGGCAATCTACGAACGGGAAAGGGAAGGTAACGGCTCGGTAAATTGATCAAAGGAATAATCACTCCGTAAAGTGTTTTATTGTGTGTTTTATAAAAAACATAAAGAGCTCTTATGAATTATGGAATACGAAATCTCATGTACACAAGTCATGTATTGATTTCAAAACGTGAAGCATTATATTGCATTATTCAAAGGCATATATTTTGATGCGTATTACCGGAGCAGTATTTGCTTGCTGAGCTGGGGCTGCTTTTGAAGACCCAGAAACAATCTTTGTAACAACTGCTTCCTCAACCTGTGGAATCCAGTCCCGGTACTCTGCGATAGAACAATATTATATCACATTGTTACAGACGGTGGGTTAATTCAGACGAACACAATGACGGAAATATTGAAGGAGACTACTGTAAAGTAATTGCAACAGTCACAGCACAATAAAATAATACATCCTTAGTCATTTCTACAGATTTTGGGGAGTAAATGATTGACGGTCACGTGTCATGTGGACATTACTCCATATGCCCGTAGAGTAACCCACGTTTGTACTGCGTTTGCTTGCATTATTGTTGAAAGGTCATCAATTCTTTGCATTTATCCTGTTTATTGCGATGTTCAAGTAACAAATTGTTGAATGATAAAAGGTGTTTAATAGTTCGTAGACATGGTAGACGAATCCAGAAAAAATATTTCCCCTGGCCACTTGGGCCGGAGGCATAAAACACTACCTTCTGTGATCATGCTTTCATCTGGGTTGGCATGGTAGGAAATCTGACCGAGCAGCTCAGAAAACTTGGCATCGTCCCAGAACTTCTCACCCCTCACGTATTCCTTGGTATTATAGAACTGGATGTAGAGAAGCTGTGCGAATAACATACTCATAGCGCCCGCAGGCGGCCATGCTGTCTGATCAATCAGGATAGGGATAATCGGCTTGTTCAACAAGTTGGCCAAGTTCACCTGGAAGCAAATAAGACGCATAAAATGTTTTATCAGCTTAGCATGTTAAGTTGTCTTGCAGCCTTGAATGCCACTGTTTGAAAGTTAAAATAGTCCGGTCGAGAAACAGGTCTTTAACGATTTTCTTTACCGTTTCTCTTATTAAGTCGTTTAGGAAATAGTCGTATTGTTTGAGCATTGGGAACAAAGAACGTGATAAGAATTGAGAACGAGACCGACAAGTCAACAAAATTGATCCAAACTGTAGTACTCAGCTCATTTCCATCGCACGACTAAACACTTCACTTGAGAACATTGATTACGTTCCATCAATACGCACTATGAGCGGATGCAGTTCATTACCTCTTTGTTACAGTTCTCCGAGTTGGAGTACTTTTCGGTGACCATACAGAGGACGAGCTTGGCTGAACGCATACCCTGGCTGATCTTAGCGAACAATTGGTCTCCTCCGCCCATCTGCCCGATGTCCATCCAGCAGGGAAAGCCAGCCATCTCCAGATGCTGCTTGATCGCCTTCACCTCGGGCTGGTGGTCCCACTGGTAGCTGAGGAACACGACAGGCGGCTTCTCGTGCTCGTCTGACGGGGCGGTAGGGACTAGCAGCTCTGACGGGGATGAGAACAATGAAGTACATCATCATCATCGTTGAATCCAATATGTAAGTCCATGTGTAAAACAGTGACAACTGCATGTAGCTCTATCAAGCTCATTGGATATTGATCTACTATAATCAAAGGAAGAACTGCATGGAGTCAATTGCATGGTCCGAAAGACATAAATTATACAGATTAGTTTGGCTTATTAATGAAATTCGAGCAGATGAGCCATTTTCTCTGCATAGCTCTCCAAGTGTTCCCCATACACACCTGCCTCTTCCAAGGACTGGGTGATAATCTCTGCCGCATCGGTCCGCCCCATGTCCTCCAGTGCGTTGAGCACGGCGTAGGTGGCGTCGCTGCTCTTGTGCGTGGTGTACCACTCTGCGAGAATCGCCATGGTCGGGTCTGGGGACAGAGCCCAGTTCCGGATGTCCTCACCGGAGTAACCGAGCCGGACCGCCAGGAACCGCCAGTCGTGCTCGTGCTCGGGATTCAGCAGCTTGGACACGTCACGTGACCACTTGGGGGCGTTGGTGATGGTCTATTAAAGGGAACAGGATGACACATTGTCGAACTCCAATGATTGCATTTCATAATGCAACATCAAATATTTGCTTCACTTCTCAAAGATTAAATCATCGACATAAGAATCCTGCATTTCATTTTTGTTCGGTTCCATCAATATACATATTAATACATCACATATCACCACATGATCATCAGTATAATGTTTTGCTGCTTTGCATTGTAATATCTTTCAAGGTTTTGAGCGTCTTAGAGATCAGCGCAGCAGCTGCGTGTCATACCTTGTGGTCAATCTCCTCCACCTTCAAGACCGTCTCATCGACCACCTCTTCAAGTTCATCCAATCTCTCTCCTTGCTCGCTGACTTCGTTCTTTACATTGGCGATGTCGTCAGTGTGTTGGGCCACGGTTTCGTCGATTCTCTTGACATCACCCTCGGTGTTAGTGACTCGGGTATCGAGGTTATCGATATCATCCCGTTGCTCGACTACGTCTTCTTTGAGGCCATGCAAACTGCGAAATAAAGAGCGGAGAACAAAATAAAAGGTGTTTCACATCCCATTGGGTGTAAGTTGTAGAAGGTAATATGAACTTTACCGTTTAATACCTAACAATCACATCTCAAGGACACCGCAGATGACACAAATCCGATCAGTCGGCCGATAGCGCGACTAGCTGTATCGCAGAACCCGGTCATCGGATTTGTGCAACAAAGAGGTGTCACATTACTATCTTAAGCCCTTTCGACTTCAGAATGATGGCAAAATTGTGTCATCTGCGATAGCCTTTACTGACAGTAATTATCACATTGTCTACAAGGGTATTATTTAGCTAATCGGATGCTAAGCAAGCGGTGAGTCAGCCTGATCAGCTGTACCCCAATCACCCCAAGACCCTTCTGAGTACTCAAGCCACAGCTACCTGATGTCATCTATAAAGTCGATAAGTGACTGCGCCATGTCCGGAAGACCCATCTGTTGTGACTTTAGATGCTTCTCTATGGTCGAGCGGTACGGACGAAGCTTCTCCTTGTAAGCTTGCCCGATGCGTTTGATTTCCAGCATCAACAGGGAGATCCACATCGGGTCGATCGTCTTCATCTTGTTGAACAAGATCTTCAAGCAATTCTCTGCATGTTTCTGCGGCAAGGATGAATATAGACAAGTAAAAAAAATAATAACATCCATTCTGGCGATCACCTAATCATTTCTGCTGGCATCTTTGGTATTTCAATATGAATAATGAATCATTTAAAAAAATGTCATTTAGTCTTCATCCTCACCAATACCATTTCCCTCATCGTCATCAACATCATCATTATAACCACATCCAAAACACCATCATCATCATAATCACCACTACAATCAACATCACCACTACAATCACCATCACCACTTCAATCACCATCATCACTGCGATCACCAACATCACTAACACCGTCATCCCATCACTGTCATCCTCGACATCGTCATCTTCGTTTCTAGTTGTCCACGTCACCGTTATCTCCATCATCACTAACATCATCATCTGATCATCATGGCTTTTCAAGACTAAACCCTCACCGCATCGATCTGGCCAATGCTGGCGACGATCTTGGCGGACGAGGAGACGGTGTAGGGGACGGCCTCCCAAATCTCGAGGCACTTGTTGAGATGCTTGCTGAAGGGTTTGGGGTAGGTTAGGGCGATGTTGGCCAGAGTCATGAAGCTCATGGTGACCAGGGACTGGTCTTCCGAGTCGGCCATCATCACGTCCACGTACGGCAATAACACCTACAAACAGGCAAGAATGAAGATCAAAATATTATAAAGCAATCAGAACGGCGGATCAATCAACTTCCGACCGAAACTTATGGGACGGTCCGAAAAGGAAGAAAGCTAAGATGAAGTGAAAAGGAAAAAAAAGGAGAGGGAAGGAAAATAAAAGAAAGATGAAAAGAGAAGATACGAGAAAAGGGAGGAGGAGGAGGAGAAAGAGCAGGAGGAGAATATGGATAATAAGATGAGAATCATACAAAGCAGAAAAGAGAAAATGAGATTAGAAATAAGGACAAATCAAAAAGAAAGAGAAAGTGAAACGAAAGCATGAAAAAATGAATAAAATTTAAACAAAACGAGACGTCAGTACCTCTGGATTCTTCTTCGCTACATCGTCCAGCATCATGTACAGACCGGTCTTATTACTGGAATCCATATCCTCTAACATTCCCATGATTTCGCTTAGTCGAGATTCTATCGAGTCTGCGTTGTATTGGTAGATCCCCTTCAAAGCCACTGCAAATTAAAACATATACATTGTGAAAACGTCGTTTATTTTAAGTTTAAAGGGGTAATTCACCCTGAAGAGTTCAATCCTATTGGTTTTAATAACAGCAAAAACATGACAGGAGCATATCAGTGTAAGTTTGACGAAAATCCTTCAAAGGATAAGAAAGTTATGATCTTTTGAAACTCCAATTTTGTGACATCACGTGGAGGTGCTCTCCCATTATGTTGTGTGCAGTATAATTTTATTTTTTGTGTCAACGGGATGATTAAAAAAAAGTTTGTATGTAAAAACGTATTTCGAATGATAAATCAAATGCACAAATAAAGGGATGCATATCTTTCTGGAAAAAATTCACATTTTCAAAAAATTTATTGTACATAATATATTGGGCATGTTGGGAGAGCACACCGCACGTGACGTCACATAATCAAAAATTTAAAAAAGATCATAAACTTTTTTTTATCCTTCAACATATTTTCATCAAACCTTCACGAATATGTTTCTTTCATGCATGTCCCTTCTTTTAATGAAACCAACTTAATTTCAGGGTGAACTATTCCTTTGATAATCCACTGAATGTAAGTGCCAATGTAAGCGTGTTTGCTTGCTTGCAAGTAGTGTGCAAATCAATTTCATTCTGTAATTAACCTTAATAAGGTTTCGTCTCCCTGCCTCTTCCTTAAGACTTCTTTCAAGGTAGGGTATTTGCCGATCAATATATACAATTGCGTACAGACCATGGGAAACAGACCATTGACAACTCGTCCAGAATAAAGTGGTTTCTATGGCCTATAGACCGTAGCACACTATCGACCTCATCATGGCTCTCCGCACCGCAATGATGCTGACCCAAGCGGGGCCCCGGTGGAATGCGCTGACCCAAGCGGGGCCCGCAGTGATGCGCTCACGTAACAGGACCCCGCTGGCCAGGCTACTGACCGATGCAATACAGTATAATGAATGTAGACTATGGTCGCTACGAAACGTTGTGTTACAACCTTTAGAAAAGGCCTACCCTAAGTAAATGTTTTTGTTCCATTTAATCGATCGTTTCAGGTATGGCTTTCAATTTTGTTTTTAAAGTTAATGTTGAAGAGAATTAAATTGAACTTGATACATTCGGTCTAAAAGCCTCAAAAGTTTGAAACTTACTGCCGAGCCGAGCTGCCCCCTCTTTTCCACTGATGAAAGCGTCGACGATACGTTCGCCGAAGGGCGCTAGGAGCTCGCCCTCCTGGTTGATGGTCGACAAGAAGTTACCAGCAGCCTCCGACAGCTCATCGATCTCGCTCGCCAGCAACTCCATCACGAGCGGCAGGAGGTCCTTGTACAAGGTCTTCTTCCCGTAGTTCTGAAATTACACCACACAAAGAAATTTCTTTTGTTCCAATAGGCAATTGTATGAAAGAAAGAAAAAATAGTATATTGATAATACAAAATAATTAAGTTAGCGTTCCATACAGTGTTCAGGTGTTTTGTAAAGCATTAAACATGTTACAGAGAAAATGAGATAAAGGGTAAGGACGAAAAATTATACACTGTACTTCTAGATTTACAAAATTTGCCTGAAGAGATGAGTCTAGAGAAGGCTCTTATGGGAGTCTATTATGAATGCTTCGTGGATGTGTAAAGGGAGATGGTTCCATTTTGTCATATGATTACCCGATAACCTGACACCACTAAGAAATACAGACATTGTTTATTATGGGTATCCTTAGAAAGTCCACTGGTTCTGCCATGGTTTCCTTTCCAATAGGATTTGGTCCCTTCATGATATGTATGGTTTAGTTGTGCCTTATTGAGTGGGAAATAGTTAACGTGATGAAAGTTATCCTTTGCTCATTTCCTGGAGCACTAGCACATGCCGCGTGGGTACTCCAACCCCGATATGTTTCCCGATGTTACATATCAGCTAAAACAGTCAAATAACATTAAAAATAAACTTACATGCATCAAGAAATTGAAGACGATATTTCTGAGCAAATGTGCATATGCTGAGAGTCCTCGGACCTCGCCCTCGAGCTCCTGGTTCAGACAGAAAGACATGATGCTCTTCAGCCGTGGAACACCAGCCGCCCTGCGCCAACAGGAAGAAGATCAAAGAGGAGAGGGGGCAAGAGAGACAAGGGGGAAGAGTAGGCAGAAGAAGAAGAAGAAGAAGAAGAAGAAGAAGAAGAAGAAGAAGAAGAAGAAGAAGAAGAAGAAGAAGAAGAAGAAGGAGAAGAAGAAGAAGAAGAAGAAGAAGAAGAAGAAGAAGAAGAAAAAGAAGAAGAAAAAGAAAAAGAAGAAGAAGAAGAAAAAGAAGAAGAAGAAGAAGAAGAAGAAGAAGAAGAAGAAGAAGAAGAAGAAGAAGAAGAAGAAGAAGAAGAAGAAGAAGAAGAAATGTAACTGCACTGTAGACAGTGTACTTTCCAAAGTTGCTCTCATCTCTCTGTACACCTGCCTACCATTATTTTCCTCTCTGTCTTTCTTTACATTTCTGCGACCACCATTAAAATATAATTCATAATTCATAATAATGCTTCTGGCAGAAATAATATTGCGGGTTAACATTGGGTAATGTTGAGTTCTAAATAAATGATGTGACACAATAAATATTTTAGTTCAGATTTGTCAAAAAATAAAAATCTAATTACCGGTAAGGATAATTAAGGATTAATGCTAGAATATTGATGGATGAAATAATAGTAAACCCTTTCCAAACAAAGTTGAACTGCTTTGAATTCATTATGTTTAAATATCAGCTTCATTCGAGTTGCAACGTTTTTTGTATTTGTTTTCTCCAAAAGTGTCAAATGGTTTTCTTTTAACAACGAGTAGCATATATGATTGAAACTGCTCTCACGGTACGCTATTCATGACGGGCCAATTGGACAACATTTCAGCCACACGTATGTTGTCATCATTCTCCAACAAGTCGGCCTTTTCTATCCACTCCCCGAACGCGTCAAGCAATTCCGGAATCTGCTTCGGGATATCCTGAAAACAAAATGGATGATGCTCGTTAGTCCAAATGCAAGTTAGTCCGAAGATTCGTTATCTGGAACAAACTGAGTTTGTATACCTGGGGGAGTGTTTATCCTAAAATGAAAAATGATTCATTTATCCTGACATTTGTTACATTGGCCTGAAGGTCCGTTATTCCGACTGTCAGATATTCTGAAGTTCCATACTGCCCTAGATGAATTTTCGGTTTAATGAATCTTCGGATGAATATAACAAGCTGTAACCAACACAATATCAGGAAATGAAATTTGTAATGGGTCATATCCTGATACACGATCCAGTGCTCATTCATACCACTCACGTTACACGGGGGAAAGGAGGGTGGGGTGTGCGCGGGGGAGGGGGTGGGGGATCGCCCGTTAACTGGACGCATAACAGCATCGCACAAAATGTGGCCAGGGAGTAACGTTGGCGAAAAGCAACAATTTTGTACTTAAGATATATCCTGTGCTAATGTTTGTGATCTGCAAACATACGCCGTGCTAATACGTATGTTCTAAAAGCAAGCCCTATCCCAACATTTTTTTATTTTCTTATTTCCAGTTTCATTTAAGCAAGGTGACCTCTTAAGTTGTAAAACTGCTATCACTGAGGGCCCTGACGGATAGAAACTTATTGCAATACATAAAACCGACAATGATAGATCAATAGAAGGCATATCATAAAAACAAAACAAAACATAATAGCCATGATAGCGAGGCTTGAAAACATACGTTCTCAAGCCACACGTCCCGAGTACACCTTCACAATGGAAGTGTACTCGTTAGAGTTAGATTTCTGCCATGTATGTAGTAAACGAGTTTGTTCTCCTCAATATGCATTTACTTAATCATTATCGATATGGTTGTTAGTGGTTATGTTTATTTTGTTTCCAATGTGAATATCACAATGATTATTCGTAAAAATCAATTGAGAGAAGTAACTTATAACACATACAGCTTTCTGTCGGTCCTAAGCATACAGCTTTCTGTCGGTCCTAAGTCAGCATAATGTTTCATATAAACGCATGCGTCTGACATATCAAATGTTATTTCAATATTGATGGCTTGATAAACTGTAAAGCCAAACAATTTGAGCGTGTCGGTCCAAGAAGAGGCAGCCAAGATCGACAATATTTGAGAGCAGCCAAGAGCAGCAAAAAGCAGTAAAGAAGTTGCCAAGATCAGCAGGAGACACCAGTAGTCATCGAAGACACGCGGTAGATCTCTGCAGGACTGTTACAATTCTTGCTCAGTGAATGAATTGAATTAGTATTTTAGAAGAATTTTGCATAAAACTGTAATTTTTATTAAAGATAACATCTCATATTGATTTTTCAGATTTCTGTTTGGCATTGGACGAGTTAAACACGTAGTCACAACGTTTACCTTCCAGCCGAGTTCGTAAAACTCCACAATTGCCTTGGCAACCACCAGGTGCATGGGTGCCGCGCTCTTGAGGCAGGAAGTCACTAGATGAGCAAAGGGACTGGACATCTTTTTTATGATCTTGTCACGTCTGGTAAAAAAAAATGGTAGTCATAATAAATCGTAAGGAAAATGTCACAACGTGTTTATATACACACACACACGCACACATACACACACATACACACACTAAGACACACACATACACACACACACATACACACACACACACACACACACACACACACACACACACACACACACACACACACAAATACACACACACACTTCATTCATGCACTCGTTTACATATCTGAATACATAGATAGGCCTACACAAAATGTCATGTATACACGGTCGCGTCCTTCTGTGCCCAGAGAATAATAGGGTGATAAGCGGACAGAATGAGACCATGACAAATTAAAACATTCACATGTGAGACACAGACAGACAGACACTCAGAGGTGGTATTCTGAAAGGAACTTTAGTCCAAACTTTCTTCCATGACATAACTTAATTTAATAACCGCGCCAGTAGGCCAATCACAGACTTGGAGCGTCGAAAAGCTCGTTATCAGCATATCACCACATGCATTCAGGGCAAGTAAAGAGAAGAGGAGGAGGGGTGGGGTCAGACGAATGAAGAGGGGTGGGAGTGGTGAGGGGGGAGGGTAGAGGGGTGCGCTGGCAGTTCTACAGACAGAGACACGAAACGAAAGAGGAGGTGAGTATGTTTGCATTTACTCGCATGCTGTAAGCATCTTTTCGACGACGTCCTCAACCATCCTGCCGATGTCGGTACGGGATGGTTCCTTCTCGTCGCTGTCCTTAGTGGGGGTCCATTCAATCGGCTGCTCCAGGATCTCCACCATCTGCTTCATCCCTTCCTCATGACCCTTCATGACACAGGAGCAAGAGATATTAGGTATGAGTTGGTTCACGTGAAATAATCGGTTCACACTTTCTCGAACCCGTCATGACACAGGAACAAACGATACTAGGTATGCGTTGGCTAATGTGAAATAATCGGTTCACACTTTGTCGAACCATTCATGACACGGGAACAAGAGATGCTAGGTATGGGTTGGTTTTATGTGAAATAATCGGTTCATACTATTCTCGAATCCTTTCCTGACACGGCCATTGTGAGCAAAACAACAAACATCATTCCCTTTTGGTAAAGGAGTGGAGATTCGAACTGCCTTGCATATTCTCGTCAAAATTCCGTCTCGTCAAAATTGCAATATTGTTCGTAGATTATCATGCTTAATCTTTGAGTATTCTGATCATTTGGAAGGACAGCACATGTGGAAAAAGATAAAGCATATCCAGAAATAGACACATCAGAAATTATGCGTTTCTCTGGATGCTGCATGATTTCACTAAAAACCAACAACAACATGTATTTATGACACTGCTGTATACTGTTTACAAGGACTGAATACAAAAACAATATTTGGTGTTAGCTCAACATGTTTAAGTGAAATCATCGATCCACAATTATGAGAAAGGATACAACCGTGTTTATATAACAGAACTTGGTGACCCTTAAGTATGTTAACAGAAGGAAATTAGATTTAGACTACTTGGCACATTCAAGTTCAAATGGCAATATTGCTCTTAGATTCCCATTTTTTTTTACTCCATAAGTATCCCGATCTTATGATTAGACATCACATACGGAGTGGAGAAACATTATACATAGCCACAATTGTTGATAGACAAGTATCATGTACTGCGAGCATTATGCTTTCTGCCAGTTGCTGCCTGACGGTTTCATATAGGAGAACAATTCATATACTACTTAAAAAAAACTGTATACAGAATCAAGAGATACTTGGTGTGCGTGGGTTCATGTGAAGAAATCGGTTCATGACTACAAAAAAACGGATATAAACATGAAAAAAATATTATTCAACATTATAAAAAGGATATAAAACACAAATCATTACTTTAAGTAACATAACTGTAGAATTCAATTCATGTAATTATCTTACTAAGAGTGTAAATACATTGTATTGGCCATATTCGTTAAAAAATGATAAGATGGTGGAAATAATACCACATGAAATAAAATGAAGTGACTCACCTTCCACTTGACAACATTCTTTTCCTGTAAAACACACTTGAGTAGCCTGTAGTATCTTTTGTGATTCTTCTTAATGCTTTCTACGCAGATCTCGACGAAGAGTTTCTCATGCTTGTTTTTCCTGTCGTTAAAGAAATTAAAATGATATAAAATGATAAATCCATTAATTTAAACCAACTGGTACGTGGTAATTCGAGGTTAAGCCTCATGGAACTATAGACATGATGCTACTCTGCAGTGTATCACACTTGTAGTTAACACAATTGTTATAGGACAACATTTTTTCGCACGGAAGGAGCAGGTTATCACACACACACACACACACACAAAAAAAAAAGGTTTTGGACATTTTGATAAAAAGCATACAGGTCACGGACGCTGCTACAATATTCATCACGGGGTTGGGGACGTCGCTTACTAAAATAGGCTCCCCTCACTCATCTCTTCCCTCTACTCTCTTCAACGTTTAAGAATGACATTAAATTGGAATGTAACTAGACAAAAGTTCTTAAAAACAGGACAGCGATGATGACAGATTGAATGAATGCATAATACGTATCAATCAATGTTTCTTACTTCTTCTCTGCTACATCAACCATATCTTCGATGACGCTGATGCATTCCTCCATGAAGTCTCCCTGGTCCTTCTTGATCTCCTCCAGAATCCTGGGGAGATGCTTATCGATATTTGTCTTCGAGTCCCTGAACTCCTTGTCTAGGGCCGAGTAGTCCACGGCCATTTTGGAGCATAGGTGTTCCGACCAAAACGATTAGAGCCTGTAATACTAGTATAAGATGATAATACATTGATAACATAACGATTATAAAGATATGATAAATTATATGAATGATAATAGTGTGGTCCAATTTATCCAGGAATGCATCATCAGCGTGACTGATTTCCAATGGGGGCCTCGCATTATTACCCTAGTCACTGGATCAAAAGATCGTACCAGTTATTTCGTTTCTTCTACGGAGCAGCTTAGTGGATTTAATACAACCCATGTGAGTTTGCAATGTCAGTAACGTAATCACTTTGACCATGAACCATTAGAATTGTCTTAATGGTGTTTACAATGCTACTTGCGACAATGTTAATTAGAGGCTTGCTACAACATGTACCATCTGACTGGAGGCTTGCTGTTGTGCTCTGGTCATCACTGTTGTTTTCATTTGACATGATGTTCACATGATTACTTCAGACATTGTTAAAAAAAACTCTTCAATCACCAGCCCCATGTACTACCTGAGCTCTCAGCTCTCACCAATCGTGCCAATGTCAAAAAATGAAATGCAATTTGAATCATTAATTTCCTTCATTCTTTATCATATTTTCTAGACAGTGAAGGATAATTTACCTAATTTCTGAAGGCTCCACATATGTCACCACTCATCATCAATAGGAAACGGAGAACAAACATTGGACACTGCAGACCGATATCTTTGAATACCTGATCTTTGGATAACTCACTGAAGGGTTGTTTAAATGGAAGGTTAAAACGAAAGTCATGCCACATAGAAAAGCTTCACATTGGGAAAGAGAAACGGGCCGAAAATGAAAGAGAAAGGCGTATATGCATTTGTAACGACACGTAGTGTCAGGAATAATCGATCGATACAACACGATATTTACTTTATGTGGAAAAGAGTGTGACGTCATTCGAGCATTATCGTCAAGACAACTGGTTCTGAACTATATAGAGCAAGCAGGGGTGATCATAACGGGGACTCTAATATCGGGAATGCCGACACTAGCCCGCTAGCCAATAGCGGGCCGGTAAACCACGCACTGGATTGAATCGTTTAGAGCCAGTTGTCTTGACAACATGCTCATAATGACGACACCACTTCGGTTCTCTATACTACTTGCCAGAAATGTTACATGTCATACATTTAAGACTATGCAGTTCTCAGATTTGATCTTACCTTAGTTTGCTGGTTGACTGGTGTAACTCACTAGATGATATTCGCAACGAGATATACACACCGATCTCTATCACAGGACATTATTCAGTTTGTCCTGCCTCAATTCCACAGGAAACAAATGTGAACCCAATAGCAATCACACATGCACCTCTCTATTATTTGTGCATAAGTATGCACTCCATCGATGCAGTTATCAATGTGTTTGCAAATGCTCCATAATAACGAGATGAACGTGAACGTGTGTGTGCGGCATATTCTGAATGGAAACCCAACGCTTGGCGAACGTACACATGGTACATGCATAATGTACGTTGCTATTGATTGTATGCATGGATACTGCTCGTGTATTCCACGGGATTCCACTGAACAGCAAACTACCATTCCCATAGCAACGGATTGCAATTAGTTTTAAACTGTCTGCCAAGGAACTGCTTTTATATAGAATTTGTTTGTATTTTTTGTGTAATTACGTCCAATAACGCGTAAATAGTTAAGCCTTAGAAGCCTAACGCATATTTATCATTTATATACGTAGAGTGTAATACCTATAACATTCAGATAAACAAACATTTATAAAAATTCATTACACCCTTTTTCCCGTTGCTGTGATCTTATCAGGCTATGGTACCATTTTTGAGAATATAGATGTTGCACAGCGTAATCAACAATAAAAGGCCCGCTGAACACCATATCACACGGGTAGCTCACACAGTGACCCATGGCCATGATCTCACGTGGTCTCCATGGTTATGCGGTCATAATGAAGACGCCCCTATTGTGTATATTTGCTTTATGACTTGTTCATATTCTCCCCTAGTTCACCCCCTGGCCTGTATTGAGCAATCCGCCGACAACGAACGTTGGTGGCGAATCACATGCAAAAAATTTCACCCTCGGGCGGACAGATTCGTGTAGTCGCGTTATCAGTGGTCTGGCGCTGTGCTATGGCAAGCCGTTTTAACATTTATTCCTATTTCTTGATATCACGAATTCGATTTCTTGATATCAAGAATTCGACTTCTTGATATCAAGAATTCTATTTCTTGATATCAAGAATTGCCATTGCTTGACTACACAAAACCATTTCTTGATATCAAGAAGTGGAATTCTTGATATCACAAATTTGATTTCTTGATATCAAGAATTCGAATTCTTGATATCAAGAAATGGTTTTGTGTAGTTAGGCAATGGCAATTCTTGATATCGAGAATTTGAATTCTTGATATCAAGAAATCGAATTCGTGATATCAAGAATTCCACTTCTTGATATCAAGAAATGGTTTTGTGTAGTCAAGCAATGGCAATTCTTGATATCAAGAAATCGAATTCTTGATATCAAGAAGTCGAATTCTTGATATCAAGAAATCGAATTCGTGATATCAAGAAATAGGGATAAATGTTAAAACGGCTTGCCATACGGTGCGCGTACTATGTGAATCAGTGGCGTAATGTGTGAGGGAGAAGAGGACGATAAAATACGGCCAGTATCTGGACTTATCACTGCGGTGCCGTGAATAATCTCCTCATT
Organism: Arbacia lixula; assembly: GCA_963669155.1. Lineage (NCBI taxonomy): Eukaryota > Metazoa > Echinodermata > Echinoidea > Arbacioida > Arbaciidae > Arbacia > Arbacia lixula. Next base: position 27,699,826 of record OZ022578.1, read on the forward strand.
CCTATTGAACAAATATATGATTCGTTTATGCCAGTTTTGCATGTAGATATAAGTTTGTATCACTCTGGGATCGATTCTTGCGATTACAACCAGCTAGACTGCTGATCGGAATAGTGTGACTGTGTGAATAACATTACTATCACTGTAACCTCTGATATAACTTGTCTGTGTTACTTTATATTTTTGTATAGATATCTTCAGCATGAGTAGGATAATAAAATGTATATGTGCAGCAGCAAATGTTACCTTGACATGTGTTTTTGATTTCGTAAATAATAAGATTGCATTTTCTGAACACGATTATTCTCTGTACAACAGGATGTGCGTGAACATTACAACGTTATGTCTATGGATGTGTTTTTTGTTCTCTCTCTCTCTCTCCCCCCCTCTCTCTCTCTCTCTCTCTCTCTATCTCTCTCTCTCCCCTCTCTCTCTCTCTCCTTCTCTCTCTCTCTCTCCTCTCTCTCTCTTCCCCCCCCCCCTCTCTCTCTCTCCTCTCTCTCTCTCTCTCTCTCTCTCTCTCCTCTCCCTCTCTCTCACTCTCCTCTCTCTCCCTCTCTCGCTCCCTCACTCTCATCTCTCTCTCTCTCTCTCTCTCTCTCTCTCTCTCTCACTCTCTCCTCTCTCTCTCTCTCTCTCTCTCTCTCTCTCTCTCTCTCTCTCTTTTAACAGAATATACGTGACGTGTGTCCAAGCTAGGCGACCTTATCAACATACACATGGCAAAAATTAATTAGCCACCAGGGAGAAAATACATTTTTACACATTTTTGTATGCAAAGATTATAGGAATTCGTTTGTTCACTCATTCGAAAGTCTTCCACAGTTATTCTTACACCAATAGTTATTGTTACCAACCCACAAACAACATCTGGATGGACCAATTCTTTAGCATACGCTTCGCCATCTTCGTCATTCCACAAAACAAAGGAACCAGAGAGGAGATTGTGGAGACAAAGCAAGTACATGTAACACCTTTAAGGCATAATATTTCAGAATCAATTGGCAAAGACATTATTTTTGTCATAGACAAAATATGCAGAATCAAGTGGTCGCACCTTAGCACTAAATGTTACATATCCAGTAATACTACATTTAGAAGCGAAAGCGACCTTTTCACACGATCCGATGTTAAGTTTCACTGATATTTGGGAAAATGAGAGAGAACTAAAGTAGGTTACATATCAAAATTGCCGTCAGCTTACTCGTAATTTTGCCTATATTCAATTTCCCGTGCATTAACATACACTTAGAGTCCGAGAGTATCATTTCAATAGGCCTAAATACCAGGCCCTCACCCCCTTCTTCCTACAATACAGAATGACTCCAAGGCCAATAATGAGTTCAGAGGACAGAATAAGGGCTGTCGTGCTTCATGAAGAAGGATATAGTATGGACCAAATCGCTGAAAGATTGCACGTTGCCAGGAGAACCATCCAAGAGTTGATAAAGAAGCACAGAGAGACGGGGAAAGTTAATGATAGGCCAAGAAGAGGAAGGTAGAAGACCAAGTCATGACAGAGTCATAATCAGATAATCCGTGGGAGACACGAGAAAGACCTTCAAACAAATGGCAAGAGAGCTTGAGACAGACTTTGGTATATCCATAAGTTCTACAACATTGTCTTAATCAAGGCAAGAGGTGGACAAACCAAATACTGACCATTTTCCTCATTAAATTGCCATTTGTTTATTGTTTCATAGAGAAAAGGGGTAATTTCGTACATTTGGGGTATAGAAATTATGATTTATTTGTGAGTACACAAAGTTGTCTTACTGCATTTCTAAAGAATGCACATGAAGAACCCTTTTACAGGAGGTGGCTAATTAATTTTGGCCAGTAGCGTATATATTGTGTACATGTGCGTTGTCAACCACGCTTATGTGTCTCAATGTTTACACCTTTGCACCGATTAATATACCCAAATCCAACATGACAGCATTCAAAGGACGCTTCATAATTAATTTACCCTTCATAATATCTATAGTTCTCTCATAATTTTGTTTTATTTATCCAATAAAGACCTGGACCCTGTCTCATGAAGAGTTGCGATTCATCTGAATCGATCGCAAATTCAATCCTCGATATCTAATGTACAGAGTTACGATTTACATCAATCGTGAGTCAAGTTCCGATCAATCGCAAATCTTTATAAAAACAGGGCCCTGCTCTCATCGTGAAGGGGATTCAAAGTGACATCTGAAAGATATGTCCGATGAAATCGATGGGTACATGTGCACGGCATAATTATACACATAAGTACACGGAAGTGGGACACGCGAAACAAAAGTTGGGAAGCAAATAATAAACTAGTTATTGAGTTCCATCGGAGCATTTGTCTATGCAATACAATAGTGGCATAACGATCACAATCTCTTTTCGCAATGCTTAATGCACTCGAGCGTATCAACGGAACACACACAAAAATGCATCAATACCCAGGGAGCTAACCCCGATTTGGGGGGGGGGGGGCACCTGACATGGGCTGTTGTAAAAGTTCGTTGGGTATCAATGTGTTCATGAGACCAGTCCGCACAATTCTCACAATTATGAGAATCTCCACAAAGCCCAGCAAATGTGAATCCATCTTGTAGGAAATGTCATATCCTTTAATATGATACCTCATATGATGAAGGAGAATGTTCCATTCAAAAGGTATTTTAAATAGTGGTCAATACTTCATTTCCAAGGCGGCCATTTTGAAAAATGGCTGCCATTTCTTTTCAGCAGCATATCGGAAACGTAGAAAATGTGCGGACAGGTCTTCCGAACACATTGAAAGCAAACAACGTTTTGCAACAGCCTATGTCAGGAAACCAGTCTTGCCCCCTTGAGTACAATGGGGCCTTCAAAGAAAGTCGACATGTACGACGGCATCACGATCAACTGAAAGTCTGAATGAAACTGAGAAAAAATGTCATGTTTGGTTCAAATGCAATTGTATGTATTCGAAAGCACTCCATGTTGCCATAGTGTCAGTATATGCAATAGGAGAGATAGCTCTGGCACGGAGCGTACTCTGTGACCATGACGACGCATCAATGACATGAATAATGCATGCTGTCTCATCAGCCTGTCTCGGGTGGGATATTTTAGGGCCTGCCATCTTACACATGTCTTGACAATATTGACTGACAATACTGACTGTCACATTCTTTATTTGTATCAATGTAAACCAGTGAAAATGAAATTTCCGATTGGACAACAAATTGCAATATCATCATCATATCATATGACTTTCCATCTATATACACAATAAAAACAGTTATTGCAAAAAAAAATCATATCTTTGTAACAATGTTCCTAGTAAAAAAAAACCCATATTGAACAAGGTAATGTTAAAGTTGTCATAACGAAAGCACATATTGATCGATAACAATTATTGGAGAAAGACAGAAAGACATCAAGTTCGACATGTATGGCTATATTCAAAGAAATGAAAGGAGAAAACAATAACCCAACCAATAAAGTATTTGTTCTCAGACCACAAGTAACATGTCAATGAATCCTACAAGTTCTGAAACAAATTCTATGTATATTCGATTAACATGATAAACTGTGCAATTTACATAATCAAAAATGTATTTGGCATTTGTATAGCACTACGTAGGTCATTCTTTCACAAGTTTACATTTAAAGCGCAAAGACATTTCTTCAGCCTTTCACCTTATTTCTAGATGAATGGTGATATAGTTACAGAACAATACAAGTCGACGATTTCTTGTTCTTTTTTGGCGTGGAGTTTTGGGGATTCTCGTTTTGCGAGGATTCACGGGGTTGTGGAGGTTGTGGAGGTTGTAGAGGTTGCTCATTTTTCTTCTCGATAGGTGTCGTAGACGGCTCATCCATTGTATCCGCCTCGTTGGACATCGGTGAGGGCGCACTCTCTACTGCTGAGGATGGACGAGATTCGGTTTGCGAAGCTTGGTCGTCGTTCGGAGGTTCACTGTCGCTGTCGCTTGCAACCGTAGGGTTGACTTCTAGGGTTGGTTGTGCGTGCACTACGATCTTCCCCAAGAGTTCATCGAACTTTTGGTCGTCGAAATTCTCCCGACTGGACTCCTTGGTGAAGTCGATGTAGAGGAGCTCGGTGAAGGTCATGCTCATTGGTCCTTCCGGGGGCCACGTCATCTGCTCCAGGAGAAGCGGCACGATAGGCTTCCGTAGCGCGTCCGACAAACTCACCTCTCTCCTGCAGTTGGCGGAGAGGGCGTACTTTGGTGTCACGCACGATATCACAACCTACATTTAGAAACAAATGAGGTTTAATTCAAAGTGAAGTGTTTCTGATGTGTCAAAAACGAGTTCTATGTGTTTCATGATGTATTGCTTATTGTTACAATGTAATTTCATTAAACACGTTTTGTACACTTTAAAATTATAAATTGCTATCAAACATCTTTTTCCAAGTGCTGTGTACATTATTCAATGCAAAAAGCAGTAAGACAATGTAAAACGATCGAGTTCTCACTTGAGACTTACATATTTCATATTTTTAATGTGAATTTGGTTGATATTCCCTTGCTTAATCTATTGATTTGTTGGACTGATTAATCGTTTATAGGGGTTTACTTCAAATTACAAACGAACGATGATATCTTACTTTGGCATTTCTGATGCCTTTGTCGATCTTTGAGAAGAGTGGATCCCCACCACCCATCTGGTTGATATCCAGCCAACAGTGAAAGCCCAAACTCGTCAGACGTGAGAAGAGTCTCTTGATCTCAGGCTGCATCCCCCATTGGTAGGAGATGAAGACTGTTGGAGGGTCGGTGGACTCCTGTTACCAAGGTAAAAAATGGATATAATGTCTTATATTCCACATACTAAGAATGTTGCTATATGATTGGTCAAGAGTTAATCACGTGATGAAGCGTATTTTTTTCCCATCTGATCACCTGAGAAGAAAAGTTCAGTACACTCTAGGTGAGAGTACTTTTTGGTTTCGCTGATCTCTTCACTCCTCAGAGTCCTAACGCGTGATCAGTATTGTGACTACGCGCGAAACACTCGGACTATCAATTGTAGCTCGGCGCAGACGACGCCGCGGTGCGCGTTATTTACAAAATTTGTGGTGTTACTTTTGGTTTCAGGCAATGAGACGAACTATCACTTCCTCAGCGATATGAATGTATACGGTATCTTTCCTCAGCTAAAGCTTCGGAAAGATAGCTACACCCAGATCGCTTCGGAAGTGATAGTTCGTCCCATTGCCTAAACCAACGTTGATTATTTGCTTAATAATCATCGCCATGATCAATGATGAGGATTTAAGGGTGCGGAGCGGGGGGGGGGGGGGGGGGGGGGTTTCACCAAGCTGTTCGTAAGTTACGAACGACTTTACAAACGACTGGTGATCCCTTCTTGTGCTAATTGCAATACCACACTCTGTTCACTGAGAATCTGACTTAGCACAAGAGGGGATCACCAGTCGTTCGTAAAGTCGTTCGTAACTTACGAACAGCTTGGTGAAACACTACCCTGGGTGGATAAAATAATGAAACCGACTCTCCCACTTCCAACGTTACAAAATATAAATGATGGATCTACATTCATAACGCGGATGGACATCGTTAGATGTGAATGTGCTTAGGAGTTGATTCACTTGCTGGTGCGAGATGACGACTGTTTTATGGTAGGGAGAACCTTGTTACCATAGAAACAATGATCGGGGTAGGACTACATTATCGACAAAAGAGACTACGGTCGTATTCCATGTTAATGTAGTTGAGTTTGGTTCCCCTATGAGCAGGAAATGAAGATTATCGGATATTTAGTAATGTTGTCCATATGTCATGATATCTGGTAATCACTGTACAAATTTAATGTAGAATTATTAGTCTCGGCAATAAGCTCATTGTGATCAATGCGTGAGCTTGGAATTCGCGCGGACTCTGTCTTGTTCCTACGAACCCAATGGTAATTTTTCTGACACTATAATGGTCAACTTGTATAAATCCTACTTGCATGTTTTTTTTTTTGCAATTGATGCTAGTATCCAAGACAACAGGAATATCAGATGTTCCATGTGTTCGTGAAGACAATTACTGGCATTTCTATCTTTTCTTCACATCTACACTGTCACTTGTTTGCATGAGAGCAACCCTCGCATTATATTGAGCAGCAGACTGTCTGACAGATAAAGGGTTAAATCACTACGATTGCAACGTAATGCAGAGAATGGCTTGGTATCAGTGGGCAATCTAAGAACGAGAAAGGGAAGGTCATGGCTCGGTAAATTGATTAAAGGAATAATCGCAGCGTAAAATGTTTTATTTTGTGTTTTAAACAAACCATGAATAGCTCTGATGAATTATGGAATACGAAATGTCATGTACACAAGTCATGTATTGATTTCAAAACGTGAAGCATTATATTGCATTGTTCAAAGGCATATATTTTGATGCGTATTACCGGAGCAGTATTTGCTTGCTGAGCTGGGGCTGCTGTTGAAGACCCAGAAACAGTCTTTGTAACAACTGCTTCCTCAACCTGGGGAATCCAGTCCCGGTACTCTGCGATAGAACAAAATCAATACCATGTCGTTACAGACGGTGGGTTAGTTCACAAGAACAAAACGACGGAAATATTAAAAAAATAAGGATAATAATGTAAAGTGATTGCAACAGTCACAACACACTAACAAAATATATTCATTAATTTTTCTGCATATTTTTTTGAGTAAATAATTGACGGTCACGTTTGATGTGTTCATTCACCATATACCCGTATAGTGACCTATGTTTGTTCTGCGTTTGATTTGATTATTGTTGAAAGGTCAATCCTTTGCATTTTTTTGCGATGTTCAAGTAACAAAAATGTTGAATAATAAAAGATGTTTAATGGTTTGTAGACGGTTTCAGAAAAAAAAAATCCCCTGGCCACTTTGTGGCGGAGGCATAGAACATTACCTTCTGTGATCATGCTTTCATCTGGGTTGGCATGGTAGGAAATCTGACCGAGCAGCTCAGAAAACTTGGCATCGTCCCAGAACTTCTCACCCCTCACGTATTCCTTGGTATTGTAGAACTGGATGTAGAGAAGCTGGGCGAATAACATACTCATAGCGCCCGCAGGCGGCCATGCTGTCTGATCAATCAGGATAGGGATAATCGGCTTGTTCAACAAGTTGGCCAAGTTCACCTGGAAGCAAATAAGACGAGTAAAAGGTTTTATCAGCTTAGCATGTTAAGTTTGTCTTGCAGCCTTGAATGCCACTGTTTGAAAGTTAAGATAGTCCGGTCGAGAAACAGGTCTTTAACGATTTTCTTTACCGTTTCTCTTATTAAGTCATTTAGGAAATAGTCGTATTGTTTGAGCATTGGGAACAAAGAACGTGATAAGAAACGAGAACGAGACCGACAAGTGAACAAAATTGATCCAAACTGTAGTACTCAGCTCATTTCCATCAAACGACTAAACACTTTACTTGAGAACATTGATTACGTTCCATCAATACGCACTATGAGCGGATGCAGTTCATTACCTCTTTGTTACAGTTCTCCGAGTTGGAGTACTTTTCGGTGACCATACAGAGGACGAGCTTGGCTGAACGCATGCCCTGACTGATCTTAGCGAACAATTGGTCTCCTCCGCCCATCTGCCCGATGTCCATCCAGCAGGGAAAGCCAGCCATCTCCAGATGCTGCTTGATCGCCTTCACCTCGGGCTGGTGGTCCCACTGGTAGCTGAGAAACACGACAGGCGGCTTCTCATGCTCGTCTGACGGGGCGGTAGGGACTAGCAGTTCTGACGGGGATGAGAACAATGAAGTACATCATCATCATCATTGAGTCCAATATGTAAGTCCATGTGTAAAACAGTGCCAACTGCATGTAGCTCTATCAAGCTCATTGGATATTGATCTACTATAATCAGAGGAAGAACTGGAGTCAATTGCATGGTCCGAAAAACATTTTTTATACAGATTAGTTTGGCTTATTAATGAAATTCGAGCAGATAAGCCATTTTCTCTGCATAGCTCTTCAAGTGTTCCTAATACACACCTGCCTCCTCCAAGGACTGGGTGATAATCTCTGCCGCATCGGTCCGCCCCATGTCCTCCAGCGCGTTGAGCACGGCGTAGGTGGCGTCGCTGCTCTTGTGCGTGGTGTACCACTCTGCGAGAATCGCCATGGTCGGGTCTGGGGACAGAGCCCAGTTCCGGATGTCCTCACCGGAGTAACCGAGCCGGACCGCCAGGAACCGCCAGTCGTGCTCGTGCTCAGGATTCAGCAGCTTGGACACGTCACGTGACCACTTGGGGGCGTTGGTGATGGTCTATTAAAGGGAACAGGATGACACATTGTCGAACTCCAATGATTGCATTTCATAATGCAACATCAAATATTTGCTTCACTTCTCAAAGATTAAACAATCGACATAAGAAACATGTATTTCATTTTCGTTCGGTTCCATCAATATAAAAATCACCACATGATTATCAGTATGATGCTTTGCTGCTTTGCATTGTAACATCCGTCTTGGTTTTGAGCGTCTTAGAGATCAGTGCAGCGGCTGCGTGTCATACCTTGTGGTCAATCTCCTCAACCTTCAAGACCGTTTCATCGACCACCTCTTCAAGTTCATCCAATCTCTCTCCTTGCTCGCTGACTTCGTTCTTAACATTGTTGATGTCTTCGGTGTGTTGGGCCACGGTTTCGTCGATTCTCTTGACATCGCCCTCGGTGTTAGTGACTCGGATATCGAGGTTATCGATATCATCCCGTTGCTCGACTACGTCTTCTTTGAGGCCATGCAAACTGCGAAATAAAGAGCAGAGAACAAAATAAAAGGTGTTTTATATCCATTTGGGTGTAGGTTGTAGAAGGTAATATGAACTTTAATGTTTAATACCTAACAATCACATCTCAAGGACACCACAGTTGACACAAATCCTATCAGTCGTCCGACTCTGCGACTGGCTGTATCGCAGAACCCGGTCATCAGATTTGTGCAAGAAAGAGGTGTCACATTACTATCTTAAGCCCTTACGATTCCAGAATCAGAGCAAAATCATGTCATCTGCGATGGCCTTTAGTGACAGTAATTATCGCATTGTCTAGAAGGGTATTAATTAGCTAATCCGATGCTAAGCATGAGGTGAGTCAGCCTGATCAGCTGTACCCCAATCATCCCACCACCCTTCTGAGTACCCAAGCCGTATCTACCTGATATCATCTATAAAGTCGATAAGTGACTGCGCCATGTCCGGAAGACCCATCTGTTGTGACTTTAGATGCTCCTCTATGGTCGAGCGGTACGGACGGAGCTTCTCCTTGTAAGCTTGCCCGATGCGTTTGATTTCCAGCATCAACAGGGAGATCCACATCGGGTCGATCGTCTTCATCTTGTTGAACAAGATCTTCAAGCAATTCTCTGCATGTTTCTGCGGCAAGGATGAATATAGACAAGTAAAAAAAATAATAACATCCATTCTGGCGATCACTTAATCATTTCTGCTGGCATCTTTGGTATTTCAATATGAATAAAGAATCATTTAAAAAAATGTCATTTAGTCTTCATCCTCACCAATACCATTTCCCTCATCGTCATCACCATCATCATTATAACCACATCCAAAACACCATCATCATCATAATCACCACTACAACCACCATCACCACTACAATCACCACCATTACTACAATCACCACCACCACTTCAATCACCATCATCACTGCGATCACCATCATCACTACAATCACCATCACCACTTCAATCACCATCATCACTGCGATCACCAACATCACTAACACCGTCATCCCATCACTGTCATCCTCTACATCGTCATCTTCGTTTCTAGTTGTCCACGTCACCGTCATCTCCATCATCACTAACATCATCATCATGGCTTTTCAAGACTAAACCCTCACCGCATCGATCTGGCCAATGCTGGCGACGATCTTGGCGGACGAGGAGACGGTGTAGGGGACGGCCTCCCAAATCTCGAGGCACTTGTTGAGATGCTTGCTGAAGGGCTTGGGGTAGGTTAGGGCGATGTTGAAGACCAGGGACTGGTCTTCCGAGTCGGCCATCATCACGTCCACGTACGGCAATAACACCTACGAACAGACAAGAATGAAGATCAAAGATGATTCAGCAATCAGAACGGTGGATCAGTTAACTTTGGATCTAAATGGACAACTAATAGGACGAGACGAAAAGGAAGAAAGCTAAGATGAAGTGAAAAGGAAAAAAAGGAGGAGGGGGAAGGAAAATAAGATAAAAATGAAAAGAGAAGATAGAAGAAAAAGGAGGAGGAGGAGGGGGAGGAGGAGAATATGAGTAATAAGATGAGAATCATACAAAGCAGAAAAGAGAAAAGGAGATTTGAAATAAGGACAAATAAAAAAGAAACAGAAAGTGAAACGAAAGCATGAAAACAGGAATAAAATTTGAATAAAACGAGACGTCAGTACCTCTGGATTTTTCTTCGCTACATCGTCCAGCATCATGTACAGACCGGTCTTATTACTGGACTCCATATCTTCCAACATTCCCATGATTTCGCTGAGTCGAGACTCTATCGAGTCTGCGTTGAATTGGTAGATCCCCTTCAAAGCCACTGCGAATTAAAACATATACATTGTGAAAACGCCATTTATTTTAAGTTTAAAGGGGTAATTCACCCTGAAGAGTTCAATCATATTGGTTTTAATAACAGCAAAAGCATGACAGGAGCATATAAGTGAAGTTTGACGAAAATCCGTCAAAGGATAAGAAAGTTATGATCTTTTGAAATTCCAATTTTGTGACGTCACGTGCGAGGTGCTCTCCCATTATGTTGTATGCAGTATAATTTCATAATTTAATTTTTGGTTTGTATGTAAAAACATATTTCCAATGCAATATCAAATACACAAATAAAGGGATGCATATCTTTCTGGAGAAAATTCACATTTTCAAAAGCGTTATTGTACGTAACATATTGGGAGAGCACCCCGCACGTGACGATACATAATCAAAACTTTAAAAAAGATCATAACTTTTTTTATCCTTCAACATATTTTCATCAAACGTTCACGAATATGATTATTTTATGCATGTCTCTTCTTTTAATGAAACCAACTTAATTTCAGGGTGAACTATCCCTTTGATAATCCATTGAATGCAAGTGCCAGTGTAAGCGTGTTTGCTTGCTTGCAAGTAGTGTGCAAATCAATTTCATTCTGTTAATAACCTGAATAAGGTTTCGTCTTCCTGCCTCTTCCTTAACACTTTTTTTTGGTACGGTATTTGCCGATTAATATATACAACTGCGTACAGACCATGGGTTACAGACCATGGACAACTCATCCAGAATAAAGTGGTTTCTATGGCCTATAGAACGTAGCACACTATTGACCTCATCATGGCTCTCCGCACCGCAATGATGCTGACCCAAGCGGGACCCCGCTGGCCTGCGCTGACGCAAGCGGGGCCCCGCAGTGATGCGCTCACGTAACAGGACCCCGCTGGCCAGTCTACTGACCAATCCAGTACGGTATATGAATGTAGACTATGGTCGCTACGAAACGTTGTGTTACAACCTTTTAGAAAAGGGCTGCCCTATGTAAATGTTTTAATTCCATTTAATCTATCGTTTCAGATATGGCTTTAATTCTGTTTTTAAAGTTAATGTTGAAGAATTAAATTGAACTTGATACATTCAGTCTAAAAGCGTCAAAAGTTTGAAACTTACTGCCGAGCCGAGCTGCCCCCTCTTTTCCACTGATGAAAGCGTCGACGATACGTTCGCCGAAGGGCGCTAGGAGTTCGCCCTCCTGGTTGATGGTCGACAGGAAGTTACCAGCAGCCTCCGACAGCTCATCGATCTCGCTCGCCAGCAACTCCATCACGAGCGGCAGGAGGTCCTTGTACAAATTCTTCTTCCCGTGGTTCTGAAATCACACCACGCAAAGAACTTTATTTTGTTCCAATAGACAATTGTATGAAAGAAAAAAAGTAGTATATTGATAATACAAAATATTTTAGTTAGCGTTCCATACAGTGTTTTGTAAAGCATTAAACATGTTACACAGAAAATGAGATAAAGGGTAAGGACGAAAAATTATACACTGTACTTCTAGATTTACAAAACTTGCCTGAAGAGATGAGTCTAGAGAAAGCGCTTATGGAGTCTATTATGAATGCTTCGTGCATGTGTAAAGGGAGATGGTTCCATTTTGTCATATGATTACCCGATAACCTGACACCACTAAGAAATACAGACATTGTTTATTATGGGTATCCTTAGAAAGTCCACTGGTTCTGCCATGGTTTCCTTTCCAATAGGATTTGCTCCCTCATGATATGTATGATTTAGATGTACCTCATTGAGTGGGAAATAGTTAACGTGATGAAAGTTATCCTTTGCTCACTTCCTGGAGCACTAGCACATGCCGCGTGGGTACTCCAGCCCCGATATGTTTCCCGATGTTACATATCAGCTAAAACAGTCAAATAACATTAAAAATAAACTTACATGCATCAAGAAATTGAAGACGATGTTTCTGAGCAGAGTTCCATAAATTGAGAGTCCTCGGACCTCGCCCTCGAGCTCCTGGTTCAGACAGAAAGACATGATGCTCTTCAGCCGTGGAACACCAGCCGCCCTACGCCAACGGAGAGAGGATCGAAGAAGAAAGGGGGTAAGAGAGACAAGGGGGAAGAGTAGGTAGAAGAAGAAGAAGAAGAAGAAGAAGAAGAAGAAGAAGAAGAAGAAGAAGAAGAAGAAGAAGAAGAAAAAGAAGAGTAGGCAGAAGAAAAAGAAGAAGAAGAAGAAGAAGAAGAAGGAGAAGAAGAAGAAGAAGAAGAATAAGAAGAAGAAGAAAAAGAAGAAGAAAAAGAAGAAGAAGAAGAAGAAGAAGAAGAAGAAGAAGAAGAAGAAGAAGAAGAAGAAGAAGAAAAAGAAGAAAAAGAAGAAGAAGAAGAAGAAGAAGAAGAAGAAGAAGAAGAAGAAGAAGAAGAAGAAGAAGAAGAAGAAGAAATGTAACTGCACTGTAGACAGTGTACTTTCCAAAGTTGCTCTCATCTCTCTGTACACCTGCCTACCATTATTTTCCTCTCTGTCTCTCTTTACATTTCTGCGACTTCCATCAAAATATAATTCATAATGCATAATAATTCTTCTGGCAGAAATAATATTGCGGGTTAACACTGGGTATTGTTGAATTCTAAATAAATGACGTGACACAATAAATGTTTTAGTTCGGATTTGTCAAAAAATAAAAATCTAATTACCGGTAAGGAAAAAGAAGGATTAATGCTGAAATATTAATGCTGGATGAAATAATAGTAAACCCTCTCCAAACAAATTTGAACTGCATTGACTTCATTATGTGTAAATATCAGCTTCATTCGAGTTGCAACGTTTTTTGTATTTGTTTTCTCCAAAAGTATCAAATGGTTTTCTTTTAACAACGAGTAGCATATATGATTGAAACTGCTCTCACGGTACGCTATTCATGACGGGCCAATTGGACAACATTTCAACCACACGTATGTTGTCATTATTCTCCAACAAGTCGGCCTTTTCTATCCACTCCCCGAACGCATCAAGCAATTCCGGAATCTGCTTCGGGATATCCTGAAAACAAAATGGATGATGCTCGTTAGTCCGGAGGTTAGTCAGTCCGAAGATTCGTTATCTGGAACAAACTGAGTTTGTATACCTGGGGGAGTGTTTATCCTAAAATGAAAAATGATTCATTTATCCTGACATTTGTTACATTGGCCTGAAGGTCCGTTATTCCGACTGTCAGATATTCTGAAGTTCCATACTGCCCTAGATTAATTTTCGGTTTAATGAATCTTCGGATGAATATAACAAGCTGTAATCAACACAATATCAGGAAATGAAATTTGTAATGGGTCATATCCTGATACACGATCCAGTGCTCATTCATACCACTCACGTTACACGGGGGAAAGGAGGGTGGGGTGTGCGCGGGGGAGGGGGTGGGGGATCGCCCGTTAACTGGACGCATAACAGCATCGCACAAAATGTGGCCAGGGAGTAACGTTGGCGAAAAGCAACAATTTTGTACTTAAGATATATCCTGTGCTAATGTTTGTGATCTGCAAACATACGCCGTGCTAATACGTATGTTCTAAAAGCAAGCCCTATCCCAACATTTTTTTTATTTTCTTATTTCCAGTTTCATTTAAGCAAGGTGACCTCTTAAGTTGTAAAACTGCTATCACTGAGGGCCCTGACGGATAGAAACTTATTGCAATACATAAAACCGACAATGATAGATCAATAGAAGGCATATCATAAAAACAAAACAAAACATAATAGCCATGATAGCGAGGCTTGAAAACATACCTTCTCAAGCGACACGTCCCGAGTACACCTTCACAATGGAAGTGTACTCGTTAGAGTTAGATTTCTACCATGTATGTAGTAAACGAGCTTGTCTTCCTCAATATGCATTTACTTAATCATTATCGATATGGTTGTTAGTGGTTATGTTTATTTTGTTTCCAATGTGAATATCACAATGATTTTTCGTAAAAATCAATTGAGAGAAGTAACTTATAACACATACAGCTTTCTGCCGGTCCTAAGCATACAGCTTTCTGTCGATCCTAAGTCAGTATAATGTTTCATATAAACACATGCGTCTGACATATCAAATGTTATTTCAATATTGACGCCTGTAAAGCAAAACAATTTGAGCGTGTCGGTCCAAGAAGAGGCAGCCAAGATCGATTATATTTGAGAGCAGCCAAGAGCAGCAAAAATCAGCAAAGAAGCTGCCAAGATCAGCAGAGGACACCGATAGTCATCGAAGACAAACGGTAGATCTCTGCAGGACTGCTTGCTCAGTGAATGAATTGGATTAGTATTTTAGAAGAATTTTGCGTGAAACTTTAAATTTTGTTAAAGATAACATCTCATATTGATTTTTTAAGTTTTCTGTTTGGCAATGGACGAATTAAACACTTATTAATTAACATTTACCTTCCAGCCGAGTTCGTAAAACTCCACGATTGCCTTGGCAACCACCAAGTGCATGGGTGCCGCGCTCTTGATGCAGCGAGTCAATAGATGAGCAAAGGGGCTGGACATCTTTTTTATGATCTTGTCACGTCTGGTAAAAAAAAAATGGTAGTAATAATAAATCGTAAGGAAAATGTCACAATGTGTTTATATACACATACACACGCACACATACACACACACATACCCACACAAACACACATACATACATACATATACACACACACATACACACACACACATGCACACACACACACACACGCACACACATGTCATTCGTGCACACGCTTACATACCTGAGTCCATAGATAGGCCTACACAAAATGTCACGTATACACGGTCGCGTCCTTCTGTGCCCAGAGAACAATAGGGTGATAAGCGGACAGAATGAGACCATGACAAATTAAAACATTCACATGTGAGACACAGACAGACAGACAGACAGACACTCAGGGGTGGTATTCTGAAAGGAACTTTACTCCAAACTTTCTTCCATGACATGACTTCATTTAATAACTGCGCCGGTAGGCCAATCACAGATTTGGAGCTCGTTATCAGAATATGACCACATGCATTCAAGGCAAGTAAAGAGAATAGGAGGAGGGGTGGGGTCAGACGAATGAAGAGGGGTGGGAGGGGTGAGGGGGAGGGAAGAGGGGTGCGCAGGCAGTTCTACAGACAGAGACACGAAACGAAAGAGGAGGTGAGTATGTTTGCATTTACTCGCATGCTGTAAGCATCTTTTCGACGACGTCCTCAACCATTCTGCCGATGTCGGTACGGGATGGTTCCTTCTCGTCGCTGTCCTTGGTGGGGGTCCATTCAATCGGCTGCTCCAGGATCTCCACCATCTGCTTCATCCCTTCCTCATGACCCTTCATGACACAGGAGCAAGAGATACTAGGTATCGGTTGGTTCAGGTGAAATAATCGGTTCACACTTTCTCGAACCCGTCATGACACAGGAACAAGCGATACTAGGTATCGGTTGGTTCAGGTGAAATAATCGGTTCATACTATTCTCGAACCCTTCATGGCACATGAGCAAGAAATACTAGGTATCGGTTGGTTCAGGTGAAATAATCGGTTCACACTTTCTCGAACCCGTCATGACACGGGAACAAGAGATACTGGGTATTAGTTGGTTTATGTGAAATAATCGGTTCACACTTTCTCGAACCCTTCTAGACACAGGAGCAAGAGATACTAGATATCGGTTGGTTCATGTGAAATAATCGGTTCACACTTTCTCGAACCCTTCTACACACGGGAGCAAGAGATACTAGGTATGGGTTGGTTCAGGTGAAATAATCGGTTCATACTATTCTCGAACCCTCCATGACACGGGTACAAGAGATACTAGGTATCGGTTGGTTCAGGTGAAATAATCGGTTCACACTTTCTCGAATCCTTTATGACACAGAAACAAGCGATACTAGGTATCGGTTGGTTGAGGTGAAATAATCGGTTCACACTTTCTCGAATCCTTTATGACACAGGAACAAGCGATACTAGGTATCGGTTGGTTCAGGTGAAATAATCGGTTCATACTATTCTCGAACCCTTCATGACACAGGAGCAAAAGATACTGGATATTAGTTGGTTCATGTGAAATAATCGGTTCATACTATTCTCCAATCGTTTCCTGACACGGACATCGTGAGCAAAACAACAAATATCATTCCCTTTCGGTAAAGAAGTGGAGATACGAACTGTCTTGCATATTCTCGTCAAAATTCCATTGCAATATTGTTCGTAAATTACCATGCTTAATCTTTGAGTATTCTGATCATTTGGAAGGACAGCACATGTGGAATATGATAAAGCATATCCAGAAATAGACACATCAGAAATGATGCGTTTCTCCGGATGCTGCATGATTTCATTAAAAAAAAACAACAACAACAACATGTATTAATGACACTGCTGTATACTGTTTACAAGGACTGAACACAAAAACAATATTTGGTGTTAGTTCAAGTAAAATCATCGATCCATTATTATGAAAACGGATACAACCGTGTTCAATTTATCAAAGCTTGGTGACCCTAAAGAAAAGGGAAGTAAATGTTGACTACCTGCCACATTCAAATTCAAATTGCAATATTGCTCTTAGATTCCCATTTTTCTACTCCGTGAGTATCCCGACATACCACACCACATACTGGATGGAGAAACCTTAAACATATCCACCAATATTGATAGACAAGTATCATTAGTACTGCGAGCATTATGCGTTTCGCCGGGTACTGCCTGATGATTTCATATAGGAGAAAGATTCATGTTATTTATTTTACCTCATACTACTTAAAGACAATTGTAGACAGAATCAAGAGATACTTGGTGTGATTGGGTTCATGTGAAAAAATCGGTTCATGACTACAAGAACGGATATAAATATGAAAAACAGCAAAACATAAATGATTATGAAAATTATATAAAACACAAATCATTACTTTCAATTCATGGAATGAAAGTACAAAGAGTGTAAATATCTTATATTGGCCATATTCGCTCCAGACATGATAAAATGATGGAAATACTTCCACGTGAAATAAAATAAAGTGACTCACCTTCCACTTGACAACATTCTTTTCCTTTAAAATACAATTGAGCAGCCTGTAGTATCTTTTGTGATTCTTCTTAATGCTTTCCACGCAGATCTCGACGAAGAGTTTCTCATGCTTGTTTTTCCTGTCGTTAAAGAAATCAACATGATAAATCTATTAATTTAAACCAACTGGTGCGTGGTAATTCGAGGTTAAGCGTCATGGAACTATAGACACAATACTACTCTTCCACGTATCACACTAGTAGTTCACACAATTCTTATAGGATAACATTTGTTTCGCACGGAAGGAGTAAATTATCACACACAAAAAAGAAGCTTTCGACATTTTGAAAAAGCATCGAGCCTACTTAGGTCCGCTACAATGTTCATTGCGGGGCTGGGTACGTCGCTTACTAATGTAGGCCACGCCCACTCATATCTTCCTTCTCCCTCTCTTCAATGTTTAAGAATGACATTGATGGCAGATTCAATGAATGCATAATACGTATCAATCAATGCTTCTTACTTCTTCTCTGCTACATCAATCATATCTTCGATGACACTGATGCACTCCTCCATGAAGTCTCCCTGGTCCTTCTTGATCTCCTCCAGAATCCTAGGGAGATGCTTATCAATATTTGTCTTCGAGTCCCTGAACTCCTTGTCTAGGGCCGAATAGTCCACGGCCATCTTGGAGTGTAGGTGTTCAGACCAAAACGATTAGAGTCTGTAATAATACTATAAGATGATCATGCAATAATAACATAACGAATATGATAAATTATATGAATGACAAAAGTGTGGTCCAATTTATCCAGGAATGCTTCATCAGTGCGACTGATTTCCAATGGGGGCCTCGCATTATTATCCTAGTCACTGGATCAAAAGATCGTACCAGTTATTTCGTTTCTTCTACGGAACAGCTTAGTGGATTAAATAAAACCCATGTGAGTTTGCAATGTCAGTAACGTAATCACTTTGACCATGAACCATTAGAATTGTCTTAATGGTGTTTACCAATGCTACTTGCGACAATGTTAATTACAGGCTTGCTACAACATGTAACATCTGACTGGAGGCTTGCTGTTGACTTTAATGCACACAAATTGCATTGGTGCTCTGGTCATCACTGTTTTTTTTCATTTGACATGATGTGCATATGATTACTACAGACATTGTTAAAAACCTCTTCAATCACTAGCCTCAAGTACTACCCGAGCTCTCAGGTTTCACCAATCGTGCCAATGTCAAAAAATGAAATGCAATTTGAAACATTCATTTCCTTCATTCTTTTTCACATTTTCGAGACAGTAAAGGATAATTTACCTAATTTCTGACGGCTCCACATATGTCACCACTCATCAGCAATAGGAAACGGGAAACAAAAATAGGAAACTGCAGACCGATATCTTTGAATACCTGATCTTTGGATAACTCACTGAATGGTTGTTTAAATGGAAGGTTAAAACGAAAGTCATGCCACATAGAAAATCTTCACATTGGGAAAGAGAGACGGGCCGAAAATGAAAGAAAAAGGCGTATGCATTTGTAACGACACGTACATGACGTAGTGTCAGGAATAATCAATCCATACAACACGATATTTACTTTCTGTGGAAAAGAGTACCGAAATGTGACGTCATTCGAGCATTATCGTCAAGACAACTGGTTCTAAACTATGTGGGTAGAGCAAGCAGCGGTGATCATAACGGGGACTTTATTATTGGGAATGCCGACACTAGCCCGCTAGCCAATAGCGGACCGGTAAACCACGCACTGGATTGAATTGTTTAGAGCCAGTTGTCTTGACAACATGCTCATAATGATATGATATGATATGGTTTTATTAACAACAACAACAACGATAATAATGAGTACTTGAACAACAACATACAAATATAAAACAAAAATTATCGTAGATATTTTAGTATAGACGTGATAGATGTACCAAAAAATAGCACACGTGCTAATCGAGTCTGGCCCTCATAGTCAACATATTTGGCAAGATATCATTTCCTACATCTATATTGACTAGATTGTCAGAACTCTTTATACAAAAAGTAATATAAAAAGTGATATATGGATGTGTGTATACTATCTCTACAATGATATACAATGTATGTACATACTTATTGAAGACATCTACTTGCAATGAGGATATAAATGATATAAATCTACATTCATCTATTTCGAGTAAGGTAATTAACTTTACTCCAGTTAACAAAGACAAACATACTAAAGTGTACTATGGTTAACATATCAGAGTGGTATTTGCAGGTACATGTAGTTCTGAATGAATTACTCTTTATGAAGCAAGTAAGTCGAAATATGTTTCCTGAAAGCATATTTTTTTCTTTTGTTTTAGACTGTTAGGCAGATTATTCCATGCAATTGTACCTTTATAATAACGAGAATTTGCCTTGATTAGCTTTAAATCTGTACGGCCGATAGTGTCCTTTCTCTTTTTGTCTAGTATATAGAATATTCATGGATGATAAATTGACAGTAATCTTTTAAGGAATGAGGTAAATTATTGTTGACTTAATCATACATAAATGCTAATATCGCTTGACTATGTAATTCTATTTAGTTCACTGTAAACGCTTTGGGCCTTATGGGAAAAGCGCAGTATAAGTAATAATAATAATGATAATAATAATAATAATAATAATAATAATAATAATAATAATAATAATAATAATAATAATAATAATAATAATAATAATAATAATGTACTTGACACCACTTCGGTTCTCTATACTACTTGCCAGAAATGTTACATGTCAGACGTGTAAGATTATGCAGTACTCAGATTTGATCTTACCTTAGTTTGCTGGTTGTCTGGTGTAACTCACTAGATAATATTCGCAACGAGATATATACACCGATCTCTATCACAGGACATTATGCAGTTTGTCCTGCCTCGATTCCACAGGAAACAAATGTGAACCAAATAGCGATCACACATGCACCTCTCTATTATTTGTACATAAGTATGCACTCCATCGATGCAGTTATCAATGTGTTTGCAAATGCTCCGTAAGAACGAGATGAACGTGAACGTGTGTGTGCGGCATTTTCTGAATGGAAACCCAACGCTTGGCGAACGTACACATGGTACATGCATAATGTACGTTGCTATTGATTGTATGCATTGATACTGCTCGTGTATTCCACGGGATTCCACTGAACAGCAAACTACCGTTCCCATAGCAACGGATTGGAATGAGTTATAAACTGTGTTCCAAGGAACTGCTTCTATATAGAATTTGTTTGTATTTTTTGTGTAATTACGTCCAATAACGCGTAAATAGTTAAGCCTTAGAAGCCTAACGCATATACGTAGAGTGTAATACCTATAACATTCAGATAAATAAACATTTATAAAAATTCATTACACCCTTTTTCCCGTTGCTGTGATCTTATCAGGCTATGGTGCATTTTTGAGAATACAGATGTTGCACAGCGTAATCAACAATAAAAGGCCCGCTGAACACCATATCACACGGGTAGCTCACACAGTGACCCATGGCCATGATCTCACGTGGTCTCCATGGTTATGCGGTCATAATGAAGACGCCCCTATTGTGTATATTTGCTTTATGACTTGTTCATATTCTCCCCTAGTTCACCCCCTGGCCTGTATTGAGCAATCCGCCGACAACGAACGTTGGTGGCGAATCACATGCAAAAAATTTCACCCTCGGGCGGACAGATTCGTGTAGTCGCGTTATCAGTGGTCTGGCGCGGTGCTATGGCAATATCATGAATTCGATTTCTTGATATCAAGAATTCGATTTCTTGATATCAAGAATTGCCATTGCTTGACTACACAAAACCATTTCTTGATATCAAGAAGTGGAATTCTTGATATCACAAATTTGATTTCTTGATATCAAGAATTCGAATTCTTGATATCAAGAAATGGTTTTGTGTAGTTAGGCAATGGCAATTCTTGATATCGAGAATTTGAATTCTTGATATCAAGAAATCGAATTCGTGATATCAAGAATTCCACTTCTTGATATCAAGAATTCGAATTGTTGATATCAAGAAATGGTTTTGTGTAGTCAAGCAATGGCAATTCTTGATATCAAGAAATCGAATTCTTGATATCAAGAAGTCGAATTCTTGATATCAAGAAATCGAATTCGTGATATCAAGAAATAGGAATAAATGTTAAAACGGCTTGCCATACGGTGCGCGTACTATGTGAATCAGTGGCGTAATGTGTGTGGGAGAAGAGGACGATAAAATACGGCCAGTATCTGGACTTATCACTGCGGTGCCGTGAATAATCTCCTCATTCCTATTGAACAAATATATGATTCGTTTATGCCAGTTTTGCATTTTGATATAAGTTTGTATCACTCAGGGATCGATTCTTGCGATTACAACCAACTTGACTGCTGATCGGATTAGTATGACTGTGTGAATAACATTATTATCACTGTAACCTGTGATATAGACTTGTCTGTGTTACTTTTTGTATAGATATCTTCAGCATGAGTATGATAATAAAATGTGTATGTGCAGCAGCAAATGTCACCTTGACATGTGTTTTTGATTTTGTAAATAACAAGATTGTATTTTTCTGAACACGTTTGTGCTCTGTACAACGGGATGTGAGTGAACATTATAACGTTATGTCTATGGATGTGCTTTTTGTTCTCTCTCTCTCCCTCTCCCTCTCTCTCTCTCTCTCTCTCTCTCTCTCTCTCTCTCTCTCCTCTCTCTCTCTCTCTCTCTCTCCCCCTCCCCCCTCTCTCTCTCTCTCTCTTTTAACAGAATATACGTGACGTGTGTCCAAGCTAGGCGCCCTTATCAACATACACTGATGGCCAAAATTAATTAGCCACCAGGGAGAAAATACATTTTTACATATTTTTGTATGGGAATTCGTTTGTTCACTCATTCGAAAGTCTTCCACAGTTATTCTTATACCAATAGTTATTGTTACCAATACACAAACAACATCTGGATTGACCAATTCTTTAGCATGTTACACCTTTAAGGCAAAATATTTCAGAATCAATTGACAAAGACATTATTTTTGCCATAGACAAAATATGTAGAATCAAGTGTTCGCACCTTAGCACTAAATGTTACATATCCAGTAATACTACATTTAGAAGTGAAAGCGACCTTTTCACACGATCCGATGTTAAGTTTCACTGATATTTAGGAAAATGAGAGAGAACTAAGGTAGGCTACATATCAAAATTGCCATCAGCTTATTCGTAATTTTGCCTGTATTCAATTTCCCGTGCGTTCACATACACTTAAGGTCCGAGAGTATCATTTCAATAGGCCTAAATACCAGGCCCTCACCCCTTTCTTACTACAATACAGAATGACTCAAAGGCCAAGAATGAGTTCAGAGGACAGAATGAAGGCTGTCGTGCTTCATGAAGAAGGATATAGTATGAAGCAAATCACTGAAAGATTGCACGTTGCCAGGAGAACAATCCAAGAGTTGATAAAGAAGCACAGAGAGACGGGGAACGTTAATGATAGGCCAGGAAGAGGAGGGAAGAAGTTGACAACACCAAGGCAAGACAGAGTCATAATCAGAGAATCCCTGAGAGACACGAGAAAGACCTCCAAACAAATGGCAAGAGATCTTGAAACAGACTTTGATATCCCTATCCATAAGTTCTGCAACATTGTGGACAAACCAAATACTGACCATTTTCCCCATTACATTGCCATTTGTGTATTGTTTCATAGAGAAAAAGAGTATTTTCATACATTTGGGGTTTAGAAATTATGATTTATTTCTTAGTACACAAATTGTTCTGCATTTCTTAAGAATGCACATGAAGAACCCTTTTACAGGAGGTGGCTAATTAATTTTGGCCAGTAGTGTATATATTGTGTACATGTGCGTTGTCAACCACGCTTATGTGTCTCAATGTTTACACCTTTGCACCGATTAATATACCCAAATCCAACATGACAGCATTCAAAGGACACTTCATAATGAATTTACCCTTCATAATATCTAGTTCTCTCATAATTTTTATTTATCCAATAAAGACCTGGACCCTGTCTCACGAAGAGTTGCGATTCATCTGAATCGATCGCAAATTCAATCCTCGATATCTAATGTACAGAGTTACGATTTACATCAATCGTGAGTCAAGTTCCGATCAATCGCAAATCTTTATAAAACAGGGCCCTGCTCTCATTGTGAAGGGGATTCAAAGTGACATCTGAAAGATATGTCCGATGAAATCGATGGGTACATGTGCACGGCATAATTATACACATAAGTACACGGAAATGGGACACGCGAAACAAAAGTTGGGAAGCAAATAATAAACTAGTTATTGAGTTCCATCGGAGCATTTGTCTATGCAATACAATAGTGGCATAACGATCACAATCTCTTTTCGCACTGCTTAATGCACTCGAGCGTATCAACGGAACACACACAAAAATGCCTCAATACCCAGGGAGCTAACCCCGATTTGGGGGGGGGGGGGCACCTGACATGGGCTGTTGTAAAAGGCCGTTGGGTATCAATGTATTCAGGAGACCAGTCTGCACAATTCTCACAATTATGAGAATCTCCACAAAGCCCAGCAAATGTGATACCATCTTGTAGGAAATGTTATATTCTTTAATATGATACTTCATATGATAAAGGAGAATGTTCCATTCAAAAATTATATTAAATAGTGGTCAATACCACATTTCCACGGCGGCCATTTTGAAAAATGGCTTCCATTTCTTTTCAGCAGCATATCGGAAACGTAGAAAATGTGCGGACTGGTCTTCCGAACACATTGAAAGCAAACAACGTTTTACAACAGCCTATGTCAGGAAACCAGTCTTGCCCCCCCTGAGTACAATGGGGCGTTCAAAGAAAGTCGACATGTACGACGGCATCACGATCAACTGAATGTCTGAATGAAACTGAGAAAAAATGTCATGTTTGGTTCAAATGCAATTGTATGTATTCGAAAGCACTTCATGTTGCAATAGTGTCAGTAAATGCAATAGGAGAGATAGCTTTGGCACGGAGCGTACTCTGTGACCATGACGACGCATCAATGACATGAATAATGCATGCTGTCTCATCAGCCTGTCTCGAGTGGGATATTTTAGGGCCTCCCATCTTACACATGTCTTACTAACAATATTGACTGACAATACTGACTGTCACATTCTTTCTTTGTATCAATGTAAACCAGTGAAAATGAAATTTCCGATTGGACAATAAATTGCAATATCATCATCATATCATATGACTTTCCATCTATATACACAATAAAAACAGTTATTGCAAAAAAAAAATCATATCTTTGTAACAATGTTCCAAGTAAAAAAAAAACATATTGAACAAGGTAATGTTGAAGTTCTTATAACGAAAGCACATATTGATCGATAACATTTATTGGAGAAAGATAGAAAGACATCAAGTTCGACATGTATATATGGTTCTATTCAAAGAAATGGAAGGAGAAAACAATAACCCAACCAATAAAGTATTTGTTCTCAGACCACAAGTAACATGTCAATGAATCCTACAAGTTCTGAAACAAATTCTATGTATATTCGATTGACATGATAAACTGTGCAATTTACATAATTAAAAATGTATTTGGCATTTGTATAGCACTACGTAGGTCATTCTTTCACAAGTTTACATTTAAAGCGCAAAGACATTTCTTCAGCCTTTCACCTTATTTCTAGATGAATGGTGATATAGTTACAGAACAATACAAGTAGACGATTTCTTGTTCTTTTTTGGCGTGGAGTTTTGGGGATTCTCGTTTTGCGAAGATTCACGGGGTTGTGGAGGCTGTGAAGGTGGTGGAGGTTGTGGAGGTTGCTCATTTTTCTTCTCGATAGGTGTCGTAGACGGCTCATCCATTGTATCCGCCTCGTTGGACATCGGTGAGGGCGCGCTCTCTACTGCTGAGGATGGACGAGATTCGGTTTGCGAAGCTTGGTCGTCGTTCGGAGGTTCACTGTCGCTGTCGCTTGCAACCATAGGGTTGACTTCTAGGGTTGGTTGTGCGTGCACTACGATCTTCCCCAAGAGTTCATCGAACTTTTGGTCGTCGAAATTCTCCCGACTGGACTCCTTGGTGAAGTCGATGTAGAGGAGCTCGGTGAAGGTCATGCTCATTGGTCCTTCCGGGGGCCACGTCATCTGCTCCAGGAGAAGCGGCACGATAGGCTTCCGCAGTGCGTCCGACAGACTCACCTCTCTCCTGCAGTTGGCGGAGAGGGCGTACTTCGGTGTCACGCACGATATCACAACCTACATTTAAAAACAAAGTTTGATAAAACACAAGTCTTGTTCAAAGTGATTGTATCAGATCATAATGCAGTTGGCTCAAAATGTACTTAACTTTATAGCTCATACCAGTTCCACTTTGATTGCCACAAGTTCAGGCCTCATAATGTCTAAATACGTTTTGAAATAACTTAGACGGTTCGACGAGAACTGTGTCATCTATGAACTCAATTCATGGAAAGATCAAAGGTGGCTGCCTGTGAAGTGTTTCTGATGTGTCAAAAACGAGTGAATCAATGCAAAAAGCAGTGATTAGACAATGTAAAACGAGCGAGTTCTCACTTGAGACTTACATATTTCATATTTTTAATGTGAATTTGGTTTGATATTCCCTTGTTTAGTTTATTGATTAGTCATTTTAGTTGGACTGATTTAGCGTTTATAGGAGTTTACTTCAAATTACAAACGAGCGATGATATCTCACCTTGGCATTTCTGATGCCTTTGTCGATCTTTGAGAAGAGTGGATCCCCACCACCCATCTGGTTGATATCCAGCCAACAGTGAAAGCCCAAACTCGTCAGACGTGAGAACAGTCTCTTGATCTCAGGCTGCATCCCCCATTGGTAGGAGATGAAGACTGTCGGAGGGTCGGTGGACTCCTGTTACAATGGTAAAAAAATGGATAAAATGTCTTATATTCCACAGACTAAGAATGCTGCTATATGATTGGTCAAGAGTTGATCACGTGATGAAGCGTAGTTTTTCCCATCTGATCACCTGAGAAGAAAAGTTCGTTACAATCTAAGTGATAGTACGTTTTTGAGAAGGAAAGTTCGTTACACTCTAGGTGAGAGTGCTTTTTGGTTTCGATGATCTCTTCACTCCTCACAGTCCTAACGCGTGATCAGTATTTTGAGTACGCGCGAAACACTCGGACTATCAATTGTAGCTCGGCGCAGACGACGCCGCTGTGCGCGGTAATTACAAATTTGTGGTTATACTTTTAGTCAGATCGGCGATCTGAATGTATACGCTATCTTTCCTCAGCTAAAGCTTCGGAAAGATAGCTACATCCAGATCGCTTCGGAAGTGATAGTTCGTCCCATTGCCTAAACCAACGTTGATTATTTGCTTAATAATCATCGCCATGATCAATGATGAGGATTTAAGGGTGCGGAGCTAAGTGGATATAATGAAACCGACTCTCCCACTTCCAACGTTACAAAATATAAATGATGGATCTACATTTATAACGCGGATGGACATGGTTTAGTGAATGTGCTTAGGAGTTGTTTCACTTGCTGGTGCGAGATGACGACTGTTTTATGGTAGGGAGACTCTTGTAACCATAGAAACAATGATCGGAGTGAGACTACATTATCGACAAAAGAGACTACGGTCTTATTCCATGTTAATGTAGTGGAGTTTGGTTCCCCTATGAGCAGGAAATGAAGATTATCGGATATTCAGTAATGTTGTTCATATGTCAAGATATCTGGTAATCACTGTACAAATTTAATGTAGAATTATTAGTCTCGGCAATAAGCTCATTGTGATCAATGCGTAAGCTTGGAATTCGCGCGGACTCTGAGTGTTCCTACGAACCCAATGGTAATTCTTCCGACACTATAATGGTCAACTTTTCTAAATCTTACTTGCATGTTTTTTTTTTTTGTTTTTTTTTTGCAATTGATGCTAGTAACCAAGACAACAGGAATATCAGATGCTCAATGTGTTCGTGAATACAATTACTGGCATTTCTATCTTTTCTTCACATCGACACTGTCACTTGTTTGCATGAGAGCAACCCTCGCATTATATTGAGCAGCAGACTGTCTGACAGATAAAGGGTTAAATCACTATGATTGCAACATAATGCAGAGAATGGCTTGGTATCAGTGGGCAATCTAAGAACGGGAAAGGGAAGGTCATGGCTCGGTAAATTGATTAAAGGAATTATCGCTGCGTAAAATGTTTTATTTTGTGTTTTAAACAAACCATGAAGAGCTCTGATGAATTATGGAATACGAAATGTCATGTACACAAGTCATGTATTGATTTCAAAACGTGAAGCATTATATTGCATTGTTCAAAGGCATATATTTTGATGCGTATTACCGGAGCAGTATTTGCTTGCTGAGCTGGGGCTGCTGTTGAAGACCCAGAAACAGTCTTTGTAACAACTGCTTCCTCAACCTGTGGAATCCAGTCCCGGTACTCTGCAATAGAACAAAATCAATACCATATCGTTACAGACGGTGAGTTAATTCACAAGAACACAACGACGGAAATATTTAAAAAAAAATAAGGATAATAATGTAAAGTGATTGCAACAGTCACAACACACTAACAAAATATATTCATTAATTTTTCTTCATATTTTTTTGAGTAAATAATTGACGGTCACCTTTGATGTGTTCATTAACCATATACCCGTATAGTGACCTATGTTTGTTCTGCGTTTGATTTGATTATTGTTGAAAGGTCAATCCTTTGCATTTTTTGCGATGTTCAAGTAACAAAAATGTTGAATGATAGAAGATGTTTAATGGTTCGTAGACGGATCCAGAAAAAAACAATTCCCCTGGCCACTTTGTGGCGGAAGCATAGAATATTACCTTCTGTGATCATGCTTTCATCTGGGTTGGCATGGTAGGAGATCTGACCGAGCAGCTCAGAAAACTTGGCATCGTCCCAGAACTTCTCACCCCTCACGTATTCCTTGGTATTGTAGAACTGGATGTAGAGAAGCTGGGCGAATAACATACTCATAGCGCCCGCAGGCGGCCATGCTGTCTGATCAATCAGGATAGGGATAATCGGCTTGTTCAACAAGTTGGCCAAGTTCACCTGGAAGCAAATAAGACGCATAAAATGTTTTATCAGCTTAGCATGTTAAGCTTGTCTTGCAGCCTTGAATGCCACTGTTTGAAAGTTAAAATAGTCCGGTCGAGAAACAGGTCTTTAACGATTTTCTTTACCGTTTCTCTTATTAAGTCGTTTAGGAAATAGTCGTATTGTTTGAGCATTGGGAACAAAGAACGTGATAAGAAGTGAGAACGAGACCGACAAGTCAACAAAATTGATCCAAACTGTAGTACTCAGCTCATTTCCATCAAACGACTAAACACTTCACTTGAGAACATTGATTACGTTCCATCAATACGCACTATGAGCGGATGCAGTTCATTACCTCTTTGTTACAGTTCTCCGAGTTGGAGTACTTTTCGGTGACCATACAGAGGACGAGCTTGGCTGAACGCATGCCCTGGCTGATCTTAGCGAACAATTGGTCTCCTCCGCCCATCTGCCCGATGTCCATCCAGCAGGGAAAGCCAGCCATCTCCAGATGCTGCTTGATCGCCTTCACCTCGGGCTGGTGGTCCCACTGGTAGCTGAGGAACACGACAGGCGGCTTCTCGTGCTCGTCTGACGGGGCGGTAGGGACTAGCAGCTCTGACGGTAATGAGAACAATGAAGTACATCATCATCATCATTGAGTCCAATATGTAAGTCCATGTGTAAAACAGTGCCAAAAGCATGTAGCTCTCTCAAGCTCATTGGATATTGATCTACTATAATCACAGACAGAACTGGAGTTAATTGCATGGTCCGATCGAAAGATATATACATATTAGTTTGGCTTATTAATGAAATTCGAGTAGATAAACATGTCGTGGGATGTCTACCCATATAAGCCATTTCCTCTGCATAGCTCTCCAATTGTTCCAATACACACCTGCCTCCTCCAAGGACTGGGTGATAATCTCTGCCGCATCGGTCCGCCCCATGTCCTCCAGCGCGTTGAGCACGGCGTAGGTGGCGTCGCTGCTCTTGTGCGTGGTGTACCACTCTGCGAGAATCGCCATGGTCGGGTCTGGGGATAGAGCCCAGTTCCGGATGTCCTCACCGGAGTAACCGAGCCGGACCGCCAGGAATCGCCAGTCGTGCTCGTGCTCGGGATTCAGCAGCTTGGACACGTCACGTGACCACTTGGGTGCGTTGGTGATGGTCTATTAAAGGGAACAGGATGACACATTGTCGAACTCCAATGATTGCATTTCATAATGCAACATCAAATATTTGCTTCACTTCTCAAAGATTAAATCATCGACATAAGAATCCTGCATTTCATTTTTGTTCGGTTCCATCAATATACATATTAATACATCACATATCACCACAGATCATCAGTATAATTTTTTGTTGTTTTGCATTGTAACATCTTTCAAGGTTTTGAGTGTCTTAGAGATCAGCCTTATCAGTGTCATACCTTGTGGTCAATCTCCTCAACCTTCAAGACCGTCTCATCGACCACCACTTCAAGTTCATCCAATCTCTCTCCTTGCTCGCTGACTTCGTTCTTTACATTGGCGATGTCGTCAGTGTGTTGGGCCACGGTTTCGTCGATTCTCTTGACATCACCCTCGGTATTAGTGACTCGGACATCGAGGTTATCGATATCATCACGTTGCTCGACTACGTCTTCTTTGAGGCCATGCAAACTGCGATATAAAGAGCGGAGAACAAAATAAAAGGTGTTTCACATCCATTTGGCATGTTTGGGTGTAAGTTGTAGACGGTAATATGAACTTTAACGTTTAATACCTAACAATCACATCTCAAGGACACCGCAGATGACACAAATCCGATCAGTCGGCCGATAGCGCGACTAGCTGTATCGCAGAACCCGGTCATCGGATTTGTGCAACAAAGAGGTGTCACATTACCATCTTAAGCCCTTTCGACTTCAGAATGATGGCAAAATTGTGTCATCTGCGATAGCCTTTACTTACAGTAATTATCACATTTTCTACAAGGGTATTATTTAGCTAATCCGATGCTAAGCCCGATCAGCTGTACCCCAATCACCCCACGACCCTTCTGAGTACCCAAGCCATAGCTACCTGATGTCATCTATAAAGTCGATAAGTGACTGCGCCATGTCCGGAAGACCCATCTGTTGTGACTTTAGATGCTTCTCTATGGTCGAGCGGTACGGACGAAGCTTCTCCTTGTAAGCTTGCCCGATGCGTTTGATTTCCAGCATCAACAGGGAGATCCACATCGGGTCGATCGTCTTCATCTTGTCGAACAAGATCTTCAAGCAATTCTCTGCATGTTTCTGCGGCCAGGAAAATATATAGACAAGTACAAAATAATAACAACCATTCTGGCGATCATCTTATCATTCCTGTTGGCATCTTTGGTATTTCAATATGAATAATGAATCATTTAAAAAAATGTCATTTAGTCTTCATCCTCACCAATACCATTTCCCTCATCGTCATCACCATCATCATTATGACCACATTCAAAACACATCATCATAATCACCACTACAATTACCATCATTACTACAATCACCATCACCACTTCAATCACCATCATTACTACAATCACCATCATCACTGCGATCACCAACATCACTAACACCGTCATCCCATCACTGTCATCCTCGACATCGTCATCTTCGTCTCTAGTTGTCCACGTCTCCGTCATCTCCATCATCACTAACATCATCATCATGGCTTTTCAAGACTAAACCCTCACCGCATCGATCTGGCCAATGCTGGCGACGATCTTGGCGGACGAGGAGACGGTGTAGGGGACGGCCTCCCAAATCTCGAGGCACTTGTTGAGATGATTGCTGAAGGGTTTGGGGTAGGTTAGGGCGATGTTGGCCAGAGTCATGAAGCTCATGGTGACCAGGGACTGATCTTCCGAGTCGGCCATCATCAAGTCCACGTACGGCAACAACACCTACGAACAGACAAGAATGAAGATCAAAGATGATTCAGCAATCAGAACGGTGGATCAGTCAACCTTCGACCCAAATGGACAACTTATAAGACGTGACGAAAAGGAAGAAAGGTAAGATGAAGTGAAAAGGAAAAAAAGGAGGAGGGGGAAGGAAAATAAAATAAAAATGAAAAGGGAAGATACAAGAAAAAGGAGGAGGAGGAGGGGGAGGAGAATATGAGTAATAAGATGAGAATCATACAAAGCAGAAAAGATAAAAGGAGATTTGAAATAAGGATAAAAAAAAAAAGAAACAAGAAGTGAAACGAAAGCATGAAAATAGGAATACAATTTGAATAAAACGAGACGTCAGTACCTCTGGATTTTTCTTCGCTACATCGTCCAGCATCATGTACAGACCGGTCTTATTACTGGAATCCATATCTTCCAACATTCCCATGATTTCGCTGAGTCGAGACTCTATCGAGTCTGCGTTGTATTGGTAGATCCCCTTCAAAGCCACTGCGAATTAAAACATGTACATTGTGAAAACGCCGTTTATTTTAAGTTTAAAGGGGTAATTAACCCTGAAGAGTTCAATCCTATTGGTTTTAATGACAGCAAAAACATGACAGGAGCATATCAGTGTAAGTTTGACGAAAATCCTTCAAAGGATAAGAAAGTTATGATCTTTTGAAACTCCAATTTTGTGACATCACGTCATGCACGTGGAGGTGCTCTCCCATTACGTTGTGTGCAGTATAATTCCATAATTAATAACGGGATGATTTTTTAAAAAAAGGGTTTGTATGTAAAAACGTATTTCCAATGATGTCAAATGCACAAATAAATGGATGCATATCTTTCTGGAGAAAATTCACATTTTCAAAAAAGTTATTGTACATAACATATTGGGAGAGCACCCTGCACGTGACGTCACATAATCAAAACATTAAAAAAGATCATAACTTTTTTATCCTTCAACATATTTTCATCAAACCTCCACGAATATGTTTGTTTCATGTATGTCTGTTCTTTTAATGAAACCAAATTAAGTTCAGGGTGAGCTATCCCTTTAATATGCAAGTGCCAGTGTAAACGTGTTTGCTTGCTTGCAAGTAGTGTGCCAATCAATTTCATTCTGTTAATAACCTGAATAAGGTTTCGTCTCCCTGCCTCTTCCTTACCACTTTTTTTTTAAGGTAGGGAGGGTATTTGCCGATCAATGTACAATAAGCCAGTTCGTAATTACAATTTGCGCATGAGCAGATGAAGGTCATAGTGACCAAACCAGCTTGTTGGTTTTTAACAGGGGCGTAGACAACGGGGGGGATGAGGGGGATGCATCCCCCCCACTTCACAAGGTGGGGGGGATGGCATGTACAGTCATCCCCCCCCCCCCCCCCCCCCAGGTTTGGGGAATGACATTGCTTACTTAATAAGTCATAATGATGATAATAATAGTAAAAATAATAATGATAACAATTATAATATCAATAATGATAATTATTATGATTATGATATTAATCCTCATCATTATTGTAATCGTGTTTATTGGTATTAGCCGCATTCACATTGTGAAAGCCAATTCAGACGGTAAAAAAGAGAAAATCTTACAAGTATTTTGTGGTTATCTTGTGGTTTGTCTTCACTAAGCAAAATAGCATAACTTTTTATTAAAGAGGTTTTGGGCAAAATAATTTGACAGGATTGTTTCTCACCTTATTGACTAACTTCTGTGTGAAAATCACATTAATCCAAATATACAATAAGTCATGCATGAGTGGGCAAATTTAAGAGGCAAAAATGTAACTTTTCAAAAAGTCACACAAGTCACAATGAATTCCATTTCTGGTGCATAACTTATGTCCTTTCATTGTTTATAATCCATCTCTCGATGCACCTACACCTATCCTGACTTTTAACCCATTTAACCCATTTCAAAAGTTCTCCTCCCTCTGGAGTTTGAAACTTTTAAAACCCTTTATTTTTGTCAAAAATACAACTGGATATTTTAACAAAGATGTAACATGACCTAATATTGGAAGTCATTTCCGTGTCATGGTTAAGTGAATACACTTTAAAAATCGCAGAAAATAAAGAAATGCCAAAATGTACTGTTAAAACGGCATAAAGAATTAGCCTTGTGACTTTTGAAAAATCTACATTTTTTTGCCTTTAAAATTTGCCCACTCATGCATGACTAATTGGATTAATGTCATTTTCACACAGAGGTTAGTTAATAAGTTAAGGAACAATCCTGCAAATTATTTTGCCCAAAACCGCTTTTTTGCTTGGGGGGGGGGGGGGGGGTTACTTTGTTTTTGTTGTGTTTAGAAAACAAAACACGTGGTGAGTCCGCTAAGCAGGAGGCCTTGTCTTCTTTAACTTTTTAAGGGGGAAATATATGTGAGTGTGTCCCTTATATAATTCACAGCGTGAATTGATTTTCGGATTCTAGGATGTTGAAAATATCAAAGATCTCTTCTTCTTTTTTTTGGTGTGTTTAGAAAACAATTAAAAAACACGTGGTGAGTCCGCTAAAGCAGGAGGCCTTGTCTTCTTTAAGGGGAAAATATATGTGAATGTGTTCCTTACATAATTGACAGCGTGAAATGATTTTCGGATTCTAGGATGGTCATAATAAGAAGTTGAAAACATCAAAGATCTCTTCTTTTTCAAGCATAATGAGAAAGAATAACATGATGGCGAACAGCCGTCTACATAAAAATCGGATAATGTCGGAGAAAGGCCTGTTCTTACGGAAGTTCAACCAGAAGAAAGTGCCGTTGAGGGTGATGGATCATCTGAGGCGAAAGATGATGATGAAACTGATGCCGTTTTTAACGACTGAGTTAGCCCCAATCACCCACAACTTCTTCCATTCCCGTACTAGAAACTAAACCGCAGAAAATTCTGTTTCAAGCCAAATGGTACCCAAACTACCCTGGATCCATTACGAGCCCTCCCTGCGAAATATGCGTCAGTCCATTCCGTACTCGTATGCCACGGTGTGTAGATCTCGTCGAAACTATGACTGTCCTGTGTGTGTGTGTGTGTGTGTGTGTGTGTGTGTGTGTGTGTGTGTGTGTGCGTGCGTGTGTGTGTGTGTGTGTGTGAGTATGTGTGTGTGTGTGTGTGCACGCTTGTGTGTGTTATTTTACCTCATTAAGTATGCATCAGATTGCACAATTTCCAGTTCAAAATTGCAAAAGCTCCCTACCGTGGGAGGGGGGACACCCCCCTCACACACCCTCCCCCCGGCTCGGTCGCTCCGCTCCCTCGCTCGGGCGCTTTCGCGCCCTCTCGAGCGTTGGCAGCCCAATCATCCCCCCCAGGTGTACAAACCTGTCTACGCCACTGGTTTTTAAATCACTGAGATAAGCATCATCATTAATAAGTTATTTTAGAATATGCTTGTTATCCAATTTATAAAAAAACACCAAGGTGTTCAATCATGGGGTATTTGACAACAGGCCAAACGACAACAATTAGTTTACAATAAACAATGTAATAGAAGCTTTCCCAATTGTTCACAGACCGTAGCCTACTATTCTTGTCACCTGTTTTGAGATGGTTCCTTTATTAGAGGTTGAATATCGCAAATTGCTATGTCGGGTAAGCACATTACGCAACATCTCCTTTTGAAATGATATATTAATCAACTGCTTATCCTAATGAAAAAAGGAAAGGTCATAGTGACCAAACTTGCTCCAGAGCTATTTAAACTACGAACTGGTGTATTGCGTACAGACCATGGGAAAAAGACCATGGACAACTCGTCCAGAATAAAGTGGTTTCTATGGCCTATAGACCGTAGCACACTATCGAGCTCATCATTGCTCTCCGCACCGCGATGATGCTGACCCAAGCGTGACCCCCTGGCCTGCGCTGACGCAAGCGGGGCCCCCGCAGTGATGCGCTGACGCAACAGGACCCCGCTAGACAGCCTACTGACCGATGCAATACAGTGTATGAATGTAGACTATGGTCACTCCGAAACACTGTATTATAACCTCTGTAAAAGGCCTACCCTATATAAATGTTTTTGTTCCATTTAATCGATCGTTTCAGGTATGGCTTTATTTTTTTTAAGTTAATGTTGAAGAGAATTAAATTGAACTTGATACATTCGGTCTAAAAGCCTCAAAAGTTTGAAACTTACTGCCGAGCCGAGCTGCCCCCTCTTTTCCACTGATGAAAGCGTCGACGATACGTTCGCCGAAGGGCGCTAGGAGCTCGCCCTCCTGGTTGATGGTCGACAGGAAGTTACCAGCAGCCTCCGACAGCTCATCGATCTCGCTCGCCAGCAACTCCATCACGAGCGGCAGGAGGTCCTTGTACAAGGTCTTCTTCCCGTAGTTCTGAAATCACACAACACAAAGAAATTTCTTTTGTTCCAATATGCAATTGCATGAAAGAAAGCAAAAATAGTATATTGGTAATACAAAATAATTTAGTTAGCGTTCCATACAGTGTTCAGGTGTTTTGTAATGCATTAAACATGTTACAGAGAAAATGAGATAAAGGGTAAGGACGAAAAATTATACACTGTTCTTCTAGATTTACAAAATTTGCCTGAAGAGATGAGTCTAGAGAAGGATCTTATGGGAGTCTATGATGAATGCTTCGTGGATGTGTAAACAGGTAAAGGGAGATGGTTCCATTTTGTCATATGATTACCCGATAACCTGACACCACTAAGAAATACAGATATTGTTTATTATGGGTATCCTTAGAAAGTCCACTGGTTCTGCCATGGTTTCCTTTCCAATAGGATTTGGTCCCTTCATGATATGTATGGTTTAGTTGTGCCTTATTGAGTGGGAAATAGTTAACGTGATGAAAGTTATCCTTTGCTGATTTCCTGGAGCACTAGCACATGCCGCGTGGGTACTCCAGCTCCGATATGTTTCCCGATGTTACATATCAGCTAAAACAGTCAAATAACATTAAAAATAAACTTACATGCATCAAGAAATTGAAGACGATATTTCTGAGCAAATGTGCGTATGCTGAGAGTCCTCGGACCTCGCCCTCGAGCTCCTGGTTCAGACAGAAAGACATGATACTCTTCAGCCGTGGAACACCAGCCGCCCTACGCCAACGGAGAGAGGATCGAAGAAGAAAGGGAGCAAGAGAGACAAGGGGGAAGAGTAGGCAGAAGAAGAAGACGAAGAAGAAGAAGAAGAAGAAGAAGAAGAAGAAGAAGAAGAAGAAGAAGAAGAAGAAGAAGAAGAAGAAAAAAGAGTAAGCAGAAGAAAAAGAAGAAGAAGAAGAAGAAGGAGAAGAAGAAGAATAAGAAGAATAAGAAGAAGACTTTTTTTTTTACTTTTCAAAGTAAACCTTTATTAAGTCAATTATTTACAATAATACATAATTCAATTTCAAACAAAAGCCACATTTGGGCAATGCTTACACAAAGTAAAAATTGTTCATAAAAAGAGTTTACATAATATTACAAATTAAAAGGGTTGTAACAAAGACGACTCGTTCTAGTGCAATATATCAAAATCATAGCAAATACGGGGGAAAAAAATTCCTTTAAAGGTACAAAAAAAAGTTGAAAAGTTTATCACTTTTCAACTCAGCAATTTTTCAAACGACAAACTTATAAACTAGAACATCAAATCAAATTAGATCAACCATGTGAGGTTTGTATTATTGTCAAGGAAAAATATTGAATTGTTTTGAGACCATCGTTTTATGAAGGCACACAGGTTGTTTTGAAGTTTGTAGAACTCAAAGTCTAGAATGATTTTGTTTTTTATTCTGAAGGTCCAGATAGGTAGAGGGTCAACAAAATGAGATGTGCGATAAAGCCAGTACAGTGTGCTCTTCAAACTGATAATAAGGAAATTGGATAGGCGAACAGTCTCCCTGCAACGACCTCGTACACGCGGAATCAGAGTCCAATAAA
Organism: Arbacia lixula; assembly: GCA_963669155.1. Taxonomy (NCBI): domain Eukaryota; kingdom Metazoa; phylum Echinodermata; class Echinoidea; order Arbacioida; family Arbaciidae; genus Arbacia; species Arbacia lixula. Next base: position 27,737,280 of record OZ022578.1, read on the forward strand.
GTTCAAAGTTCAGCTTAGCCGTGGGCAGCAGACGGGATAGGAGATGGTGAAGAAGGCCCAATGCAGGTTGGATGAGCGGGCACAGGAAGAGCAGATGAAGAGTTGTGCCTCTTTCGCCGCACCATCCACAAGATGATGAAATGTTCGGATTCATGTGGTGAAGAACCGCTAATGAAGGCAGAACATTGTAGAGAAGTTTGAACTGGACGTCTCCATCTTTTTTGGAGGCTGGCACTTGATATATTTCGCTCCAAGCAACTTGACAAGAGGGTTCTAGAATGCCAATGTCATGCCAGTGTGTGACAGAAGATATTGGAAGAGAGTTTGTGGAGACGTTGAAGAGGTGATACAATCGCTTGGTGGATGTGATGAGAAAGTTCGTATTGTCATTGGCTTTGACAGTGTATGGAGACAAAATATTGGCAGCAAGATGATGAAGTGGAAAGCCAGAAAGTCGAAGTCCGTTGGAGCAGAAGAACGCTGGAAAGTTGTTGGACAGTTTCTTATGCATCCAAGAGAGTTCAAGTTCAAGGAGGCGAACAGAAGGACGAAGAAGTGTGGTGAGAGTGATATTTTCAGCCGGAAGCCACTTGCCATTTGTGAGGTTGAGAAGATGCTTCACGAGTTTGATTCCGCGTGCAAAAAGTCGAGCAGGGAGAACCATAGTGCCATTCAAGTCACATGAAAGTAAAAGGGTGTAGTTTAGAGGAATATTTAACACATGGTTGACCGAGAAGGACGAACTTTCAATGTGTGCTCCGGAGGATCTCCAAGCACTCAGCACTTCGGAGTAAAAACAAGGCAAGCTCGTGTCATATTTTGGATCTGTTTCAATGAGGAACAACTGGAAATCAAAGTTGAGTCTTTTGTACTTCTTTAGGTTATAAGAACACAGAGCATATGCAGGATGAGAAGAAAGGTTCAAAAAGCGCTGGAGGAAGGCAAAACGAAATGCAAGAACGCGTGCTTGGAGACACACTAGACCAAGTCCACCTTTATTTGGTTCCTGATATAGAATCTGTTTTTTCAAAAGATGTCTTTTATTGGACCAGACGAAGTTGATAAGCATCTCTTGTAGTTCTGTCAATATCGACTTAGGGGGAGAAAGAGTGGCAAGATGGTGAAAGATTTTTGAGGCAGCTAATTGATTTGCTACGAGAATCTTGCCTTTCAATGAGAGACTATGTGTAATGGAGGTCCACCGCGTGAGAGTTTTGTTTAGTTTTTCTTTACACTTCATCCAATTTTGATTTATGAATGTGTTGCTTGTACCAAGGTGAACCCCAAGAAATGTTAGTCCTTCATTATTCCACTTAAAGTGAAGAGGATTTTCACTCCGTCTGGACCAAGACCCTAGCCATAATCCTTGTGATTTCTCATGGTTAAGACAGGCATTTGATGAAGTACTGAAAATGTTATACACTCTTTCAATTGTGTCAAAACCGGAGTCAGAGCTAACAAAAATAGATATATCATCAGCATACGCTGATACAGACACTTTCGTTCCGGTGTTGGGCAAGGTAAAACCAGAATCACGGAGGTTTTGTCTTGACAGATGTAGGAAGGGTTCTATGGCGATTGAATATAACAGACCAGACATAGGACAACCTTGACGAATGCCTTTACGAAAGGGAAAAGGTGCGGATAGAGATCTGCACACCTTAACAAGACCCTCAGCATTTTTGTACAAGAGTTTTACACATGAGATAAAGAAGTCTCCGATACCCATGGCCTTCATTGTGCTGAACAGATAGTGGTGGTCAACGTTATCAAAGGCCTTCTTCTGATCTAGATTAACAATAGCAAGAGGGAAGTTATTGCAATTTGCAAAGTGAATTACATCTCTTATCAAGATAATATTGTCGTATATTGTTCTACCAGGTACACAGTACGACTGGTCATGATGAATGATATCGCCAATACACAGTTTAAGTCTGTTTGCAAGTGCCTTAGCAAAAATTTTGTAGTCGTTGTTGAGAAGGGATACAGGGCGCCAATTTGCAATGTCTGCCGGATCCCCTTTCTTTGGAATGAGGGTAATAACCGCTTTATGAAAGGAGTTTGGAAGATTCCCAGATGTAATGGCATATTGCAGAACAGAAAGAAGATCATTTTTAAGGAGCGGCCAAAAAGTGAGGTAAAATTCAGAAGACAGGCCATCCAAACCGGGAGACTTGTTATTTCCAAGCTGTTTTACAGCAGTGGTAATTTCATCAAGTGTCAAAGGAGCGTCAAGATTTTCAGATTCTTCAGGTTCAAGCCGAGGAAGATTCGATAGAATAGTTTCAAGAGAGTTTTGGTCAGTAGGAATACTACTATATAAGCGTTCATAGAAATTTCGTACATGAGCTTTGATTTCTCCTTGATCCTCTGTGATAACACCAGATGAAAGACGTATACGAGACATTGTTTTTGAAATAGAGTTGTTTTTTTCAAGATTGTAAAAGAAGCTGGAACTTGTATCAGCTTCATTGGCATATTGAAAGCGAGACCTAATCAGAGTCCCCTTAGCTTGTTTTTTTAGGAGGAGATTGAGCTCCTCCCTCTGCTCAGTTAGAGCCTGTTGTATATCAGGTGTAAAGTCTGAATTAGATTGAAGCTTTTCGATAGTCTTGTTAATGTTCAAGAGGGTTTCTTTCTTTTCATTAGCTACCTTAGAAGCGTACATCTGAGTAAGAGATTTTATGTGGGATTTACCAAAGTCCCACCATGTACAAATATTCGGAAAGTCATGTATTTGTTGTTGCCAGGTATTCCAGAAATGAATAATGATATCTTGATAACTTTTATCAGTAAGTAGTGAGTTATTCAAGTGCCAAAAAGCACTTCCTCTCAGGTTTGGAGAAGGAAGTTTAATTTTCAGGTATATGGCAGAGTGATCTGAAAGGGAACAAGGTATGATTGAGCATGAGTGGATGGATGTAGTTAAGCTAATAGGTGTATAAAAACGATCCAATCTGGCCTTAGAAACACCATGAACACTAGAGGGATTTCTTCTCTGCCAAGAAAATTTTTGTTCAAAGGGGTGTAGCTTGCGCCAGGCATCACACAATTGAGAACTCTCAATCAAAGCTTTCAGAGCCGTGGATATTTTTGATCTATGTTCAGTGGACATGCATAAACGGTCAATAACAGGATTTAGGGTGCAGTTAAAGTCACCACCAAATATGATATGCCCATCTTTGCGTAGATTTAAGTGAGATGAGAGTGAACTGATAGCCTTCAGTGCACAAGTATCATCTTGAGGAATCAAAATATTATACAAGTGGTATATGGCACCATCAAGATCAATTTTGACATATAAAATATGGCCATCATGAATGACAGAATTTTCTATGATGCAAAGAGAATTTTCCTTTAGAAGCGTGGTTACCCCTGATCCTCGTGTGGGTCCAGGGTTACAAATTGGATGGTATGATGACCATACATTCCAGCACGAGCATTTTTCAGATAAATCATTAGTTTCCTGTAAGAATATAATATCCGGTACAGAAGTAATATTTTTAACGTGGGTATAGATAGAGGCATTTTTCAAGGGAGAAGAGCAGCCTCCAGTATTGAGTGTGAGAAGCGATATTGTCATAGGGAGGAAGAGGGAAAGGAAAGCATGTATTGCAACAAACATCATGAATGAGAAATTAAGCACAGTCTTCTAACTTTCTGACTAGTTTTTGAATCCTTTGCTGAGTGCTTTTTTGAAAAAGTGGGCTGTTTCTTAGTGGTCGTAGTTGGCGCACGAGTCCAGGAATGTTTGACGTGAATTTTCTGGCAACATCCAAAGGTTTTTTCCGGGCTTTTACTGTTTTCAGAAACTTAATAAGTTCCTTATCTGAGAGGGGACCCTGGCTAGAGGGAAAAGAGGAGGCCCAGTCAACAGAATCGTCATCAGTATCTTCCCACATCGTCGCGTCAGTATCAATTGTTCCCGTGGAAGCAGGAGTGGGTGGGGTGGGCGGTGCTGAGTGAGAAGCTTGAGAGGGGGTGGGTGACGGAAACATTTTGGGGGTGGAAACTTTTTTCTGAAGTTTCCGTGGAGGGGTGGGTGATTGAAGGGGGACGAGAACAGGAGTCTTGTTAGAGGAAGGGGCTGGGGGCTGTTTCCTTTTTGAGACTACTTCTGAAAAGAGTCTGGTAGGGGCGGGAGGTGTACCCCAAACAGAGACAACGGGTGGTGGTTTTGGTGGATTTGATGGATTTGAAGGGGTGTCATTAGGGGTGGATGTTGGATTTTCGTTTTCATGGTTGTTGCATTCAGAAGCATTAGTATTTTTCGGGAGGTTGGGAGGAGCGTCTACTTGTGATGTAGTTGACAAGGAGTCTTCTACGGTAGGGATTGTGTCGTGATTCGAGACGGGTTTAGGCTGTGGACCCACGTTTGACGGGTCGGCAGATTCATGATTTTCACGCGCAGGGACGTGTTGAGATGTAGCGCTGGAATTAGGTTGCGCGGATTTTGAACGTTTGGGAGGGTGTTTAGGGTCAGATTTACCCTTATTTGATGTGGGCGGTTGACTATCAATCGTGGGCCCATCTTGCCGTGCGGCTTTTTTGCACGCCCGGCTGATATGGCCCGTCTCTCCACACTCAAAACACCGTACTGATTCTGTCGATAGAAAAACGCGGTAGTTCGCTCCCGCGTGGCTGAAATTTATGTGATCGGGGGGTGTGACGTTGGGATTTAGCAACACTTGGACGTGTCTTCGGAATGACATGATGTGGGCTAGATTTTTGTCCTTGAAACCCAAGGGAATTGCTCGAATTTGCGACACAACTTTGCAGAAGTTTGATATTTGCTTAGTCAGGGTATCGTTCGGAATTTCCGGGTAGACATTTGATAATGTGAGCCTGGTGGTTGGAAGTACTAGGGGGGAAACTGGAATGTATGTGTTATTGTACGTTAGCCCATTGTTTACTGCACTGAGAACATCGTCCTTTGAATTGAGGTAAATCGCAATGCGCTGATTGCTGATACGTGACGCTGAGAGAACACGGTTGGCAGGTGTAGTTGATACAAAAGCTTTAATGTATTCATGTATGGAAATATCTGGTGCTGCATTGAACGAGATTCCATTGCTTCTACTGACTGCCTTCATCGGTCCGCCAGCAGAAGCAACGGGAGGCTTAGCCGAACTGGTCCCCGGCTGGTCCCGGGAGACCTGTTCGGCTGCACCGGCCATATTGGCAAGCGACAGGTCTAGAAAATGGCAGTAACAAAGATTGATCAATATCAGTAAATAAAGAGTGTGAACCACGGTGGACTTGGTCTAGATAAACCAAGGAAAGTATATAAATCACTAATGTGAGTACACAATGACCACAAAGGTCCAAGCAATATAAAAAAAGAGACTTACTCCGGAGCACTATGGAAGTTCGTCCTTTCACAAAAGAAGAAGAAGAAGAAGAAGAAGAAGAAGAAAAAGAAGAAGAAGAAGAAGAAGAAGAAGAAGAAAAAGAAGAAAAAGAAGAAGAAGAAGAAGAAGAAGAAGAAGAAGAAGGAGAAGAAGAAGAAGAACAAGAAGAAGAAGAAGGAGAAGAAGAAATGTAACTGCACTGTAGACAGTGTACTTTCCAAAGTTGCTCTCATCTCTCTGTACACCTGCCTACCATTATTTTCCTCTCTCTCTTTATTTTCATTTCTCCGACCTCCATAAAAATATAATTCATAATTCATAATAATGCTTCTGGCAGAAATAATATTGCGGGTTAACATTGGGTATTGTTGAATTCTAAATAAATGATGTGACACAATAAATGTTTTAGTTCGGATTTGTCAAAAAATAAAAATCTAATTACCGGTAAGGATAATTAAGGATTAATGCTAGAATATTGATGAATGAAATAATAGTAAACCCTCTCCAAACAAAGTTGAACTGCTTTGAATTCATTATGTTTAAATATCAGCTTCATTCGAGTTGCAACGTTTTCTTGTATTTGTTTTCTCCAAAAGTGTCAAATGGTTTTCTTTTAACAACGAGTAGCATATATAATTGAAACTGTTCTCACGGTACGCTATTCATGACGGGCCAATTGGACAGCATTTCAACCACACGTATGTTGTCGTCATTCTCCATCAAGTCGGCTTTTTCTATCCACTCCCCGAACGCGTCAAGCAATTCCGGAATCTGCTTCGGGATATCCTGAAAAAAATGGATGATGCTCGTTAGTCCAAATGCTAGTTAGTCCGTATACCTGGGGGAGTTTTTATCCTAAAATGCAAAATTATTCATTTATCCGGAAATTTGTTACATTGGTCCGAAGGTCCGTTATTCCGATTGCTAGATATTCTGAAGTTCTATACTGCCCTAGATTAATTTTCGGATTTATGAATATAACAAGCTGTAACCAACATAATATCAGGAAATGAAATTTGTAGTGGGTCATATCCTGATACACGATTCATACCACTCACGTTACCCGGGGAGAAGGGGGGTGGGGTGTGGGTGGGGGGAGGGGGTGGGGGATCGCCCGTTAACTGGACGCATAACAGCATCGCACAAAATATGGCCAGGGAGTAACGTTTGCGAAAAGCAATACTTTTATACTAAGATATATCCTGTGCTAATGTTTGCGATCTGCAAACATATCCCCTGCTAATACGTATGTTCTAAAAGCAAACCCTATCCCAACATTTTTTATTTTCTTATTTCCAGTTTCACTTAAGCAAGGTGACCTCTTAAATTGTAAAGCTGCTATCACTGAGAGCCCTGACGGATAGAAACTGTTTACAATACATAAAACCGACAATGATAGATCAACACAAAACAAAACATAATAAGCCATTTCGTAATTGCAATTTGCGCATGAGCAGATTATTGCTTTTAGTAAATGACCTCAGGTCAATTCCCAAACTCACAGAGTAAAATGAGAATTCATTAGATAGTCAACCACATTTCAATCTATTATCATGCAAATATGGCAACAGCTATTCAGCTCTGAGAAGGTAGTGAAAGAACATTCCATCATGTACATCTGCTTCTATTGTTGTTCCGGGCACACTGTAAAATGTCTTTACATCCACCATCCAACACAGTTTCATGAAACAATCCAAGTCAACGGTCTAGTAGTATTTATTCAGCGCATTGTCCGACCATGGTGTAATTACGAAATGGTCTATAGCCATGATAGCGAGGCTTGAAAACATACCTTCTCAAGCGACACGTCCCGAGTACACCTTCACAATGGAAGTGTACTCGTTTAGTGTACTCGAGTTAGATTTCTGCCATGTATGTAATAAACGAGTTTGTTCTCCTCAACATGCATTTTCTTAATCATTATCGATATGGTTGTTAGTGGTTATGTTTATTTTGTTTCCAATATGAATATCACAATGATTATTCGTAAAAATCAATTGAGAGAAGTAACTTATAACACATACAGCTTTCTGTCGGTCCTAAGTCAGTATAATGTTTCATATAAACACATGCGTCTGACATATCAAATCTTATTTCAATATTGACGCCTGTAAAGCCAAACAATTTGAGCGTGTCGGTCCAAGAAGAGACAGCCAAGATCGATTATATTTGAGAGCAGCCAAGAGCAGCAAAAATCAGCAAAGAAGCTGCCAAGATCAGCAGAAGACACCGGTAGTCATCGAATACATACAGTAGATCTCTGCAGGACTGCTTGCTCAGTGAATGAATTGAATTAGTATTTTAGAAGAATTTTGCGTGAAACTTTAAATTTTGTTAAAGATAACATCTCATATTGAAGTTTTCTGTTTGGCAATGGACGAATTAAACACTTAGTAATTAAAATTTACCTTCCAGCCGAGTTCGTAAAACTCCACAATTGCCTTGGCAACCACCAAGTGCATGGGTGCCGCGCTCTTGATGCAGTGAGTCAATAGATGAGCAAAGGGGCTGGACATCTTTTTTATGATCTTGTCACGTCTGGTAACACAAAAAAAATGGTAGTCATAATAAATCGTAAGGAAAATGTCACAATGTGTTTATATACACATACACACGCACACATACACACACATACACACACAAAGACACACACATACATACACACACATACATACACACACACACACACACACACACACACACACACGTCATTCATGCACACGTTTAGATACCTGAATACATAGATAGGCCTACACAAAATGTCATGTATACACGGTCGCGTCCTTCTGTGCCCAGAGAACAATAGGGTGATAAACGGACGGAATGAGACCATGACAAATTAAAACATTCACATGTGAGACACAGACAGACAGACAGACAGACAGACAGACACTCAGGGGTGATATTTTGAAAGAAAGTTTACTCCAAAAATTCTTCCATGACATAACTTAATTTAATAACTGCGCCAGTAGGCCAATCACAGATTTGGAGCGTCGAAAAGCTCGTTATCAGAAGATCACCACATGCATTCAAGGCAAGTAAAGAGAAGAGGAGGAGGAGGGGTGGGGTCAGACGAATGAAGAGGGGTGGGAGGGGTGAGGGGAGAGGGTAGATGGGTGAGCAGGCAGTTCTACAGACAGAGACACGAAATGAAAGAGGAGGTGAGTATGTTTGCACTTACTCGCATGCTGTAAGCATCTTTTCGACGACGTCCTCAACCATCCTGCCGATGTCGGTACGGGATGGTTCCTTCTCGTCGCTGTCCTTGGTGGGGGTCCATTCAATCGGCTGCTCCAGGATCGCCACCATCTGTTTCATCCCTTCCTCATGACCCTTCATGACACGGGAGCAAGCGATACTAGGTATGAGTTGGCTCAGGTGAAATAATCGGTTCACACTTTCTCGAATCCTTTCCTGACACGGATACACCGTAAGCAAAACAACAAATATCGGTCCCCTTCGGTAAAGAGGTGGAGATTCGAACTGTCTTGCATATTCTCGTCAAAATTCCATACAATATTGTTCGTAGATTATCATGCTTAATCTTTGAGTACTCTGGTCATTTGGAAGGACAGCACATGTGGAAAATGATAAAGCATATCCAGAAATAAACACATCAGAAATGATAGGTTTCTCCGGATGCTGCATGATTTCCTTAAAAACATGATACTGCTGTTTACTGTTTACAAGGACTGAACACAAAAACGATATTTGGTGTAAGTTCAAGTAAAATCATCGATCCACAATTATGAGAAAGAATGCAACCATGTTCATAATAACAGAACTTGGTGACCCTAAAGAGAAGGAAAATAGATTCCCATTATTTTTAGTCCGTAAGTATCCCGATCTTATGATTAGACACCACATACGGGGTGGAGAAACCTTAAACATAGCCACAATTGTTGATAGACAAGTATCATGTACTACCAGCATATTTAAAAAAAAAACATGCAACTATGATACTGCTGTATCCTGTTTACAAGGACTGGTCACAAAACGATATTTGGTGTTAGCATCGAGTGAAATCATCGATCCACAATTATGAGAAAGGATACAACTGTGTTCATTATAACAGAACTAAGTGACCCTAAAGAGAAGGAAACTAGATTTAGACTACCTGGCACATTCAAGTTCAAATTGCAATATTCAGATATTGCTCTTAGATTCCCATTTTTTACTCCATGAGTATCCCGATCTTATGATTAGACATCACATACGGGGTGGAGAAACCTTAAAGGGCATATACTGTACTGGGAAGGCGAAAAAGCCTTCAAAATGTAATTGTTAGCCATCTTCTTACCAATGGTCTTAAATGCATGTATTGTCTATTTTAGAAGCTTGCTGAAAGTTATTAGCCCTCCAATGATCTACATATGGAGTATTAATGATTAATGATTAAACCCGCAAAATGTTCGGCCCGAACATTTTGAGGATTTGTGATATAATCACTCATTGCTCCAACTGTAGACCATTTGAGGGCAAATAACTTTCAGCAAGCTTCTAAAATTTTGCAAAAAAAATTGCAAAAAAAAAAAACAATACATGAATTTAAGACCATTGGCAAGAAGATTGCTAACAATTACATTTTGAAGGCTTTTTAGCCTTCCCAGTACAGTATATGCCCTTTAATTAAACATAGCCACAATTGTTGATAGACAAGTGTCATTAGTACTGCGAGCATTATGCGTTCTGCCGAGTGCTGCATGATGGTTTTATTTAGGAGAGCAATTCGTGATATTTATTCTACCTGATACTACTTAACCGTTCGTACGCCAAAGAAAACACTTGTCTATGTGTTTGGCATGTATTGCTTGTGCGGACATGCATCAAATGGCGCATAAAGAGTTAAAACAATTGTAGACAGAATCAAGAGATATTTGGTGTGCGTGGGCTCATGTGAAAAAATCGGTTCATGACAACAAGAACGGATATAAACATGGAAAAAATATTATAAAACATTATAAAAAGAATATAAAAGACAAATCATTACTTTCAGTAACATAACTGTAAAATTCAATTTATGTAATTATCGTACAAAGCATGTAAATACATTGTATTGGCCATATTCGTTGAAAAAATGATAAGATGATGGAAATAATACCACATGAAATAAAACAAAGTTACTCACCTTCCACTTCACAACATTCTTTTCCTGTAAAATACACTTGAGTAGCCTGTAGTATCTTTTGTGATTCTTCTTAATGCTTTCTACGCAGATCTCGACGAAGAGTTTCTCATGCTTGTTTTTCCTGTCGTTAAAGAAATTAAAATGATATAAAATGATAAATCCATTAATTTAAACCAACTGGTACGTGGTAATTCGAGGTTAAGCCTCATGGAACTATAGACATGAGGCTATTCTGCAGTGTATCACACTTGTAGTTAACACAATTGTTATAGGACAACATTTTTTCGCACGGAAGGAGCAGGTTATCACACACACACAAAAAAAGGCTTTCGTGATTTTGATAGAAAGCGTACAGGTCACGGACGCCGCTACAATATTCATCACGGGGTTGGGGACGTCGCTTACTAAAATAGGCCACCCTCACTCATCTCCTCCTTCCACTCTCTTCAACGTTTAAAGACAGCCCGTCCCTTTTTCAGATCACCACAAAACCATCGAAACATTGGCAAAACATATAGAGAAGTGTTAGCAAGCTGTATATTCATAATTTGAAACTGATACGTAGTGTAAAATTCAAATCATGCACGTAAACAACGTCTGATTAATAGTCTTTACCTCAGGCTCTTAGCAGTTTGTGTTGAAATATCTGCTTTATTGATTAATCTGTTTATTAAATTATGAATCGCACTCTGAAAAAATGGTTCTACAGAAGGAATCATCTCCAAAGTTTGGTAATTACTCATAAAATTAGGATTTCACACATGCATAATAACCACATAGAGACTGTAACAAAGACTAATACTTTTTTCGTAGTACGAAAAAAGTCGGTTTGAAATTTAACTGTTGAAATTTTTACATTATACAAAAAGCTTCAACATGCTATTATCTCAGAAGTGGTCTTGGATCACACTTTCTTCAATTTACGATCGTGATAGACGATTTCAAATTTTAAGCTTGCAAAAGGGACGGACAATCTTCAAGAATGACATTATATTGGAATGTAATTAGACAAAACTCCTTAAAAACAGGACAGCGATGATGACAGATTGAATGAATGCATAATACGTATCAATCAATGTTTCTTACTTCTTCTCTGCTACATCAACCATATCTTCGATGACGCTGATGCACTCCTCCATGAAGTCTCCCTGGTCCTTCTTGATCTCCTCCAGAATCCTGGGGAGATGCTTATCGATATTTGTCTTCGAGTCCCTGAACTCCTTGTCTAGGGCCGAGTAGTCCACGGCCATCTTGGAGTCTATGTGCTCCGACCAACACGATTAGAGTCTGTAATAATAGTATAAGATGATAATACAATGATAACATAACGATTATAATGACATGATATAATAATTATATAAATGATAATAGTGTGGTCCAATTTATTCAGAGATGCTTCATCAGTGTGACTGATTTCCATGAGGGCCTCGCACTGTTACCCCAGATCAAAAGATCGTACCAATTCCCTCGTCTCTTCTAGGTACCGAGTAGCTTAGTGGATTAAATACAACCCATGTGAGCTCGTGATTTCAGTAACGTAATAATTTTGACCATGAGCCATAATGGTGTTTACTAATGCCACTTACGACAATGTTAATTAGAGGCTTGCTACAACATGTAACATCTGACTGGAGGCTTGCTGTTGACTTAAATGTACACAAATTGCATTGGTGCTCTGGACGTCGCTGTTGTATTCACTTGACATGATGTTCACATGATTACTTTGTTACAATGTTAAAAACCTCTTCAACCACTACCCCAATCACTACCCCAGCTTGCAGTTGAAGCCATGTCGTGATGATGCCAAATAATTGAAAAAAAAATGAAATTTCACCCCCTTCATTGTTATCATAGTTTCCATACAGTGTAACGATATTTAATTGTTCTAATTTCTGAAGGCTCCACACGTCACCACTCATCAGCAATAGGAAACAGGAAGCAAAAATAGGAAACTGCAGACCGATATCGTTGAAATGTTGATCGTGGATAACTCACTAACTGGTTGCTTGTACGGAAGATCAAAACGAAAGTCATGCCACATAGAGAAGCGTGACACTGGGAAAGACGGAAGTGAAAGAGAAAGGTGTATGCATTGTAAAGACACGTAGTGTCAGGAATAATAAATCGATACACGATATTCACATATTGTGCCAAAGAATAGTGCGTATTGAATACAATCGGATGATGACCATGATTGTGTAGTATTCATGCGTTAAAAGTATGCAATTGTTCATGCATATCAGCTAGGCTTTTCATTAGTTTGTACACTAGCATATTGCAAATATTACCATGGTACAGGGAGCCTATCTCCCCTTTCGCTATCACCATGATCACCCCTTTTCTTTCTTCTCTCTTTCTCCTCTCTTTCTCTCTCCTTTTCCTCCCTTGGCGTTTGTCTGCATAGTGTATCTACAAATCTCCTTTTCATTCTGCCTCTCTCGATCTCCTCCCCCTCCCCCACTCTTTCTCTCTCGATCTCTTCTTTGTTCGTTCCAACGATTATGAGAAGCTGGTATAAACATCACTTGACTACATACTGAACGTTGTTGAACCGATAGAGCAAATACACTTTTACAATAACTACTAGTAATAGTTCTACTACTACTATTACTAGTACTACTACTACTACTACTACTACTACTACTACTACTACTACTACTACTACTACTACTACTATTACTACTACAGTAACTACTACTGCTACTACTACTATCT
>OZ022578.1:27755473-27882973 GCA_963669155.1 Arbacia lixula
ATTGCTTGATTAATTCATTAGCAATCATTGCTAAGCTTCTAATCAACAAATTATATCAGAATAACAGTTAATTGATGAACTGTTTGGTTACTCGATACAATACGCAACAATAAGTGAAAACGTCTTACTAGTATTTTAGTGTGTTAACCGTTTGTGTGCCTGAAATACTGATGGTCTATGGGATTTAGGTGCATTAACAATGAAGAAATTCACACATAGTGCTTAAAGAATTCATGTAAACTACATTACACAGGAGACACACGGAACTCTATACATTGAATAATTTAACCTTTTGTGTGCCAAGGGATTGCTTATATTGGCGATTTGTTTGCATTTCTTGTGTAATTTCGTCCAATAACGCGTTAAGAGTTGCCTCTTAAAGGCCTAACGCATTATATACGTTATATAGTATTGCCTACGTGCAGATAAATAATTATAATTATGTCAGAAATCATCATATCAATCCTTTTCCCTGATGTGGAAAGTAGGCGTGGCCACTGAGTGTAGTCTGACCAATTTGAATATGTGGTCACTTACATTACCAGGCCTTGAAAACCACATTGACTAATTACACATCTTCATGCTAATAATGACAATAATACATGCTTCTCATATAGCGCATTTCAAAACCGAAGTAATTTTAAATGCGCTTTACATGGAAAGGACTTAGATTTACATTTTACATTTACTTTTTTTTATCTACATACCGTTTACTTCATATCATACAATTTAATCGAACAAATTACAAAATTACAAAAATACAAAAATAGGTGTCTAATTAACATTTGCATCTTACATTAGAAAAATAATCGAATGATTAACATAAAAATAAGAAGAGATGAAAAGATGCAGCTGCAAGCTTAACAAAATTCATAATCACAAATGTTTCGTATGCCTCTTTAAATAGGTAGGTTTTGAGTCGTCCGTTAATTATATTGGGGTTACATAATGTTTAGTTTCTTGAGGTGGTGCATGAAGAAACTGCTGATTGGATGATCGAAGGGATTTTGCTGGGATGTGGATAGGCAATAGATCAGACATAAAGCTCGGTGCAAGACCATGGATAGTGTTGAAGACATGAATGATAATGTTGAAACCATGGAAACGGTTGCGAAATTTGACTGGAAGCCAGCGAAGTTCTTGTAGAATAGGGGTGATGTGTTATTTTCTAGAGGATTTGGAGACAGGTCTCGAGTCTCGAGACAAGCCGCTCGATCACGATTTTTCCTGCTCGAGTTGATGGACACATACAGTTAATGGTAATAAGAGAGTTAAAGTCAGGATACCTGGCCCTTTTCCACAAGTCATGAAATTCGGTCATGAAATATGATAGATTAATGGACTGATGATTTAGTATATAATTGTGATTGCCATTGGTTGTATTATGCTTATGTGAATATTGTGAGTATTGTAAGCTGATCATCTTAACCCGTGTTGCTGATCACTATTTGTTATACATCAATAAATGAATACATCATGAATGAATTATCTTGTTCAAAGAGGTGAATATTTTGGGGAGGGGGGGGGGGAATCGATTTTATTATTTTTTTTACTACGGAGAGTAATAAGTATCATGCCGAGCGGTTATCCTGGTAAATAGTGTCGCTGCCCGGCAATCAGTACGTGCAAGTTCAAGTCCCGCATGGACGAGACCGTGGCTGACCAGGGTGACGAGATCGAGAACGTGAAGAACGAGGTGCATGAGCAGGGAGAAAGACTGGATGAACTCAAGGAAGTTGTGGATGAGACGGTGGAGAAGGTCGAAGAAATTGGCCGCAAGGTATGCCGCAGCATGGGAGGTAGCCATTGAGTATTGGCATGGTTGTAAGTTTATCATCATGATCCCAGTAGACAAACTGTCTACTTATTGAACAGCGTCAGTATTCATCCTTGATCAAATAATTAAATAAATACCCTTTAAGTTGGCTTTTCGCGATGCATGTTATGAAAGTGTGTTCGCAACTAGGCAATACACCATTTTCGTTATGTGTGCAAATTGTGTACACGTCGTTCAAACAATACTTTATTAACAGTAACTCCAAAGTTTTTGCTAAGTTTGTCCAACAAGCAACAACTAACTTATTCAGAACGCATTCCGCCCATTGAAGTTGAATCACTAGATGCAGCTGAATGTAGTAACGCGTTACTATGCAGTTAGTGGGAAAGGTGCCAATACATGGGCTATTGATAATGGATCAATGGCAAGTAAGTGGGACTTTTATAGATTTATTATCGTATATTATCCATTACATTAGTTCACGTATTACTGCACGTGACATGATGTGTAAAGATAAAATGATGGTTCATTGAATGAATCAAAGTGAAAACATTCACGCGTCATTTCAATACCGTGAAGTCACATCTCACAGCTCCCCCGGGTGGGGGGGGGGGGCGTCTCACCAAGCTGTTCTTAAGCTACGAACTACTTCACGCACGACTGGTGACCATTTCTTGTGCTGCATCAGATTCTCAATGGTTTTGATTCCCATTGGTTTAAGTTGAAATCTAATCTTTGTAAATTAAACTTCTTGTTATTTACAAGTGTCTGGATACAAAGTTTATAACTTGTCAAATTTTATTAGGACTGCTGTAAATTAATCCCCACTATGTAGAGTATCTCATTCAGCACAAGGAGGGGGGGGGGGGTCACCGATCGTGCTTAAAGTCGTTCTTAGCTTACGAACAGCTTGGTGAAACACCCCCAGACACAGTTTGTAGATTTCGATTCACCTCCACAACCACACAACATTTGTGTAGTTATCCAACTCTTTCAAAGTGGGAGAGAGACGATTTTAAGTAAAGTGCAGTTTGAATATAGCGTGAAAGATATACCAGAATGATATGACACTTCTCGCAAATTATAAACTGTGCTATTCAAATAAATATGATTAACCTATTGGTATAGACCATCACCAACGCGCACAAGTGGTCACGTGACGTGTCCAAGCTGCTGAATCCCGAGCATGAGCACGACTAGCGGTTCTTGGCTGTCCGGCTCGGCTACTCCGGTGAGAACATCCGGAACTGGGCTCTATCCCCAGACCCGACCATGGCGATCCTCGCAGAGTGGTACACCACGCCCAAGAGCAGCGACGCCACCTACGCCGTGCTCAACGCGCTGGAGGACATGGGGCGGACCGATGCGGCAGAGATTATCACTCAGTCCTTGGAGGAAGCAGGTTGGTACATGCATTGGGAACTCTCAGGTTTCATTAATCAGCAAAGCTATGTAGAAAATGTATTGGCATCACTCAACTCACTCAAGAAGTGATCATGATTCTAGTTAATATAAAGCGCTATGCAAGAAGGCTCTAAACACTGATAAAGCTGCTGTTGCTGCTTCTTCATTTGGACCTAAATACCGAACTGCAAGATAATGCTAATGTATTGTATTGTTATCTTACGCCCCGTCAGACGAGCTCGACTCTATGATAATGATGATGTACTGTATCATTCTCCCTGCTAGAGCTGCTGGTCCTTACCGCCCCGTCAGACGAGCACGAGAGGGCGCCTGTCTTGTTTCTCAGCTACCAGTGGTACCACCAGCCCGAGGTGAAGGCGATCAAGCAGCACCTGTAGATGGCTGGCTTTCCCTGCTGGATGGACATCGGGCAGATGGGCGGAGGAGACCAATTGTTCGCTAAGATCAGCCAGGGCATGCGTTCAGCCAAGCTCGTCCTCTGTATGGTCACCGAAAAGTACTCCAACTCCGAGAACTGTAACAAAGAGGTAATGAATGCATATACGCAATGTGCGTATTGATCATGTTGATGGAATGCAATCAATGTTCTCAAGTGAAGTGGTAGGGCGTGCGATGGAAACGAGCTGAGTACTACACTTTCAACTCGGTCTATTTCTTAGCACGTTGTTTAGTCCAAAATGCTTCAACCAATACGACCATTCCCTAACCGACTTCATAAGAAAAACGGTAAGCAGATCGATTTGGACCTATTTCTCAATCGCACTATTATTTCAGCTTTCACATGGCGAAACTGCTTGTCAAACTAAACTGATAACACGTTTTACTTCCAGGTGAACTTGGCCAACTTGCTGAACAAGCCGATTATCCCTATCCTGATTGATCAGACAGAATGGCCGCCTGCGGGCGCTATGAGTATGTTATTCGCCCAGCTCCTCTACATCCAGTTCTATAATACCAAGGAATATGTTAGGGGAGAGAAGTTCTGGGACGATGCCAAGTTTTCTGAGCTGTTCGGTCAGATCTCCTACCATGCCAACCCTGATGAAAGCATGATCACAGAAGGTAATGTTCTATGCCTCCGCCACATGCAGTGGCGTAAATCATTTTTTCCAGATCCGAACCAATAAACACTCTTTATCATTCAAGATTGATTACTTGAACATTGGGGTCCAAAACTACGCGAAATGCAAAGAGCTAACCTTTCCGTGACAAATACAAATGCAACCAGTGACTATTGGGTTTCCTCCTTTAATATTTCCGTCGTTGTGTTCGGGTGAAACGATATGGTATTAATGTTGTTCTATCGCAGAGTACCGTGACTGGATTCCACAGGTTGAGGAAGCAGTTGTTACAAAGACTGTCAAAAGCAGCCCCAGCTCAGCAAGCAAATACTGCTCCGGTAATACGCACCGACATGTGAACATTGTTTCAGTAATGCAATATCATCCAAGTTTAAAAAACAAACAAAACATGGCTATGCAATTTTCTATCCAATAATTTGTCAAAGTGTTTTATGTTTACGATAAAAAAGTGAATACAGAAAAACATTCTACTCAGCCATCACAAGATGATTATAATAAGTTCAACACCTTCCTATTTCATTTTCATGGATTTTTCTTACGCACCAACGTACAATGAAGGGTTGAGTGGATGACATGTACGTTCACCAAATTCAACGGTGTCGCGACAGTGTCTGCTCGGCTTGCCCATTTTTTGTATTACTATATCAATGTGTGTTGTTGCCACTAAACTTGTTCATCATCTTAAGAATATGCGAGGAATAAAAAGGAGAATCACCATACTTGTCCCCATTGAATTCATGTAGTCCTTCATTTATCTTGTGTTTTCGGATAATTTGCTGATTACATGCAGTATCAATTAGAAAATAAAGCGTGTAGATGTAAAGCTCACAATTTAGGACTTTACAAACTTGAATGGAATTTACACGAGCTTGTGACGAAAATTGATTGCCATAAACCACCGAGTGTTAAAAGTGGATACCTATAATTACATATTCATCGTAGTGTGCACAGTGGCCATATTTCATGACACACTGATATCTCCACCGAACTTTCTTTACCTGTCATTATCATGGAAACAGGAGTCTACCGACCCTCCAATAGTCTTCATCTCATACCAATGCGAGATGCAGCCTAAAATCAAGAGACTGTTTTCACGTCTGACGAGTTTGGGCTTTCACTGTTGGCTGGATATCAACCAGATGGGTGGCGGGGATCCACTCTTCTCAAAGATCGACAAAGGCATCAGAAATGCTAAGGTAACTCAGTCTAGTGTTGAAGTAAACCCAAGCTATAAAATTGCAAATAGCTACGAGTTACATGAATTGGTTTTAAGAGAAGACTTAACATGTGATTTACAAATTAGATCTGGAATTCATCATACGGATGGTACAATGATCGTACATATTTATATTATTTTGAAAGATGTAATTAATCATATTTCAAATATACGTTACTTGTATGATCTTGGTATCATTTCGTGCTTTGATATGATCCAGAAAATCTGAATACACAAATGCAATCCAAGTTCTTTTTCTTTGACAGGTTGTGATATCGTGAGTGACACGGAAGTACGCCCTCTCCGCCAACTGCAGGAGAGAGGTGAGTCTGTCGGACGCGCTGCGGAAGCCTATCGTGCCGCTTCTACTTGAGCAGATGCCGTGGCCCCCGGAAGAACCCATGAGCATGACCTTCACCGAGCTCCTCTACATCGACTTCACCCAGGAGTCCAGTCGGGTGGCCTTTAACGACCACAAGTTCGATGAACTCTTCGAGAAGATCGTAGAGCATGCATACCTGACGCTAGAGGTTGTCCGTTTTTGCCCAATGGTTAAACGGTACGAGACGAGGACGCAGGCTCGAAAACAAAACAAGCATTTCTGGAACTTAATGAACAAAATGAAGGGACAGCAAGTCTTCACACACATGACAACGTATCTGCGAGAAATCAAGATACCATTTGGTCTACCGATGGTAACAGAAAACAAAATAAATTGCCCGAGGAGCCCAAAGAGAATCAGCAAGTTTCATGGGCAAGTGAGCAAATGAAAGCTGAATATGGAGAACACGAATTTCCCTCCAAAGGACCTGATAAATCAGCTGTAGATGTTGTTGAAACGAACAATGACATATCTGACAAAGAGAGCGCTCCTATCACCTGCCCCCATCGCAGAAAGGAATCTACACGACTCGCAATACTCCTCCGCACCTGCAACTGAACATTCACAACCCACCTAAGTCCCAAGACCTCGATCAGAGGCTTCCCCTGATACAAGAAGCAGGAGCAATGAATCGTCGCACCCATTATCAGGCAATAACAAAAAATCTGTGACATGTAGTGTTACATAAATCTGTCTAAATGTGTATAATAACTTCGACAAATAGGGTAAGTGTGGAGAATTCAAGACCCTTAAGCACATCTTTACACATGCAGAAAAATAGTAAACTTTTCTTTTATTTGATAACAAAATTGTGGTCATAATGGAACTCATTAATAAGATAACAATGATTAATTACGTCATCATCACCACAGGTCTCTCATTACAATTACAATTAAAATTCAAGATATCGTTTAAACATTTTTTGGAAGAGAAACATGTAGCCAATGAACTTTCGGTTATTTTGAAACAACTTCAAAACAATGTGACCAAAATTATTTATTTTGCGTTTTGTTTACAATAAAAAAGGTTTCAATAATAAATGACAAAATGCTTTTAGAATTATGATCTTGTAATGTGAGATTTATATCATCACAGTATAGAAACAGCTTCTTAAGATGAAATGCATTCAAATTTAAAACACAAATAACCAAATATGTGACAGCGTGTCATGATAGTGCCTTTCAACGTGAAATTAGCAACTGTGGGAAAGTGAGCCCATATCGGTTTCCAATCATGTATAGTGATGTTTTTAGTTGTACTTTCATGCAACTTAAAGTGTCAATGTTTTTTCCTTCAGCATGATCAATTTTCATTTTTTTTCTCTAAAAATATGACTTTGAAATTGATAATACTAACATTAAACACTAAAAGTAGTTTTCTTGATATGTCACAATACATTCATAACAAAGAAACCCCTATCTTGGTTCCCCCATTGCCAGCACACATTACTGATCAGACACCATTTACAATGTGCTTGCATCACGATTTCACAACACACATTTAATGGTCATAAGTTTTCTGTGATAGTTGGCACACTTCCCTCAAAAACTACTTTTTGATTAATGCAGATGCATTGTACTCTCCTTTAAGTCACACAAGAATGCTTTAAAAAGATTTTCTCTTTGATCTCGTAATAATGCCGCCGATTCTCTGGATGATTTTTGGCTGGATTTGACGTATCAACAAAATCGGATGCGCAGAAGAATTTGGGGAAATATCCTCACCCCATATGCTTGTGCAATTGCCACATGTAATAGCTACGATGCATTTATAAAGATTCAATCGAGGAATGTTATTACAATAATGCAAAAAAGGCTCTAAACGTGATATCAAGTTGCAGTACAAAAATCTCGATTTCACACTCTTCCGCATCATATTCCATACAAAAAAATTGCTGGAAATGTTACATAAAGATATTTTCCTTTCAGACAAGTAACATGATGACCTGACCAGCTGCGCACCAGCTAGTATTTTCATCTACAAAAGTATCATACTTCGTGTTCGCTTGTTCTCATTAAGTACATAACAAGTACTTAGAACATTAAAAGTTCAGCAGCGAAAGCTGAAATGTATGCATGTATAGGAATGTGTCTGACCTATTGTCAAATCCAGGTGAACGTGACGCATATTAAGTGGCGGAATCAAACCTTGTATAAAGGGATGGATATCCATTTGCTTAAACATCCTTTCTCGTATTAAACATTGACGCATTATTACGTAACTAGCTAGCTCATCTATCTCTCTCACATAATGAAATATTGATGCGTTTATGTTCGGTGAACTGCCTTGTCTTGTACCGGGTATAATTAATTGTAAAAAGATGTGAAAATATTTCTTTAATAAAAATTAAAGTTATATAATTGTGTCAATCCTCTAATAAACAGCTGCACCTTAAATAGTGCCGTTGCTTCTTGTGTCGTATGTACATTAATTAATGTTCGTTTGAATAACGGGATAACTTATTTCTTCGATCTCCTGTTTGAACTTAACATTTCTACCATCACCCCAGTTGACCCCTGCATCAACTGCATCCCGGAGAGGAATAGCCTAGGTACTAGGCTGTGAGGTGCATGGACACAACCCAGTCTGTCAACAACTATGTCTGGTTACACAGACAACTCCATAATGACGTCATAGCTCCTCTGTCTACTTCCCTCTCTGAGCTGATTAAGCGGAGAGGACAATCAGCACTATTGACACCAAGCACGAAGTGATTACATAATCAGTTGGTGAATACTCCTAGGCTGAAAGGAGGAGCGAGGATGGGATTGGGGGCATAGTCTGTGTTACCAGACATAGTTGTTAACAGACCGGGTTGTGTCCATGCACCTCGCAGCCTCATACCTAGGCTGCAGCTGCGTGCGTTGAGAAAATAGACCAACAATGTGTGTTGGAATAACCCTCCATGCAAATGTCATCAGCTTTAATTGACATAGGCTAATCAAAATCATAACAGGACTTCGTTTATGTTCGTGCAGCTAGTCTAGTCTGCTCAGTTCCAATGAAAGTGTTCAGTGTCTTATTTTATTCTAAAATTGTCAAACTTCATATGATAACTTATCACGTGTTCAATAACCTTGATAAACCATACTTGAGTGTAATTGGTTAACTTACTAGTATCCTGCAGTTTTGAAAATGAACTCACAGCATGCATATTTTTTTTCCACATGTTCCACTAATACACGTATTGTTGTAGGAGGCTTAGAACCCTATATTCTTTTTAACATAATTTTGTTGAAGATCATGATTATTTGTTGGCAAACTCACAAATTCTCACCACTGCATGCATTTGGCCTACTTAAGTGAGCACTAAGCAATTAAGTTTATAATTAATGGAAATCCGTTGCTACGGGAACGTTTACACACAATCAGTGTCAATACATGCGAACAATGGCAACGAACATTACGCAACATGTACTCTCGCCAAGCGTTGTCCAGAGCTCCATTCAGAAATGCCGCACACACACACCTGTACGCTTACTCCGTTGTTTAGGGACAATTGCAAACATTATCGATAGAGTACGAGGTGCATTTCGTTCACATTTGTTTCCTGTGGAATTGAGGCAGGAATAATTATATGTCCTGTGATAGAGATCGGTGTATCTTGTTGCCCATAAATCATCTAGTGAGTTACACCAATCAACCAGCAAACTAAGGTAAGATCAAATCTGCGTACTGCATATCTTACATGACTGACAAATAACATCTCTGGCAAGTAATATTCCACATAAAGTTTCGTGGAATATTATCAGCAATCGTTTGACAGTGGTAGTAATAATCATAGTAATAGTACACTGTTGAAGTAGGAGTAGTAGTAAAATGGAAGTAATGGTATAAGTAGCAGCAGCAAATTAATCGAGACGAGGACAAGTATGAGGTGGTCTGTATGGCAAATTCTTGCACAGACATGGAATGGTAAATGTACGGTGATACCATGGACCTTCCATGGTGACATCTATACATAAGAAATCAGAGGCAACGCTCACGAAAGCTCATCGTTTTTACCAGCTTCTCAAAATCGCTGGAACGACGAAAATACTAGGAAAGAGAGAGATAGAGAGAAAGAGAGAGAGAGAGAGAGAGAGAGTGTGTGTGTGTGTGTGTGTGTGTGTGTGTGTGTGTGTATGTATGTGAGAAGGGGAGAAAGTGAGATATATACAGAGAAAAAATCGAGAAGGGGGGGGGGGTATGAAGATCGAGAGAGGCATAAAGAAAAAGGAGATTTGTAGATAACTATGCAGAGAAACAACAAGGGGGGAGGAAGCAGAACGAGAGGAGAAAGAGAGAAGAAAGAAATGGAGTGATAGCTAGCGAAAGGAGAGATAAGTATACTGCACCATGGTAATAGGTCAATACATGTACTTGCGATGTGCTAGTGCACAAAGGTTGGCCTTAGACTCAACACAAAGAAATCTAAGTACTTCGCTCACAACATCGATAATCCTGCCCTACTATGTACGGCAGATGGCACAGATCTCAAAAGAACACAGAACTTAATTAAGTGCCTTAGAGGATGGGTGTATATATGGATAGCGCAGACCATCTGGGACATCAGTGTAAGGAAAGCGCAGGCCTGGAAGGCACTGAACCGATCGAATGTCCAAAGTATGGAAATCAAACATGCAGAGGGAACTCGAAGATTAGGCTCTTCATCGCAACAATCGATTCAATTCTTTTGTATGGCTGCGAAACCTAGTCACTGTCAGCACCTCACACAAAAAAAAAATCGCTGAATAGCACCTATACCATGTATAAACGCATGCTCCGCCAGGCCCTCAATGTGCACTGGTCAAGTCACACAACAAACCAAGAGCTGCACGGTAAACTCCCGCAGGTCAGTGACAAGATTGCGTCTCTAAGACTGCAGCTAGGTACTAGGCTGTGAGATGCAGACACAACCCAGACTGTTAAGAACTATGTCTGATAACACAGACTATGCCCCAATCACATCCTCACTCCTCCTCTACCTAAGAAGCCAGAGGAGATATGACGTCACTAAGGCGTAGTCTGTGTTACCAGACATAGTTGTTTACAGACTGGGTTGTGTCCATGCACCTCACAGTCTATAGACTATACCGGTCATTGCTTCCGCCATGAAGAACTGAACACCCAGAGACTGGTGTTATGAGAGCTGACCCACGGCAAGCGAGGACGTGGAAGACCCAAAACATCCTACATCGACACACCGAAGAGGGACACCGGTGCTACCAACGCTCAAGAGTTTGCGACGATGATGACAGATCAGGAAGTGTGGCGAAGAATAGTGATTGATCGACAGAAGCCGATCAAGAGATTAACCAGGAAGGTGTTAAAAAGTGGAGTCGGCACGAAGAGTAATTTATTCCTACACCAGTCGCGTTCATTGATAGCATAATAGAATATTTGACGCGTTTGGTTCTTTGATCCAGTGACGACCGCCGCCAAATATGCAAGACAATACAACTACAAAAACACTTTAACAACTATATATTCTTCGCAACACAAGGAAATCGTTTCACTGGAGTCAATTTCAATCCTTTAAACGCAATATGAAAAAGACATGGAATGTTATCAATGAAGTACTAAAGAAACCCTCAGGAAAATCTTCGATAACTTACAATCGATGCCACTGATATAAATAACCAAGAAGACCTAGCGAACCATTTAAATTCATATTTTGTTTCCATTGGGGAGAATCTTACCACCGCCATACATTCAGCAAAAGAAAAATATTATAATTATTTTTCAAACCCTAGTGTAAACGTAATCTCCTTTTCACCCACACATACCCACACAACGAAATCGTCGACATAATAAACGAACGATCTGCGGGCTTTACAACATTAACAACATTCTTATAAAAAACATAGGTTCGTTGATCATAGAGCCCCTTGTCAACATATTTTGTCTCTCTCAGGTCAGGTGCATTCCAAACTTCAATGAAAATTGCCAAAGTAATTCCGATACACAAGAAAGGAAACACCCGTAAAATGGGAACCTATAGACATATTTCACTGCTTACTTCTTTCTGAAAGATTCTCGAAAGAAATAATTTAGATAAGAACGTCAAATTACGCGTCAACAATAACATAATATGTAACTCACAATTCCGATTTAGGATCAACACAATACCTCTCACGCCATGCTTACTTTACTCGAAAAAATGTGGAAAATGATAAATTACAAATTACAAATGAATAACAAATTATTATATCATATTATAATCGCTATGTTATTATTGTATTATGATGTTACTATTATTGCAGGCTCTAATCGTGTTGGTCGGAGCACATAGACTCCAAGATGGCCGTGGACTATTCGGCCCTAGACGAGGAGTTTAGGGACTCGACGGCAAATATCGATAAGCATCTCCCTAGGATTCTGGAGGAGATCAAGAAGGACCAGGGAGACTTCATAGAGGAGTGCGGCAGCGTCATCGAAGATATGGTTGATGTAGCAGAGAAGAAGTAAGGAACATTGATTGATACGTATTATGCATTCATTCAATCTGTCATCATCGCTGTCCTGTTTTTAAGGACTTTTGTCTAATTACATTCCAATATAATGTCATTCTTGAAGATTGTCCGTCCCTTTTGCAAGCTTAAAATTTGAAATCGTCTATCACGATCGTAAATTGAAGAAAGTGTGATCCAAGACCACTTCTGAGATAATAGCATGTTGAAGCTTTTTGTATAATGTAAAAATTTCAACAGTTAAATTTCAAACCGACTTTTTTCGTACTACGAAAAAAGTATTAGTCTTTGTTACAGTCTCTATGTGGTTATTATGCATGTGTGAAATCCTAATTTTATGAGTAATTACCAAACTTTGGAGATGATTCCTTCTGTAGAACCATTTTTTCAGAGTGCGATTCATAATTTAATAAACAGATTAATCAATAAAGCAGATATTTCAACACAAACTGCTAAGAGCCTGAGGTAAAGACTATTAATCAGACGTTGTTTACGTGCATGATTTGAATTTTACACTACGTATCAGTTTCAAATTATGAATATACAGCTTGCTAACACTTCTCTATATGTTTTGCCAATGTTTCGATGGTTTTGTGGTGATCTGAAAAAGGGACGGGCTGTCTTTAAACGTTGAAGAGAGTGGAAGGAGGAGATGAGTGAGGGTGGCCTATTTTAGTAAGCGACGTCCCCAACCCCGTGATGAATATTGTAGCAGCGTCCGTGACCTGTATGCTTTATATCAAAATGTCGAAAGCCTTTTTTTGTGTGTGTGATAATTTACTCCTTCCGTGCGAAACAAATGTTATCCTATAAGAATTGTGTGAACTACAAGTGTGATACGTTGAAGAGTAGCATCATGTCTTTAGCTCCAAGAGGCTTAACCTCGAATTAATGGATTTATCATTTCGATTTCTTTAACGACAGGAAAAACAAGCATGAGAAACTCTTCGTCGAGATCTGCGTGGAAAGCCTAAGGAAAAACCACAAAGAATACTACAGGCTGGTCAAGTGTATTTTACAGGAAAGAAATGTTGTCAAGTGGAAGGTAGAGTCACTTTATTTTATTTGATGTGGAATTGTTTCCATCATTTTATCATTTTTGAACGAATATGGGCAACATCAAATATTTACACTCTTTGTACGATAATTACATGAATTTACCTGCAGTTATGTTAATGAAAGTAATGATTTGTGTTTTAGATCCTTTTTATAATCATTTATGTCTTACTCTTTTTTTCACGTTTATATCCGTTCTTGTGGTCATGAGCCGATTATTTCACGTGAGCCCACTCACACCAAGTACATGTTGAATCTGTGTACAAATCTTTTAAGTAGTATACGCTAAAAAAAATGACATGAATTATTCTCCAGGGAGAGCAGTGTGGCTTATTGGTAGAGAGTTCGTCTCTCCACAGCAAGGCCTTGGCTTCGAGTCCCCAAAAAGGTCCTTTGCAAAAGAGCCAGCGTTGTGTGTTTTCGTGCATCCCCCCTTCGTCATGTTCGTGGGAAAATACTCCGTTCTTCGGAAAGGACACTAACCCGGTGGAGTGGACAGAAAGCCTCTCATGGAAAACGGGTGAAAGATGCTGATCCCTTGTGGTTCATCCTAGAAGGCAAACGTTATCAAAGAGGCATTGAAAAAAAGAAGAAGAATTGTTCTTCTATGAAACCATCAGGCAGCACGCGGCGAAACGCACAATGCTCGTGGTACTAATGATACTTGTCTATCAGTTGTTGATAAAGGTTTCTCCACCCCGTAATGTGATGTCTATTCATAAGGTCGGGCTACTTACGGAGTCAAAATAATGGGAATCTACTTTCCTTCTCTGTAGGGTCACCACGTTCTGTAATATTGAACACGGTTGTATCCGTTTTCATAATTATGGATCGATGATTTTACTTGAACTAACACCAAATATTGTTTTTGTGTTCAGTCCTTGTAAACAGGATACAGCAGTATCATAAATACATGTTGTTGTTGTTTCTTAATGAAATCATGCAGCATCCGGAGAAACGCATCATTTCTGATGTGTCTACTTCTGGATATGCTTTATCTTTTTCCACATGTGCTGTCCTTCCAAATGATCAGAATACTAAAAGATTAAGCATGATAATCTATGAACAATATTGCAATGGAATTTTGACTAGAATATGCAAGTCAGTTCGAATCTCCACTTCTTTACCGAAGGGGAGCGATATTTGGTGTTTTGCTTACGGTGTATCCGTGTCAGGAAAGGATTCGAGAAAATTATGAACCGATTATTTCATCTGAACCAACCCATACCTAGTATCGCTTGTTCCTGTGTCATAAAGGATTCGAGAAAGTGTGAACCGATTATTTCACCTGAACCAACCGATACCTAGTATCTCTTGTTCCTGTGTCATAAAGGATTCGAGAAAGTGTGAACCGATTATTTCACCTCAACCAACCGATACCTAGTATCGCTCGTTTCTGTGTCATAAAGGATTCGAGAAAGTGTGAACCGATTATTTCCCATGAACCAACCCATACCTAGTATCTCTTGCTCCTGTGTCACGAAGGGTCATGAGGAAGGGATGAAACAGATGGTGGAGATCCTGGAGCAGCCGATTAAATGGAACCCCACCGAGGATGACAATGAGAATGAACCATCCAGTACCGACATCGGCTCTGTTCTTGAGGACGTCGTCGAACAGATGCTCAAAGCATGCGAGTAAATGCAAACATACTCACCTCCTCTTTCGTTCCGTGTCTCTGTCTGTAGAACTTCCTGCACATCCCTCTACCCTCTCACCCCTCCCATCCCTCTAAATCCCTCTGATCCCAGCCTTCCCCCTCCCACATTTGTCATATTTGTCATGGTCTTGTTCTGTCAGCGTGTTCTCTGCCCCCCCCCCCCCCCACACACACACACACACACCTCGGGCCCTTTCCCTCTCTGTGGTCTGTAGCACTATAGTTTTATGGAAATAGTTTTAAACATGTTAAATACTACTTGGACACAGATAGAAGGACGTGACTGTGTATACACGCCATTTTGTGTATGTATGTATTCAGGTATGTAAACGTGTGCATACATATTTATGTATGTGTGTGTGTGTGTGTGTGTGTGTGTGTGCGTGTGTATGTATGTAACATTATGCAAACAAATTTTTCTGACGATTTATTATGACTACCATTTTTGTTTGTTTTACCAGACGTGACAAGATCATAAAAAAGATGTCCAGCCCCTTTGCTCACCTATTGACTCGCTGCATCAAGAGCGCGGCACCCATGCACATGGTGGTTGCCAAGGCAATTGTGGATTATGAAGAATTCGGCTGGAAGGTACACGTAATGTCTTAAGTGCTTAACTCGTTCAATGCCAAACAGAGAACTTAAAAAATCAATATGAGATGTTTACAGTTTACAGCTTTCCCGAAATTCTTCTAAAATACTAATTAAATTCACTGAACAAGCATGTTGACAGTCCTGCAGAGGTCTACCGTATGTCTTCGATGACTACTGGTGTCTCCTGCTGATCTTGGCAGCTTCTTTGCTGATTTTCGCTGCTCTTGGCTGCTCTCAAATATTATGGATCTTGGCTTGCTTTTTATTGATCTATCATTATCGTTATTATGTATTGTAATCAGCTTCTATCCGTTAGGTCCCTCAGTGATAGCAGTTTTACAACTGAAGAGGTCACCTTGCTTAAAAAATGGAAATAAAAAAGATAAATGTTGGGATAGGGTTTGTTTTTAGAACATACGTATTGGCACATGGTATGTTTGCAGAATACAAACATTGGCACAGGGTATCTCTTCAGTTTTTGGCCAACGTTACTCCCTGGCCAACTTTTGTGCGATGTTGTTATGCATCCAGTTCACGGGCGACCACCCCCCCCCCCCCCCTGCCCGCACCCCCTCCTTCACCCGGGTAACGTGAGGGGTATAAATGATCACTGGATCGTGTGTCCAGATATGAGTCTTTACACATTTCCTTTCCTGATATTGTAATGGTAATCATACTGTTCTTATATTATTAAATAACGTGTATTAATGATAGAACAAAAACAGCAAATTGATTTTTTTCCTTTCTTTCTCTTCACTACATTTTTCTCTTTCAAATGATTAAGTATGTAAATTTCTTGTTCGTTTGTTTTGATTGTATATTCTAATATGTTCTTTTGACAATGTATTATGTTCAAATGTATGATGTGTTTTGTTTTATTATGCAAAACCCTCCTGAAAAACAGCCTTCGGCTAGAGTTGACCACCGTGCTAAAATAAAATGAACTGATCTGAGCTGAACTATCACAGCTCGTTATTCCGAAGATTCATTAATCCGAAAATTAACCTAGGGCAGTATGGAGTCTGGCAGAGAAGAAATAAAAGATTTTTTTCGTAGCTCATCTTCGGATTAACGAATCCTATTCCGTTTTCAAGATAAACGAAACTTTGGAATAACGAACCATTGGAACCACGAGCCCTCAGATTAATGCAACAAATGTCAGGAGAAATGAAGCCCTTTTCATTTTAGGATAAACGAAACTTTGGAATATCTAACAGTCGGAATAAAGGACTTGCAGATGAACGCAGCAAAATGTCAAGATAAATGAATCTTTTTTCATTTTAGAATAAACAAAACTTCGAAATATCTGACAGTCGGAATAACGGACATTCGGATCAATGCAACAAATGTCAGGATAAATGAATCCTTTTTCATTTTAGGATATACACTCCCCCAGGTATACAACTCAGTTTGTTCCAGATAACGAATCTTCAGACTAACTAACCTTTGGACTAACGAGCATCATCCATTTTGTTTTCAGGATATCCCGAAGCAGATTCCGGAATTGCTTGACGCGTTCGGGGAGTGGATAGAAAAGGCCGACTTGTTGGAGAATGATGACAACATACGTGTGGCTGAAATGTTGTCAGGCGGGTCCATCATGAGCAGCATACCGTGAGAGCAGTTTCAACTTTTGCTACTCGTAAAACAACCCATTTGACAATTTGTAGAAAACCAATACAAATAGCGTTGCAACTCGAATGAGGCTGATATT
Source organism: Arbacia lixula (assembly GCA_963669155.1). Classification (NCBI taxonomy): domain Eukaryota; kingdom Metazoa; phylum Echinodermata; class Echinoidea; order Arbacioida; family Arbaciidae; genus Arbacia; species Arbacia lixula. The sequence continues at coordinate 27,772,832 of OZ022578.1, forward strand.
TAAACATAATGAAGTCAAAGCAGTCAAAACTTTTTTTAGAAGGTTTCATGTTATTTCATGAATTAATATCCTTGCAGTAACCCTTAATAATCCTTACCGGTAATTATATTTTCACTGTGTGACGAATCAGGACTAAAACATTGATTGCGTCACATAATCTAGTCAGAACGCAGCGATGTCCCATGTCAATTCGCAATATCTTTTCTGCCAGAAGCATCATGAATTATTAATGATATTTTGATGGCGGTCGCAGAAAGGTAGAGAGAGAGAGAGAGAGAGAGTAGGAAGTAAAGGTAGGCAGTGGTCATAGAGCTATATTAATTATATTAATGTCTTAATGTAGCTCTATGGCATGCGTACAGATAGTTGAGAGCAATTTTGGAAAATATACACTGTCTACAATGCGGTTACTTTTTTTACTTTTTCTTCCACTTTTTCTTTTCTTCTCTGCCTTCTTCTCCTCCTCCTCCTCCTTCTTCATCTTCTTCTTCTTCTTCTCCTTTTTCTTTTTCTTTTTCTTCTTCTTCTTCTTCTTCTTCTTCTTCTTCTTCTTCTTCTTCTCCTTCTCCTTCTTCTTCTTCTTCTTCTTCTTCTTCTTCTTTTTCTTTTTTTTTATTCTTCTTCTTCTTCTTCTTCTTCTTCTTCTCCTTCTTCTTCTTCTTCTTCTTCTTCTTCTTCTTCTTCTTCTTCTTCTCCTTCTTCTTCTTCTTCTTCTTCTTCTTCTTCTTCTGCCTACTCTTCCCCCTTGTCTCTCTTTCCCCCTCTCCTCTTTGATCCTCTCTCTGTTGGCGCAGGGCGGCTGGTGTTCCACGGCTGAAGAGCATCATGTCTTTCTGTCTGACCCACGAGCTCGAGGGCGAAGTCCAAGCACTCTCAATATATGCAACTCTGCTCAAAAATGTCGTATACTGTTTCTTGCTGGAAGTAAGTTATTGAATGTAATAAATTGTGACTGTTTCAGCTGAGATATGACATGAGTAAGATATCGGGGTTGAAAACAATGAATTTTTCGACATTGCATGTTTCGTCTTGCTGCATTATTCAGACAAGTTTTGCAATCCGTGACCATTCGGAATCACACATCCTTGTAGAGACCATTCATCATGCTTTCCTATAATACCACATTTACGTATTTTGTTTATGCAACAAGAAATATGTTTTCCTCCTCAAAAGTGAATTGCAGATAATTTCTGAGGAGTTTATGCTCTTGACCTTGCCTCAATACTCTGGAACCATCTCCCTACCCACGAAGCATTCATAATAGACCCTAATAAGACCCTTCTCGAGACTCATCTCTTTAGGATAGTTTTGTAAATCTTTAAGTACAGTGTATAACTTTTCTTCCTTACCCTTTATCTCATTTTCTCTTTTTCCACATGTTAAACGACAAGCGCTTAGAAAACACCGTATGGAAAGCCAACTAAAATATTATGTATTATCATTGTAATAAATTGTTATTTTTGTCCATATAATTGTCTACCCTAACAAAATAAAGTTATTTGTGTGGGTGTGATTTCAGAATTGCGAGAACAAGAGCTTGTACAAGGACCTCCTGCCGCCCGTGATGGAGTTGCTGGTAAACGAGATCGATGAACTGTCGGAGGCTGCTGGTAACTTTCTGACGGCCATTAGCCAGGAGGGCGAGCTCCTAGCGCCCTTCGGCGAACGTATCGTCGACGCTTTCATCAGTGGCAGAGCGGAGGAAGCTCTGCTCAGCAGTAAGCAGCATCTCGACTTCTCAGTTTTCAGACTTTTGCAGGCTTCTAGTCCGAATGTAACATATTCAGTTTAATTTTCTTTAACATTAACTTAAAAAAATTGAAAGCCATACCTGAAACGATCGATTAAATGGAACAAAAACATTTCCATAGGGTCGGCCTTTCACAAAGGTTGTAACACAACGTTTCGTAGTCCATAGTAGACCATAGTCTACATTCATATACTGTATTGCATCGGTCAGTAGGCTGGCCAGCGGGGCATGCTTGCGTCAGCGCATTACTGCGGTGTGGGGAGCCATGATGTGCTCAATAGCGTGCTCTGGGCTGTAGGACATAGAAACCAGTATATTCCAGACGAGTCGTACATGGTCTATTTTCCATAGTCTGTATTTATTGATCGGCAGAAGGGCTATAACCTACCTTGAACATGTTGAAAGAAGCGTTAAGTAAGAGGCAGGGAGACGAAACCTTATCCAGGTTATTATAAACAGAATGAAATAAGTATTGATTTGCACACTACTTGCAATCAAGCAAACACGCTTTGCACTTCTATCCGATTGATTATTAAAGGGATAGTTTACCCTGAAATTAAGTTGGTTTCATTAAAAGTAGACACTTGCATGAAAAAAACATATTAGTAATTTTTTGATGAAAATATGTCGAGGGATAAGAAAGTAATGATCTTTTTTATAGTTTTGATTTTGTGATATCATGTGCGGGGTGCTCTCCCAATATGATGTGTACAATTATTTTTTTTTAGAAAGATATGCTTCCCTTTACTTGTGCATCTCATACTAGTATATCATTAGAAATACGTTTTTACACACACAGCTCTGTTTTTTTTTTTTTTAATAATTCCGTTGTCAAAAACAACGAAAAAAATTTATGGAATTATACTGCACACAATATAATGGGAGAGCACCTCGTACGTGATGTCACAAAATTGGAATTTCAAAAAATCATAACTTTCTTAACCTTTTACAGAATTTCGTCAAACTTTCACTAACATGCTCCTGTCACGTTTCTTCCTTTACTGAAACCAGCTTATCTGCATGGTGAATTACCCCCTTTAACTTGAAATAAATGGCGCTTTCACAATGTATATGTTTTAATTTGCAGTGGCTTTGAATGGGATCTACCAATACAACGCAGACTCTATAGAGTCTCGACTTAGCGAAATCATGGGAATGTTGTTAGATATGGAGTCCAGTCATAAGTCCGGTCTGTACATGATGCTGGACGATGTAGCGAAGAAGAATCCAGAGGTAATGACGTTTTGTTTTGTTCATATTTTATCCTTTTTTTTTCTTGTTTTCGTTTCACTTTCTCTTTAATTTGTCCTGATCTCCTTTCTATTCTCCTTTTCGCTATTCTGCTTTGTTTTTTATTTTCATCTTATTCGCCATATTCTCCTCCTTCTTTTTCTTTTGTCTTCTCTTTCCTTTTCCTTGCCCCTCCTCTTCTTTTCCTTTTCCTTCATCTGAGCTCTCATCCTTTTCGTTTCGTCCTATAAGTTGTCCACTTTGGCCGAAAGTTGGTTTATCCGCCGTTCTGATCGCTGAATCATTTTTGATCTTCATCACCCCTCACTGTTAATAACTTGCCTGACAACGTTCGTAGGTGTTATTGCCGCACGTGGATGTGATGATGGCCGACTCGGACGACCCGTTACTGGTCAACCAGAACTTCATGATTCTGGCCACCATCTCCCTGGCCTACCCCAAGCCCTTCAGCAAGCATCTTGACAAGTGCCTCGAGGTCTGGGAGGAAGTCCCATACACCGTCTCCTCAGCTGTCAAGATCGTCGCCAGCATTGGCCAGATCGATGCGGTGAGGGTTTAGTCTTGAAAAGCCATGATGGTGATGTTAGTGATGACGGGGATGACGGAAACGTGGACAACTAGAAACGGAGATGACGATGTCGACGATGACAGTGTTGTGATGACGGTGTTAGCAGTGATGGTGATCGCAGTGGTGATGGTGATTGAAGTGGTGATGGTGATTGTAGTGATGATCATGGTGATTTTAGTGGTGATGGTGACTATAGTGATGGTGATTGTAGAGATGACGGTGATTGTAGTGATGATGGTGGTTGTAGTGATGATGGTGGTTGTAGTGATGATGGTGGTTGTAGTGATGATGGTGATTGTAGTAATGATGGTGATTATAGTGGTGATTATGATGATGATGGTGTTTTGGATGGCGGTCATGATAATGATGATGGTGATGAAGATGATGGATATGGTGATGAAGATTAAAGTGCATTTAATGAATGAGTATTCATTACACTCTGACTTATAATCATTTAGTCGAATTTGACAGAGTCCTATACATTTCTTTTTGTAGTCAATACCAAACATGCCAACAGGAATGATTAGATGATCGCCAGAGTGGATGTTATCATTTTGTACTTTTTTGTATTCATACTGGTCGCAGAAACATGCAGAGAATTGCTTGAAGATCTTGTTCAACAAGATGAAGACGATCGACCCGATGTGGATCACTCTGGTGATGATGGAAATCAAACGCATCGGGCAGGCTTACAAGGAGAAGCTTCGTCCGTACCGCTCGACCATAGAGGAGCATCTAAAGTCACAACAGATGGGTGTTCCGGACATGGCGCAGTCACTTATCGACTTTATAGATGACATCAGGTAGCTATGGCTTAGGTACTCAGAAGGGTAGAGGGGTGATTGGGGTACAGCTGATCAGGCTGACTCACCTCATGCTTAGCATCGGATTAGCGAATCAATACCCTTCTAGACAATGTTATAATTACTTTCACTAAATGCTATAGCAGATGGAACGATTTTGCCATCATTCGGAAGTCGTAGGGGCCTAAAATGGTAATATGACACCTTTTTCTTGCACAAATCAGATGACCGGGTTCTGCGATACAGCTAGTCGCACTATCGGACGACTGATCGGATTCATGTCATCTGCGGTGGCCTTGAGATGTGAATGTTAGGCCGAATACATTTCAATTCATATCACCTTCTTCAACCTACACTCAAATGAATGTAAAACACCTTTTATCATGTTCTTTGCTCTTTATTTCGCAGTTTGCGTGGTCTTAATGAAGACGTGGTCGAGCAACGTGAGGATATTGATAACCTCAATAACCGAGTCACTAACACCGAGGTCGATGTCAAGAGAATCGACGAAACCGTGGCCCAACACACCGAAGACATCAACAATGTTAAGAACGAAGTCAGCGAGCAAGGAGAGAGATTGGACGAACTTGAAGAGGTGGTCGATGAAACGGTCTTGAAGGTTGAGGAGATTGACCACAAGGTATGCTGCGCGAATCTCTAAGACACTCAAAACCTAGACGGATGTTACAATGCAAAGCAGCAAAACACTATACAGATGATGATGTGGTGAACTGTGATGTATTGATATGTATATTGATGGAACCGAACGAAAATGAAGTGCATGATTCTTATGTCGATTGTTTAATTTTTGAGTAGTGAAGCAAATATTTGATGTAACATTATAAAATGCAATCATTGGAGTTCGACAATGTGTCATCCTGTTCCCTTTAATAGACTATCACCAACGCCCCCAAGTGGTCACGTGACGTGTCCAAGCTGCTGAATCCCGAGCACGAGCACGACTGGCGGTTCCTGGCGGTCCGGCTCGGTTACTCCGGTGAGGACATCCGGAACTGGGCTCTGTCCCCAGACCCGACCATGGCGATTCTCGCAGAGTGGTACACCACGCACAAGAGCAGCGACGCCACCTACGCCGTGCTCAACGCGCTGGAGGACATGGGGCGGACCGATGCGGCAGAGATTATCACCCAGTCCTTGGAGGAGGCAGGTGTGTATTGGGAACACTTGGAGAGCTATGCACAGGAAATGGCTTATATGGGTAGACATCCCACGACATGTTTATCTACTCGAATTGCATTAATCAGCTAAACCTATATGTATAGGTCTTCGGATCAAGCAATTGACGCCACTTCTGCCTCTGATTATAGTAGATCAATATCCAATGAGCTTGAGAGAGAGAGCTGCTGTTGGTACTTGTTATGTTCTTATACACACGGACTACATATTGGACTCAATGGTAATGATGATGTAATTTGTTGTTCTCCCCGCTAGACATGCTAGTCCCTACCGCCCCGTCAGACGAGCACGAGAAGCCGCCTGTCGTGTTCCTCAGCTACCAATGGGACCACCAGCCCGAGGTGAAGGCGATCAAGCAGCATCTGGAGATGGCTGGCTTTCCCTGCTGGATGGACATCGGGCAGATGGGCGGAGGAGACCAGTTGTTCGCTAAGATCAGCCAGGGCATGCGTTCAGCCAAGCTCGTCCTCTGTATGGTCACCGAAAAGTACTCCAACTCGGAGAACTGTAACAAAGAGGTAATTAAAGGCCTCCACGCATGATGTGTATTGATGGAACCTAATCAATGTTCTCAAGTGAAGTGTTTGGTCGTGCGATAGAAAAGAGCTGAGTACTACAGTTTGGATAGATTGTGTCGGTCTCGTTCTCATTTCTTAGCACGTTCTTTGTTTAAAATGCTATACGACTATTTCCTAAACGACTTAATAAGAGAAACGGTATAGAAGATCGTTAAAGACCTGTTTCTCGACCGGACTATTTTAACTTTCAAACAGTGGCATTCAAGGCTGCAAGACAAACTTAACATGCTAAGCTGATAAAACACTTTATGCGTCTTATTTGCTTCCAGGTGAACTTGGCCAATTTGTTGAACAAACCGATTATCCCTATCCTGATTGATCAGACAGCATGGCCGCCTGCGGGCGCTATGAGTATGTTATTCGCCCAGCTTCTCTACATCCAGTTCTACAATAACAAGGAATACGTGAGGGGTGAGAAGTTCTGGGACGATGCCAAGTTTTCTGAGCTGCTTGGTCAGATCTCCTACCATGCCAACCCAGATGAAAGCATGATCACAGAAGGTAATGTTCTATGCCTCCGCCACAAATGGGCCAAGGGAAGTATTTTTTCTGGATCCGTCTACGAACCATTAAACACCTTTTTTATTATTCAACATTTTGTTACTTGAACATCGCAAAAAAATGCAAGGAGTTTACCTTTTCACAATGCTCCAACCAAACGCAGAAACTACAAAATTGAGTAACTATATGGGCATATGAAGTAATAAACACATAAAAGGTGACCGTCAATTATTTACTTCCCAATATCTGTAGAACTAATTAAGGGTGTATTTTGTTATTGTGTTGTGACTGTTGCAATTACTTTACAGTTTCCTCCTTCAATATCTCCGTCATTGTGTTCGTGTGAATGACCCCACCGTCTGTAACGATATGGTATTGGTGTTGTTCTATCGCAGAGTACCGGGACTGGATTCCACAGGTTGAGGAGGCAGTTGTTACAAAGACTGTTTCTGGGTCTTCAACAGCAGCCCCAGCTCAGCAAGCAAATACTGCTCCGGTAATACGCATCAAAATATATGCCTTTGAATAATGTAATATAATGCTTCACGTTTTGAAATCAATATATGACTTGTGTACATTACATTTCGTATTCCATAATTCATCAGAGCTCTTCATGGTTTGTTTAAACACACAATCAAACACTTCAAAACGCAGCGATTATTCCTTTAATCAATTTACCGAGCCGTTACCTTCCCTTTCCCCACCGAGGAATAATTCATGTGTGACTGGATGGCCGACACGCGAACACTTTGTATGTCAGGTGTGCATTTTGTCACCAATACTGCACACAAATGGCGCTGAGTAGTATTTCATCTGGCACAGGAAGGGTTAATGACGTGTACGGTGTGGTGTCGTCTTAGATTGCCCACTGATACCAAGCCATTCTCTGCATTATGTAGCAATCATAGTGGTTTAACCCTTTATCTGCCAGACAGTCTGCTGCTTAATATATTGCGAGGGTTGCTCTCATGCAAACATGTGACAGTGTCGATGTGAAACAAAGAGAGAAAATGCCAGTAATTATCTTTACGAACACATGTAGCATTTAATTCAACTCATATTCCTGTTATAGCATCAATTGAAAAAAAAAAGACACGCAGGTAGGATTTAGGAAAGTTGACCATATAATGTCAGAAAAATTACTATTTGGCTCGTAGGAAGAAGTCAGAGTCCGCGCGAATTCTAAGCTCACGTATTGATCACATTAAGTTTTTACAGTTACCAGATATTCTGACATCATTCTGAACGACACTGAATGTCGGTCAATCTTCATTTCCTACATATTGGGGAACCAAACTCAACGACATTCACATGCGATCAAACTATGACCGTAGTCTCTTTTGTAGCCCCATTCCGATCATTGTTACCATGGTTACAGGAGTCTCCCTACCCTAAAACTGTCGTCATCTCACACAAGCAAGTGAATCAACTCCTAACCACATTCACATCCAACCATGTTCATTCGCGTTATCCATTATTTCATTTTAACGTTACTCCGACCGTTATACGTAGTCATGGTTACACGGCTCTACCGAATATAGGAGAGTGGGAGAGTTGGTTTCATTATATTCACCTAGCTCCGCACCCGTAAGTCATCATCATTGATCATGGCGAGGATTATGACATTATATCCATTGCTTACCATGGTAACAGGAGTCTACCGACCCTCCGACAGTCTTCATCTCCTACCAATGGGGGATGCAGCCTGAGATCAAGAGGCTGTTCTCACGTCTGACGAGTTTGGGCTTTCACTGTTGGCTGGATATCAACCAGATGGGTGGCGGGGATCCACTCTTCTCAAAGATCGACAAAGGCATCAGAAATGCTAAGGTGAAATATTATCTCTCATTCGTAAATTAAAGTAATCTCCTTTAATAGATAAATCAGTTTAACTAATCGATACATTAAACAAGGCAGTATCTAGCCTAGGTACTGAGCTGTGAGGTGCATGGACACAACCAAGTCTGTGAACAAATACACTGTATGTCTGATAACAAAGACTACGCCCTAATTATGTCATAGCTCATCTGGCTTCTTCCCTCTTCCCCTCTCAGTGAGGATGGGATTTGGGGCATAGTCTGTCTTACAAGACATAATTGTTAACAAACTGGGTTGCGTCCATGCACCTCACAGCCTAGTACCTAGGCTACGCATTATCATACAAAATACACACTAAATGTATGAAATAGGTATGTCTCAAGTAAGAACGTGATCGTTTCACATTGTTTAATCACTGTTTTTTGCATTGAAAAATTTGCACAGCACACATGATTTTTTTTTAGTTTAATAGAACTTTATAATTTCCAAGTGTACAAAATGTGTTTCAAAAAATTACACTGTAGCAATAAGCAATAAAAACATGAAACACATTGAATTGTTACTTGTTTTTGAAATATCAAAAGAACTAGTACTTCATAGGCAGCCAGCTTTGAACTTTCCATGAATTGAGTTCATAGATGTAACAGTTCTCGTCGAACCGTCTAAGTTATTTCAAAACGTATTTAAACATCATGAAGCCTGAACTTGTAGCAATCAGAGTGGAACTGGTATCAGCTATGTTAATGTACATTTTGAGCCAACTACAGTATGATCTGATACAATCACTTTCAAGACTTGTGGTTTTTTCAAATGTTGAATTAAATCTTATTTGTTTTCAAATGTAGGTTGTGATATCGTGCGTGACACCGAAGTACGCCCTCTCCCCCAACTGCAGGAGAGAGGTGAGTCTGTCGGACGCGCTACGGAAGCCTATCGTGCCGCTTCTCCTGGAGCAGATGACGTGGCCCCCGGAAGGACCCATGAGCATGACCTTTACCGAGCTCCTCTACATCGACTTCACCAAGGAGTCCAGTCGGGAGAATTTCGACGACCAAAAGTTCGATGAACTCTTGGGGAAGATCGTAGTGCACGCACAACCCACCCTAGAAGTCAACACTATGGATGGAAGCGAGAGCGCGGGATCGCAAGCGAAGGTGGATGACGAATCTGACAGAAAGGACTGTGAACCTCCGAACGACGACAAAGCGTCGCGAACCGAATCTCGTCCATCCGCTGCAGTAGAGAATGCGCCCTCACCGACACCCAACAGGGTGGATAAAATGGATGAACCGCAGTCTCCAAAACCAGTCGAGAAGAAAAATGAGCAACCTTCACAACCTCCACAACCCCGTGAGTCCTCGCCAAACGAGAATGCCCAAAACTCCACGCCTAAAAAGAACAAGAAATCATCTACTTGTATTATTCTGTAACCACAGGGTGGGTCAGAAAAATTTTACAATTTCTTACATGCTCATATTAGAAATGCAAGAATAAATCATAATTCTTGTATCAGTGTCAATTGTTCCAGTCTTATTTGATACCACATGTGTGGAGAATCAGTAATGATTTTATTGGACAGGAACAAAATAATGGGTCTGGGTGAAAACCCATTTGCGCTAATTTCAACAATGCCTTGCGTGACTGGGATTCTACTACAAAATAAGCTTAGCGCAAATGGGTTTTGACACTTTTTTCAAACAATGGCTGTTGTGCACTCAACCATAACAACAACGCGCTGAAAGAAATGTTACCTACATGTAGTAATAAAGGAATATCTACTCTATCCATATATGCTAGAAATTCTCTCTGAATCCCACATTTTCTTTAAAAATATATAACTTAAAAAGTGTAACATTTTTCTGACTCGCGCTGTATATCACTATTCATCTAGAAAAAAAAGTAAAAGGCTGAAGTAACATCTTTGCGCTTTACATGCAAACTTGTGAAAGAGTGACTTACGTAGTGCTACACAAATGCCAAATACAGTTTTCATTATATAAATTGTACAGTACATTATGTTAATCGAATAAACATAGAATGTGTTTCAAAACTACTAGGATTCTTTGACATGTTACTTGTGGTCTGAGAACAAATACTCTATTGGGTGGGTTATTGTTTTTTCCCTTTTATTTCTTTGAATATAACCATACATGTCGAACTGCGAGCGAGATATTAAACGACATAAGTATGTGGATGTGAACACTCATAAAGGTCCCAGACCTGGAGACTGAAGAACCCGCTGTCTTTCTCCAATAACTGTTGTTGATCAATATTTGTCTTCGTTATGAGAACTTCAACATTCCATTGTTCAACCTGTTCTTTTACTATGAACATTGTTACAAACATATTTTTTTGCAATAGCTGTTTTTGTTGTGTGTGTATAGATATAAAGTCATAGATGAATTTAAAATTGAACTATGTGATATCTTTGCTAGAGTGTGAAAATTGAATGAAAAGTTCTTTGTTGTTGACAATGGCTGTAACCTTTTTTTGTGTGCATATAGATATAAAGTCATAGATTAATTTAAAATTGAACTATGTAATATATTTATTAGAGTGTGATAATTGAAAAAAAAAATTGGTGTTGACAATGGTTGTAGCTAATGTATCGGTACCTGAACGGAGTATTGAGATCAGCAGAAGTAAAAAAGACACATTTCCTTTCATACTTCCACTTTGGTTTCGTTATACCACAGCCGCAGATCTAGGATTAAGAAGAAAAAAGAAGCGGCGCCGACGGCCTATTTGAGCAAGTAGGATGCAGATTCAATATTTTTCGATACTGTTTTATCAGCAATATGTTCAATGGGTAAATAAAAAACAATCAAACAAACAAACAAGCAAACAAACAGACAAACAAACAAACAACAAACAAACAAAACAAAACAAAAATAGATGCCTCTTTAATCAGTTGATTAATCCTTCCTATGCCGAATGAAACGCTGCTCTATTTGAATTTTTGTTCTACCTTAATTCACCTCTTTCTCTCTCGATCACTTTTATATCTTCCTCTCTTCTGTCTCTCTTCCTCACTATCTACGTCTATTCGTCTCCTTTACTCCCCCCCCCCCCCTTGCCTTGTCTTCCTGTCTTTCACTTTGTAAGAAGGCCAGGGGCTCATAAGATATTATTATGAAAACAACTCGTGATGCATTAACTCTTTCTCTTGCAGTGTGTGAGTTAAAAAGTGTTTTGGACTTGGTATTAACTAGTCGCTCTTTCATATTTTGTCTTTCATAAGCGTTTACAAGGGTAACATGTGAAAGGAAGCACTGTAACAGAGACTTGACCTCTTTCAAACAAAAAACATGAACGAACCAATTTTTTTTTTTCAATTTTCTTAAATCAGGAATTCGTGTGTTTTTCATATCTCGTATGAAACGTGTATGCAATATGAGTTAACAAGTTAGTTAGTCTGTTTATCTCGTTTGAAATGTTGACGCAGATTAATTTCGCTGGTTATCTATCTATCTTGTATGCAACATTGACGCAGTATGAGTTGTATAGCCAGCTAGTCTGTTTATCTCGTACCAAATGTTAACGCAATATGAGTTAACTAGTTAGATAATCTCCCTCTCTCTCTCTCTCTCTCTCTCTCTCTCTCATATTAATATTGATACAGTTTATGTTCGGTGAACTGCCTTATCTTGCACCGGTTACAATTACAATGAATTGAAAAAAATGTGAAAATAATTTGTTATAAGATCGAAGTTATGTGTGTTAATCATCGAATAAATAGCTGTATCTTAAAGAGAGCCGTTGCTTCTTGTGTCGTATGTATTTTAACGATTCTAATGAACTACTTAACTTATTTCTTCGATCTCCTGTTTCCAATAAACATTTCAAATCAAACTTGAAATCTTTTACACACGTTGTCACGTAGCTGAATTTCGGGAGGCATTAAAGGGCATACTGTACTGAGAAGACCCGAATATTTTATGATTTAATTGTAAATTACTCCAAATGTGGATCATTTGAGGGCAAGTAACTTTCAGCAAGTTTCCAAAATGGACAATACATGACAACTGGCAAGAAAATTGCTCACGATCACTTTTTCTCAGTACAGTATATTCCCTTACTGACCCAAATCGGAGCTCAATATCTGAATTCGTTACGTGCTTTAAATGTGTTTTCAATATAATGAACCACAAACCATACGTCTCTGGGCAAGAAATAGGTGATAAACAATCCGATGGCTCACTTCCAATGGGTCCACTGCCCAGTTTATAGTTTATCCAAATTCAGTTAGTCTACACTCAGGTTGTCCATCACTACTTTGTACAATAGCTGCTTTATCAAAAGTAATGATCTTTTCGACAATCTAACAATAAATACATTTTAAATAGATTTTCATTTAGTCTTCTTGTACAGGCCACCATCTGATGTATTGTCTAAGCCCCTACAAGGCATATCCTACTGCCACCCAATACAAAAAAATACGTAACAATACATAAATACGCACAATGACGCACTTGTGAAATTGAGCTCCAACTCCATTATCTTTTCGGGTTCTATATAACATGTACAAGGCACATTTTTATCATTATCCTTATTCAATTATATTGGTTTTTCTTATCATTATTTGATTCATTGTCACTATTTTATTAATTTTTGTCATCATTATTATTTACTTATTTCATTTTATTTTTTCTTATTATATATGACAATTTTATTATATATATATATATATATATATGTGTGTGTGTGTGTGTGTGTGTGTGTGTGTGTACTGCGTGTACTGCATACGTGTACTGCATCAAAGTAATGGCTTTGATCCAGCTGAGGCATGGCGGCTTGTCATTGTTCAAAACCCACCTGCACCCACCAAAGGAAATTATAATTGGTATAGTGTCGAGAATTTGTCAATCTGACGGTCAATCGGATCGGGGTCGCCTTAGCCACTAACCCGTCTCTGTGGTCTAGTGGTTAAGGCACCGGCGTTCAAAGCTGGGGGCCCGGGTTCGATTCCCGGCAGAGACATTTTTTCGGCATCACCAATTTTTCCAAAGGGTAGATAGCTCTGGGGAACCTTGATTTAAGCTACGCCTACCATTGTTCTCTTCATCCATTTCTTCAAAAATGAAACAAAACGGAACGCCACAACACTCAGCGAGTATATTTGGAGGCTAAAAGACAACAATGTTCAGCACACCCTCAAATGGAAGATTATCGCAAATGCCAGAGCTTACACACCGACGAGTACAAGATGCGAACTTTGTCTGGAAGAAAAGTTCCTCATAATCCACAAGCCACTTTTGTCCACACTCAACAGCACATGCCGTCACAAAAGAAAGCACCTACTATGCAACTTCTCCAACAAACGATCACTTTAATGAATAACCGAGATTGACTCAGTCTACATACAGTTTCTGAGGAGTGAAGACCTGTAAACTGGGTCCTCAAGAAACAGTTCTGTAAAACTTTATGTAGTAAGTTCTACCTATATTTACTTATTTATAAAGCTCCTGTCATCAGTTGAGCACTCTACCACTGGATGGTTTTGCCCATACTTGGATATATATATATATAAATATATATATATATATATATATATATGCATGTATATATGTCCAGCGAGAGCCGTTATGACCGTTTCGTCTGCGTTTCGTGTTTTGTGTGACGCGATGGATCAGTTTCATATATATATATATATATATATATATATATATGTATATATATATATATATATACAAAAAAAATGTATATATTATAGGGGGGGGGGGGTGTTCAGATCGGGTATTTTGGGGCAGGAGGCACACCCACCACTGGGATATGACGTCAGTGGTGACTTGGGTATATATGTGGGTATCCCTAGTAGTATTCTTCACTGGGTCTGCCGGGTTATCTTTCAAAGGAGGTTACTTTAACCCCTGCAAGGCGTATCCCAATCCCACCCAATGTAAAGGTACCCTTTGCCCAGGGATTGCATTTTTACCATCCGCCTGAAAACATTATCATTTCAAATTCGACTTTCGTACCCACTTGATCTCTGTAATAGCCAGTGAATGGTTATGAATTATAACACAGCGGCGCAGAGAGATGGAGAAGAGAGAGAGAGAGAGAGAGAGAGAGAGAGAGAGAGAGAGAGAGAGAGAGAGATGAGATATGAAAATAGAGAACGAGAGGCTTTACGAAACACCAGGCTGCGTTCATTCCAAATAAGCAGACGTCTACTGGTAACATATCTCGTGGTCATCATGATGGAGGAGGAAGATTTGAAAGTCCTATACAGCAACGATGACAGACATGTCACCGTGCATGTCTCGGACCAGAAACCCGTCGAGGTCTGGTCTACCAAGCGGGTGCTGGCACTCATGTTCATCGTGACGGCGTGCGTAGCCACTCTCTGCACCTGTCTCACCTTCTACCTCCACCCAGACTTCGGCACGGAACGCAACGAGTTCCCCGTCGATCCTCTCCCGCCCGAACCTACCATTACCCCAGCGGACGCCCGCATCAACTGCATCCCGGACAGGAATGTCGAGGCCACTCCCCAGCTCTGCGAGTCTCGCGGCTGTACTTGGGAATCCACCGAGGTCGCCGGCGCTCCTTGGTGTTTCTTCCCCGCCGGATACGGCGCGTATCGCTTGGTCAGCGAGGGTGATTTCTCGTGGGGGAAGCGGCTGACTCTGGAGAGATATGACAATGTGCCATCTCTGTTTGGCGGTCACATCCAGACTGTCCTTCTTGACATCGAGATGCAGACGGACAAACGACTCCATTTCAAGGTCAGTTTAAGTACAGTATTGTTATTAGAAGAAAGAAAAGATTACAAAAATATGTGTATTTTTTTCTCTGTATAACTATTATTCAACTACCCATGCTATCTGTCCCTTTACTTAAAATTCCATTTTCGGTTTTGATAACGAAAATGAAAGCTAAAACAGGCATCATACATGTGTAGGAAAATTAAGAATGAATTAAAGACTTCGTTTTCCTTTTTTCACACATAATTGGTCAATTTTCCTGAAAAAAATATAACAACATTTTGCTACCGAAAACTTAAAAAAAAAAAAATAGTTTACAGATATAGACTGCTCTGAAGGGCACGGTTAAGAATGTATGCACTGGATGATCTCCGATGCATGCTATCCCCACCATGCACACGAGGCGTGATTCGAGGGATTGTAGCATGTTTGTTTTTGTTTTTGTTTTAGAACATTGGCGTTCTAATAGATTAAAGTGCATGTTTAATGCAAACAAATCTCTTTTCACCACGCCACTGCATACTTAATTAATTAACTGGCTCATTGCTCTATCATTATACTGTACGTGTCTAGTATGTTATCACTTAGAGTAAATATTATGTGTACTTGTGTTTGCACAAATATAAAGTGCGCAAGATAATTTCTACAGTATATAAGAATTATCTGTTCGAGTATGAACCCTGGCCGAGAAAAAAAGGAGCCACACAATAATCAGAGGAAGACTGTGATTTTTAGCAGCTCGTTTCATTATCAGTATAAAAGTATTTAAAGCACAAACATGAAAAGACATTACCTTCATCGTCAACTCATGTCCAATATGCCAAATAGTAATACATGTAGTTGATAGTTGTTGATTGCACACAGTGTTATACAGTCATGAAACCTTTCTTCCTTTTTTTTCATTATTTCATTAACTAGCTACATCTTTCGTTGGGTAATATTCCTAAACCTATAATTTTCACCTACAGTTTTACGATAATAAGAACCCAAGGTTCGAAGTTCCCCTGCCAATTTTGCCCCGACCAGTCGACAAGGCGACTGATCCCGACTACGAAGTCACGTACACCACTAATCCATTCACGCTCCAGATAACGCGTAAAGCTACGGGCCAGATATTGTAAGTATTAAAGAACCACTTGATGTCCTCATCTCGACAAAGTAGTCGATGAATATTACATACAGTAGTGTTTGCAATTATGTGTGACCTGTCTTGTCTTGTCAGTGATAACGAACATGCAAACATCATAGGCAGACGATACGGCAAATGAGCACGAGATCGTAGTATACAGAGAGGGGGTAGGAATGGGAACACAATGGGGAGGGGGAACAGACAGCGGAGAGGCAAAGAAATGTGGAGAGAGAGAGAAAGGGGAGCAAGAGCAAAAGAGAGAAGGAGAGACAGAGAAAAAAGATAGGGAGAGACAGAAAGAGACAGAGAAACAGAGAAAGACAGAGATATGTGGAAGAAAGAGAGAGAGAGAGAGAGAGAGAGAGAGAGAGAGAGAGAGAGAGAGGGAGAAAGGGAGAGAGAGGGAGAGACAGAGAGAGGAGAGAGAGAGATAGAGAGAGACAGAGAGAGAGACAGAGAGAGGGACAGATAGAGACAGAGAGAAAGAGAGAGTGGGATAGGGGGGGGGGGGGCAGAGAGAGGAGAGAGAGATGGATTGGGGGGGGGGGGGTATAAAGGATGGAGGTGAATATGCTCAACTAAATGCGTGGCAACCTTTGCACTCGGAACTGTATTAGTTCGTGTATCATGTGCCCATCCATGGATACGGAGATATCTACTAAACAGTGAGTTAAGCATTTGAAATATTAATGTCAATAAACCAGTTCATTTCGCACTATTGAACTCATGATTACCATTAGCTTTCAAACGCCACCCAAAATACCGTAAATGACACGTCGATAACAACGATGCTATCGCAATACGTACGATAACTGCGATGCACATAATGTGAAAATTATAAGACATGTAATTTCTCAGAGTTAATGAAAATGAAGAATATTATCGATAATGTGTCTACAAGCATAGGCAAACTTAATAATTTCTCGCATAGGAGATTGTTGGCAATTATACAGTAGAAATGATTTTGAATATAGCGTGAAATTGAACTCATATCATCAAAAAGTATGTTATTAAGGCATATCTAAATTTCTGCAAAATATGAAGTCATATAATGTAAGTGTGCTGGTATTATTATCAACAGTCGTCCCACATAAGCTGTCTCACCTTGTTTATCAGTCGATCAATTTTGTCCAGGCAGTATCCAATTTTGTGCGCACTTTCCTCTCATATGACCTAAAAATTGGATCTATCGACACTTGTCATGCTTGCGACGTAAAGCACTTCTTCATTTGATATATTGTCAGTTTATGATTCCCTTGTTCTCCGTCATGAATCACATTTCTGCAGCTTTACCTCTGCGAATTTTCTTCGATTGTTTAATTATTCATTATTCTGCGAGTTATTCGATGTCCAGTTCGCGCAGGCTGCCATACCTGCCTCAGAACAAACCAGACATATCATTTCAGTACCCAGATTTCAGTCGTCATGCTGTCATTCTGTAATTTGAAATTTGTGATTTATTTTTTTCACTACCCATAATAAATAAAATAAGACAAACACAACGTGATAAACATACATCAAATAATACAGGAAATAGTTTCTTTTGCTTTTCCCAGCTTCAACGACTCCTCCTTGTGATTTCGTCTCTTTTCATAAATGAGTAGCTGATATTTTCATTTTTCATGAGGGTTTTTAAAGTCCTTCTTGAACTCGTGGCGGTTCTCAGGCCAATCACCAGCTAGAAGGCTCATACGGGTGCTGGAGTTTGATCGCACCAAGATGGCACAGTTGTCGCTAATAAAGCATACGCACAGTTTGTGGAAGAATTAACAATTAACTTCTTCTCTGCCACACTTTATACTGTCCGATGTGAATGGTGTGTATTAAAGATTGTCCGTCCCTTTTGCAAGCTTAAAGTTTGAAATCGTCTTTCACGATCGTAAATTGAAGAAAGTGTGATTCAAGACCATTTCTAAGAATATAGCATGTTGAAGCTTTCTGTATATGTAAAAATTTCAGCCGTTAAATTTCAAACCGATTTTTTTCGTAGTACGAAAAAAGTATTAGTCTTTGTTACAGTATCTATGTGGTTATTATGAATGTGTGAAATCCTAATTTTATGAGTAATTACCAAACTTTGGAGATGATTACTTCTATAGAACAATTTTTTTTTCATAATGAGTTTCATAATCTAATAAACAGATTAATTAATAAAGCAGATATTTCAACACAAACTGCTAAGAGCCTGAGGTAAAGACTATTGATCAGACGTTGTTTACGTGCATTATTTGAATTTAACACTACGTATCAGTTTCAAATTATGAATATACAGCTTGCTAACACTTCTCTAAATGTTTTGCCAATGTTTCGATGGTTTTGTGATGAACTGAAAAAGGGACGGGCTGTCTTTAACAGTGCAAATATACCTCAATGTATAAAGAGTTAGCCTACAAATTGATGTCTTTTAGCATCACTAAACAGTGTTTTGACAATGTAGTTTCGCTTTCAGTATCAAGCCACGAAAACCTTTTTATTTATTATTCATTTTATGCACCTTTGGAATTGACAGGATTAATGCAATGTTCAAATCTCGAATCCTGACATATTTATGACATCAAAGCTCTATATACTTAACTCCTTTCGTGTGCCACATATGAATCTGTTCATAAATAATACGCACAAATCTCACGGAGTGACGTTTTGTCTGACACTTCTTCTTCTTCTTCAAGTGCCCGATCGTGTGCCCTTCTGACACATTGTCTGTAACTCAGCATCATCGTCGTCTACTCACTGAGTACGTGGTCGCCCTCGTCCTCTCATCCCATTGAACCTTCCTTCCAACAGCATTCCAAAACCATTCTTCCTTATAAAATGCCCGAAGTATTTGCATTTTCTTTTTTAATCGTATTGAGTAAATGTTTTTGAGTCTTCAATATTAATTTTGTAAGAGTTTTTTGGTTGTGTAATGTTGTGTCCATGATTGATGTAATATTCTTCTATATAACCACATCTCAAATGCTTCAAGTGTCCATGTTTCAGCGCCGTATAAGATATAACGCCAAATATAACATCATATCAGCTGGGCTCTCGATCATGTTGGTGTTGATTTTCCTTGAGGTTAGAATGCTGGTCATATTATAGAAAGCAAACAATGGCACGCAAAGGTTTAAACGATTGCGTTTGCTGCCCCTAGGTGGGATACCTCAATAGGAGCTCTGATCATGGAGGACCAGTTCCTGTCCATCTCCACCCGGCTGCCCTCGGCCAACCTGTATGGCTTTGGAGAACACGAACATCGCAGCTTTCAACATGACATGAATTGGAACACGTGGGGCATGTTCGCCAGAGACAATCCACCAGGGGTGCGTACACGTGGGCTCTGAAGGGTATGGAGCAGGGGGGGGGGGGGGGGGGTTAAGAGAGATTTTAATGTTTTTTTTTCATATGTAATATCTATAACTAACTGCTACGTGTGAGCGATATATTTACGTTAAAAATATGTTTGTGACCAAAAACGATTTGACTTACAGATAAAGATTTAAAAGACAAATAACCAGAGACAGTTAACTCATATAATTTTTCAATAAATAATGATGAAGGATTTAACTATGTTTCAAATCTATACGTATAAACCATTATGTCAAATAGAATACCAAGATAAAGAAAAAATAGACTTAAGACCATATTCCTTATCCATGAATATCCTTTCCTCATTGCACCGTTGCAGGACGAGGTCAATTTATACGGTGTCCATCCATTTTACCTGAACGTAGAGTACGACGGAAACGCACATGGAGTTCTGCTATTCAACCTTAATGCACAAGGTATCTCTTACATATTATCTCTTATATATGTATCTCTTATCTTATCCTATCTTGTTATATATATATATCTTATATAGGTATCTCTTGTCTCTCGCAAGGTACTTCTTTAATTTCCTTCCGTTAAAATCACTTAAAAATATGATAAATGAAGCGATATTGATTTAAATAACTCTTTATATGCCATATATGAATGATTTCATCAGACATGCACACCTATTTCACAGGGTAATCTTTTGATTAGCACGGGATAAATTAATATGAAATTATTACAATGTTTTTGAATTGCTTCACACATTATGTAAACGCAATGTCAACATTGACTTCGTGACAACAGTCATGAACATGAGATTGATTAATCATTAATCAGAAATCAAACAAAAAAACAAACCCTTTTTTTACCGACTTACAGGTAGACGCACTGGTAGATATATCATCATAATTTTGTGCCACTCAATATACTACTTAATTCCAAATGTCTACGTTACCATGTTGAGATCGTGTTGCTCTCCAAATGTTCTTGTTACATGTCATGTTCGTTTTATTCTTACTTGTATTAAACGTCTTAGAAAACGAAAACGATGTCCTTGTTTTGCAGGATGTTGTTTTTATTTCGGTATTATAAAAATATGCTTTATCGCAATCCTGCTGTTTGCTGTGTAGAATTATTGGCAATTTTATTTATATCTCGATATTACCGCCATTACTTGTTTGTATATGCTGGTGAATTCATGCTTTTCATATCTATTTTTATGAAATCAAACAGTATCCTACAGTATCAAATCATCATTCAAATTGAATTAGTCTCACTACCATGACCACTGCTGATCCAGAGATTGTTACACCGCAAAATAAAAAATATTACCCTAACCATTTTCTTAGGGAGTTACTAGTACTCCCCCCCCCCCCCCCCCCCCAATACCACTTTGATTATTTGTCTAAACACCCAGATGTTACCGTCCAGCCGACACCCGCCCTCACATATCGAACTGTGGGCGGGATCCTAGATTTCTACCTGTTCCTGGGCCCGACACCCGATGGCGTCATTCAGCAGTATACCGAGGTAACCATGGTAACAGAGAGGCACGATACAGTTACTCGATGAGTGCTTCATTAATTTAAATTTAAATCCATTTTAGGAATGATTTTAGTAATCAAACTTCAAAATCAATCAAACTTTTTTCATGTAATACCCCTGACATCAAAATTGATTTTACGTCCCTAAATTTGATTCGGAGCTATTTCAAGACCCATGTTAAACCTTGAGAAAATACCACCTTGTTTGATTTAGGATGGGGCGGGGTGGAGGGGATAGAGCATACACCGTGAGGAGCTCCCCCTATTGAGAGGGCAGGAGATACTCCAACGGTATCCCCATCTATGATTGATACAACAATCCAAATTTCAAACGAGGGATAACATTGAAAAAGATTGAAAATTCTCCCTCTACTGTGTTATAATTTTTTTACAATGAAACTTGCTCTAGCGACCACCTGAATGGAAAGACCACTTCTTTTGCTTTTGCTCCTTTTGAACATTGTTTATCTCATTATAACCTCTATAAAATGTAACCTGTGCGGTAAAGACCACCTGTTTATAAGGACCACATTTATTACCTCTATTAACCCTTCGTGTGCCAGACAAAATGACGCTCTACGTGATGAATGTGTATAACTTAGAAATAAATTCACATGTGGCACGCAAAAAGTTTAGCGAGCTTATTTCTGTACAGGATTTTTTTTATAAGACTTATACACAAATTCGTAAAAGGGTACATTGTAACGACCCCGCGAAATGTAATGAATACGTTACTTTGTTAACAATATAGTTAAGCTATATCACTACTGATTTCAACATGAATTTATTTTAGAAACATATCTTTGTAACTTCTTCTTAACAGCGTATGGGTTCACTACTTTGTATACGGACTAGCACTGGCACCATAAGATATCTATTACGACTACTAAAAACTCTTAGAATTGAATATCGGTTAGTGTATCATGATATATTTTTGTTCTGATTTGTTGATTGTCAAATTCGCGCGGAATATTCCGCTACAACCTATATTCCGCTACAACCTTTACTAATCTTGGGCCCTATTGTATAAAACTCACCTTTGAATGGTAACTTTGCTACTGATGGCAACGTCTATGGAAAATTTTAATTTAATTGGCTGTTGAGTGGTGTTACCATGGTAGTTACCATTGATGACATAGTTACCATTAGTGGTATTTTTATGCAATGGGGCCTTGGTTGTTCTCACCCCGTTGCGTTCCTGGTTACGAGTAGCTGGTGGGACGCCCCCTCCTTCCCCCCTATTGGTCACTCGGCTACCATCTCAGCCGCTACGGCTACGGGAACCTCACCAACCTGCGTGCCGTTGTGGACTCAATGCGGAAGTATGACATACCACACGTAAGTTTGCATTCACACCGGGGGCTGGCTAGAGGCATTTAGAATACATTATGCTGGTATTATGTGTGTTTTGTACTAGGGGGTAAATAAAAACTGTTGACACTTTTGATTGAGGTTTCTACTGTTGGACAAATTTGGACCTCAATATTTGTGTGTATGAGATTGTGTATCACACCTGTTAATCAACTAGCAACGGCTGTCACAATGTCATTAATAATGCATGATGCTTCTGGCAGAAAGGAAGATGCGGGGTGGCATGTGTGATGCACAATGACCATTGTTGAGTTCTAAATTAATTATCTGATACGCACAAATTTTCAGATCCAAATTTGCCCAAAAGTGCAAACCTCATTAAATACTCCAAGGATTATTACAAGAAACGTAATCGATGACATTACACAAAACCTGTTTGACATCCCTTGACTTTATAATGTGTCAATTAGCTTGATGTTTGATATGAGTTGAAAATGAATTGTATTATTTTTCAAAATTGTCAATTTATTTTTTAACACCTAGTACTTCAAATCTACCATAGTTACAATTTGAATCAATATGTCATTTTAAGGGGGTGGGGGAGCAAGTTTCGTGATATTTCATTAATCATTTTGTTTTCCTTCAAACTATAGAACTACCAACAGCCATTACGTGTACTACCCCCTACTACGTGTACTACGTGTATTACACTTGATTTTGTTTGTTGGTATGTGTATTTACGTGAGTGTATGTTTGTCGGTTTGTCAGTTTGTACATAAATGTATATGTGTTTTCTTGTGGGTACGTGTGTTAATGTGTGTTTGTATTTCACAATTACTCCATCAAATTCTTATTTTATCACCCAAAACATTGAATGGTCAAGCAAACACATTAACTCAAAGCCTGATCTGTACTCCCAAATATAGGACGTACAGTATAGCGACATCGATTACATGGAACGGTCCTTAGATTTCACGATCGATGAAGAGAATTATGCCGGTATCGGAGAGTTTGTCGAGTCGCTGAAACCGGAGGGAACCAACTATATCATCATGCTGGTAAGCATGTCAAATGGCGAATCCATACAAATACAGTATGGAAGCGGAAGGTGAGAAATACGACTCATCAAAATAATGATATGTGACATGGGTGGATTTTGTCACCAATTGCGTACACAAATCCAACAGCGAAGTGCTTTATATGGCACATTGACGGTTGAGAATGTTAAATTATCTTGATTGCATTATTGCTTTGTTTTGAATTCCATAATAAAGTGAGCCTACTCGTAGCAGTTGTATGAATACGATTTTGAGCGCGAGACCTTTTATTGTAAAAGCGTATTTAATTCATTGGAGATATGTTGGGCATTCATATCAGTATATGTGTGTATATGTGTGACAAAGAGAGAGTGAGAAAGAGAGAGAGAGAGAGAGATAGTAAAGTGGAGGAAAGATAGAAAGAAAGAGGAAGAATGGGAAAGAGATGACTCATATTACAATTGAAATACGAGTCATCTCTTTCCCATTCTACCTCTCTACCTCTCTAGAGATTCTTTATTCGCATCTTATCTTTACACGTATTACAATTGATGCAATACGTGTAAAGATAAAATTCAAATAGAGATTGTCTGTTAATTATAAGCAAATAAGCACATAACGATTTCATTTCAATATTCGAAGATGCGACCAATGCCGTTTCAGTGGCAGTAAGTTTAAAGAGAAATCTACGTCTATGTTAGGCATGGGAGGAAGATGTGTGCCAAAAACGTAGGTTCCGAATTCTATCTGGATGATATAGAAGATATAATCCCCCAAACACGCCAAACGGTATAGATCAGAACATTTGATCTAACGCCATGAACTTACAAAAAGGAATTTGATCATGCTAAATATGTTACTCTCTGCGGATAAATGGCTACTGATAATCGTTTGTCTCGCAATGTAAGGTGAACGGAATCGGAAAGATCACGACGTTTCGTGCGCCGCTGCAACACTTAGGAATTTGATCTTTTGCATTTTGTTTTATCGCGGTCTGCCACGATGGTGGTTCATTTAAAGTGATAGTTCACCCTGAAATAAAATTGGTTTCAATAAAAGGAGACACGTGAAAGAAACATTCACATTTAAGATTTCATGAAAATCCGTCCAAGTATAAGAAAGAATGAAAGAAAGAATAAGAATGATCTTTTAAAGTTTTGATTTTGTACGAGGTGCCTTCCAATATGTTGTGTACATTTTCCCTCGAAAATTTGCATTTTCTCAAAAAGATATACACCCTTTTACCTGTGCATTTGATACATCATTAGAAATACGTTTGTACACACATACGTTTATGAAAAAATATTCATTTCGTTGTCAAGATCAGAAAAAGAGCAATTTATGGAATAATACTGCACACCTCATACATGTCATATGACATGTATGGGAGAGCAACTCGCACGTGACGTCACGAAATTGAAATTTTAAAAGATCGTAACTTTCTTATCCGTTGACGGATTTTCGTCAAACCTTCACTAGTATGTTTCTGTTTTGTTTCTGCTTTTATTGAAACCAACTATCTTCATGGTGAACCGACACTTTAACTCTGTGTGTGTCAGATAAACTCGAGCTCCGTGGGGATTTTATAAAAAGAGTTCCTTGTCACATTCAATGAGTTTACACCGCTGTCTATCTCTGTGCAGGACCCAGCCATCTCTGCCAATGAAACGGGATACGAACCATTCGATCTCGGCGTCGAGAGAGACGTCTTCATCAGAGACGAGAACGGTGACCTTCAATACGGAAAGGTAACCATGGTGACCACGTATTTTGCGCTTTTTATCAATCTGTCATAATTCTGTATCATATATTTCATATTTTAATGAGTGAGGAAGTATTTGCAATGAAATTTCGAGACACAGTTGTGAACTTTAGCCTGTGTGTATTTTGCTTTTTAATAATGTCTCTGTTCGCTTTAATATCTGATTCATCTTTTTGAAGGATTATTGTATTAGGGAATTAATGGAAAGACATGAATCACATTCATCAGTATGTTGAACTTCTGAAATACATTCAAGCATCATTTGCTTTACGACTGCCCCACCAGATTAAATCTACATAATTATTGTCACGTTGATGTTTCAGTAAATTCCTTGTGAATTTCAGATACTCTTTAGGCAGTTAGGTATTACATGTATTAAGTCGCATTTCATTTTTGAGCACTTTTTTTTATCCAGCATGCATGACGAAATCAAACTTAATGATGTTTCGTTCATGTGTATGGACGAAGTGAGTAGTTTGAGATAAAGACGTATTTTTTTTCGTCTCCTTTTTTTGACTTGTGTTTGGAGAGTTAGAGCAAATATTAATGTCATTATTATATCGCAAATGCTCTTCCTGCTCAATTGCTTATACCAGTGTATATACTATTATCTATTATCATATGTTATTGTTGTATTTACAGACATACCTTGTGAATGAAATACGCCCAAAACAGAGAATAAAAAAGCCACGCCTTAAGCTCAGACTGTTGTTTTCGCCTTCATTGAAATGTGCGATTCCCACTTCCACGTTCATTTTTGGTTCCAATCAAAGTTTCTTCCTCTATAAGTTTATATAAATACTTCCTGACAGGCGTTGAGACTTCCACCGTGTATGAAATGAATATTGGTAGCAAACTTGCTGTTGACGAGTGTGCTACCAACAAAACTAACCTCGGGGCCGCGTTGCATAAAACTTACCACCAATTGTACGGTAACATCGCTGGACAGCCAATCAAATTCAAGGCTTTCACAGACAATAGCAAAGTTACTGTCAATGGTAAGTTTTATGAAACGGGGTGCTGGTTTGATAAACCTCCTGGTAGGATGGAGTTCTAGCGCAGGACCATTTTGCATATAGGTTTTCAATTATTGTAAATTATTGTAATCAATGGTAATGACCATGGCAACAGCCAATGAGCTCTCATTATTGTACCTGTTACCATGGTAGTTTCCCTTGATGCTAAGTTACAATAATTGAAAACCTATATGCAAAATGGACCAGATATTAACGATATAGATATATGACATAAAAATATAGACGACTGTGTTGTTTATCATCAATAATGATTATCCATGATGTTCGTATAGGTATGGCCGTCTTACCCAAATGTGACGATTAATTCATCGGTCGATTGGGACACAGGCGTTGAGGTAAATATCATCTATTGATACAAATACATATAAGAAAGGGATGACACAGGCTTACCGCCAGGTCATGTGTGTGTGTGTGTGTGTGTGTGTGTATGTGTGTGTGTCTGTGTCTGTGTGTGTCTGTGTGTGCGTGTCTGTGTGTGTGTGTCCTATTTGTTAACAAGAACTTTTGAAAAAATATTTTTAAAAAGTTACAACTTGAATCAAGCTGAAATTTACACATCATAAAATCAAGGAATGTCATTTTTTAGAAGAAACTTTCGTGGCAAATTATCAATAAGTATTTTTGTAATAATCCTTTGAATACCCAATGAGATTACACTTTCGAGCAAAAATGAAATCTCATTAATATTATGTATGCATGTGTATTATTGTATCTGCGTGCATGAGCCAGTAACAGACCAGATATGACATTGACAATATGGCATTATAAATTCGACAGCCCATGAAGTTAATATACTATGAGAGTACTTATCCAGCTTTGTTCCATTCTTGTTTCCAAGTTGTATCGTGCCTATGCCGTGTTCCCTGACTTCCTAAAGAGCGCAACGAAGGAATGGTGGATCGACCAGATCACAAAGTTCAAGGAGCGGATTAACTTTGATGCATTATGGATAGTAAGAACACACCCTTCTCATGCTTCTCCTCACCCCACTCTCTCTCTCTCTCTCTCTCTCTCTCTCTCTCTCTCTCTCTCTCTCTCTCTCTCTCTCTCTCTCCCTCTCCCCTCTCTCTCCCTCCCTCTCCCTCTTTTTTTTTTATCTCTCTCTCTGGATTAGTTTCTGTGTTATCTTTGTATCCATTAGTGTATGTCTTTATCGATATATCTATGTATCTTATTTATCACTTTTATCTATATATTTATCAATAAATTGGTTGAATTTGATATACATGTAAATCTAAGGCACCTATCTCTCCAATCACCTACCTGTTATTTGTATCCATCTATCTTTATAATAATCTCTCATTCTAACAGGATATGAATGAACCGGCGAGCTTTGTACATGGTTCTGTCACGGGTTGCCCCTTTAACCGTTACGATTTCCCGCCATATGAACCACGTAAGTAACAATTTTTTTGTAAATATGGTGTAGAAGGTCTGTCTCACTTTTCAATCCGTAATTGAACTGACAGGGATGTTACGATTTATAACACTGGTCGCTGGATATGAGACCTTATCATGCACACATATGTGCACCATCTCCACTCCCTGGGGAGTATTCCTTGCCCGCTGCACGATATCGGCGCTGGGTTAAGATCATTCACATAATCATCCACCTCCTACCAGGTACCCATCTATACTCCTGGGTAGAGAGCAGCAATGTGGATAAAATATCTTGACGAAGGACACAAGTGCTATGGGTGGGCCTGAACCTGGGACATTCAGATCTTTAGTTCACATCTACTCTACCACAACACCTCCGTTCCTTTATCGTTAGAACGAGACTCGCAATAACCATATCACTATTCAACACGATCAAGCGATGATTCGAGGTCTCTTGTTCTTCTCTAGATATCTCGAATGGTGGTCCGATCTTTGACAAGACGCTGTGCATGAACTCGGTGCAGGATGACGGCAGGGGGAATACAGAGCTACACTATAATATGCACAACCTGTACGGCTGGAGCCAGACCGTCGCCACAGTCGAGTAAGTAGTGCAATGGGAGGTTAGGTTTGTGTTGACTTTCTACATTCTGCAGCTGCTTCCTAACCATGAAAGTTACATTTTCTATTATATAACTCATCTCGATACCTGATTGGTTGACACTAGATTTAACCATTCTAGCTAAAATAGCAAATGCATACATATCGGACAATATTACCTTATTTGCATAAATAGCCAGCGATAGCGGTTAATAGTATCCCTTTTCACAACAATGTGCATAATGAGTGGCGGCCAGCTTGTGCCTGAGTTCCTACAGGAATTTGTGGGACCAACATTGAGCAATCCATAAACTTCAGTGTATTAATGTGCTAGTACGGAGAAAGTACCTGCTAGCTGACAAACGTGTCAGGCGAGAGTTGTGGACGGGTACTCCAACACCCAGCGGTTTATGTAGCCTAGAGACATGATAGATTGAAGACCGCAGAGGTGCTCGACACGGCTCTCCGTACCACACTGATGCGTAAAGGCCGGCAAAGCCCCGCTGACCGGTGCGATACAACATATGACTGTAAACTATGCTCGCTATGTTTCAAACGTAAACACAAATAGTTTTTCACATTTATCAGAACAGGTTTGTGCTATGACTTTTGGATTTCATACATGTTCTTTTCATGGCTGCCCTACCTCTACCCCACACAGTGCTGTTCGGGAGCTAACGGGCACACGAAGCCTGGTACTACCCAGGTCCACGGTCCCAGGCAGCGGCATGTACGCGGCCCACTGGCTGGGGGACAACTGGTCCGGGTTTCCCTCCCTCGCCTACTCCATCATCGGTATGTTCCATGACGACGACGATCATGATGATGATGATGATGATGACGATGATGGCGTCGACGACAACGACGATGAGAATAATGATGATGACGATGACAATATGACGACGACAATGACGATGACGATAATGATGATGATTACGACGGTGACGATGATAATGATAATGACGATAATGATTATGCAGACAATATTGAAGATAAATCATTGAACTCGTTAATGTTCGTGCAAAAACATTCAACTGCTGGATATGTTATCGCATAATCAATTTATTCTAGAATGCCCATCTTATTTAGAATTATCAATGGTTCTATTCAATCCAGAACAAAATGTGATCTTAAACATGTTAAAATATCTACTTTCTTGATCAGGATGATATAAAACAAAACAAAACTAGGTGTCCTTGTAGGTGTATAATCTCCAATACATTTATTTGCATTTGGTTGCAGGGACATTGGAATTCAACCTTTTCGGAATCCCGTTCGTAAGTGAATTATTCATGTTATAGAACGTCTTTTCAACACTTTGTGAATCATACTGGGCGAATAAACTAGCCACAACTGTCACCAATCAAACGTTAAAGGTGCCTTTTAAATTGTATTTTAAACGCAGTGAATGGAACGATGTAAATTTTGTATAAAAGAGAAAGGTTCATGTAACTATTCTAAAGAAAACAACATTTTTTAAAGAAACGATGAGTATTCGTAGATTGAATATATTATAAGCAACCAACACAAGAAGCGCAAACGCTTTGTAAAAGTACATTTGCGGCTTGACAAGTTTCTGCAATGAGACGCTTAAACTTATGTAAATGTTCGTGTTGGTTTTGTTCAATGCTCCCTCTTCTTCATCCGTATCCCAGGTTGGGGCCGATATATGTGGTTTCTTCAACGACTGCAGCGAAGAACTCTGTCTGCGGTGGCACCAAGCGGGGGCGTTCTACCCGCTTGCGAGGAACCACAACGGGCTCAATTATCAGGTAGATAAGCCTGTCCGCCTGTCGTCACCAAATTATCATTTTTCCTGTCATCAGTGGCAGTTGGCTACTGCAATTCTAGTTCAGTAATTATGGGTTGCGTTACTTGATCTCTTCTGTGTTACATTTGTCTCTATCTGTCTTTCTTCTCTTTTCTTCTTCTTCTTCTTCTTCTTCTTCTTCTTCTTCTTCTTCTTCTTCTTCTTCTCCTTCTTCTTCTTCTTCTTCTTCTTCTCCTTCTTCTTCTTCTTGTTCTTGTTCTTCTTCTACTGCTTCTCCTCCTCCTCCTCCTCCTTCTTCTTCTTCTTCTTGTTCTTGTTCTTCTTTTTCTTCTTCTTCTTCTTCGTGTGATAAGTCATATGTGTGATCTTTTCACACACTTGTCGTTTTTTCTGTTCATCAAATGCTCTCTCTCTCCATACTCTTCATAATACAACCAAATTAACTTGTTAATGTTGTTCACTATTTCAAATTTTAAAAAAATACATAATTATCAGGCCGACAATGGTATTCGGGCTTTCATTTCCTGTTTTGACCCAATCGTTTTTGAAATACTGATCTAAATCCACCGCATTATGTTTTTCCCCATCTCCTTCCCTACATGATTTGATAGCCCCAGCATCCGGGCTATTACGACGAACCATTCCCCAGCCGCGTGCGGGATGTTTTACACACACGATACCGCATGCTGCCATACCTCTACACACTCTTCTACTACGCACACACGCGCGGGTCGACGGTCGTGCGCTCTCTCATGCATGAGTATGACTTCGTTGTCTATTTTAAGAAATACATTTATAGCATCCTGTTTAAAACGTCAAATTAATTCATTCAGTTTAATTGACTGAAACACGCACACTTATATCGTCAATCAAAATAGTGCGGAGACGGATATTTTTCCTATAGTAAGAACCTTTACAAATGCAATGATATAATATATAGTATACAGTATAAATCCTTCTTTATGAGACTATCGATTGCTTATTTTCAAGAGCAAATGTTCTTCATAGTCACAGTCGTTGCAATCTAAGCCTGCTTGTATATCTAGGTATGTCAGGACAGGTAGTAGTACTAGTAATAGTAGGCATCGTAGTAGTAATATATTGGCATTATTAGCAGCACATGTCTAGTCATGCTAGTAGCAGCAGTAAACCAACTACTAAGTATGAAGTTGCTGTCAGTCCTGTGTCTCGTCTTAGTATATGTTTATCTAAGAATGTCAGGACAGATAGTAGTACTAGTAACGACAGGCCTAGTAGTGGTAGTAGGAGTAGTAGTAGTAGTAGTAGTAGTAGTAGTAGTAGTAGTAGTAGTAGTAGTAGTAGTAGTAGTAATAGTAGTAGTAGTAGTAATAGTAGTAGTAGTAGTAGTAGTAGTAGTAGTAGTAGTCGTAGTAGTAGTAGTAGTAGTAGTAGTAGTAGTAGTAGTAGTAGTAGTAGTAGAGTAGTAGTAGTAGTGGTAGTATATTAGAATTATTAGTAGCACGAGCTTGTACCGGCAGTGAATCACATCGATCTATTTTCCCCGTAATCTCTGGCAGGTTTCCCTCCGACAGCCACGCACTGGCCGTGGATCGCCAGTTCATGTGGGGCCCGGCGCTACTTATCTCACCCGTGCTAGAGGAGGTTAGTCCACTCGATTAGGGAAAACTTGGCCAAGCATCATTCAGACTTTTTCAAGCATTTCAATTAATTTCAAAGCTTTCGGTGATACCTTGAATTGTTCATTGAAATTGTTAAATGAATAAAGAATCTTAAAAGAAATTTGTCCTGGCATTGCGTCTGTTCTAACAATAGAGGTCAACCTTAGATTTCATTATAAATAGTTGGTTCTTCTTGTAATTTGTTCATATCTGCGTGATAACCTGATGAGCTGCAGATCGAAAAGCTTCGTTATCTAACATGATACTTTTTAAAGCATTTTGGAATAAAGAATTGTAATTGAAGAATTGAAAAAGAGAGTTGCGATATATTGCAACTCACCGCATCAAAAATCCATGACTGCTATATCTTGGTAGTTCAAGCATTTGCATGATTTTGCAATCAATCGCATAGATCCGATAGATCCACATGGGCTATATGAATTACAAATTATGATTAATATCGATCCGATAGGCTCTTCGCGATATGGAGTATAACGGTCGATCACATGTAGCCCTATGTGATGCGGAAATCTGCTGTACTTCGATCTGCGTGGATGAAACTTGACTTGACGTAGCTCGATCAGACTGGAT
Source organism: Arbacia lixula (assembly GCA_963669155.1). NCBI lineage: Eukaryota > Metazoa > Echinodermata > Echinoidea > Arbacioida > Arbaciidae > Arbacia > Arbacia lixula. The sequence goes on from OZ022578.1 coordinate 27,805,101, forward strand.
TTGTCGTATTGTGACATGGTCTGATTCTAACGAAGCAAAGTTTACCTGACTTGGCTTTAGTTAACTTTACATGCATTTGATTTGAATTACTCAAGCCTAACCACGTCAAGTCGTGTCAAAATATGATTTGACGTAATGTAGCAAGACTTAAGATAACCTGAATTTATTATACTTTTTGAGGTGTTTTAATGATGATGAAATGTACATTCAAATATTCAAACAAAAGTGGAAGTTTGACATCACATCTTCCTTTCAGTACCAGTGACTCTTTCGCTGTTTCTTTCATCAACATTATTTGTATCATCCAATAGGGAGCGACTTCCGTGAGGACATACTTCCCAGAGGCGCGCTGGTACGACTACTACGACGTAAGTTTCACCACGTTTGTTGCTTTTATTTGTTGGTGCATTTGAATCACGTGAATTAATGGAATATTTTTCCACACGATGTTTTATGATACTACACATGTGTAGCTTTAGAGTTTCTAGTCCATGTGTAATAATGATAGACCCGGTGACTTTTCTTTGGAGAGCCCTCTCAGTTCCACTGATATAGGACTTAACCGTTCCATTTTGAATCCAAGGAAAATATCTCATAGATGAATGACTCGAAACTAGTACATTATTGTGTACGTCAATACCTGCGGAAATGTTTTGAATTACATTTGACAATAAAGGGAACTGAAGTGGCTGAAGAGGACTTGGCCGTAGGTGGCGGTGTTTGGCTCAATGCTTCATTGGAACATATCAATCTCCACGTTCGAGGCGGCTACATCATCCCTACTCAGCAACCACACAACTCAACCAAATTCAGGTGCAAATAAAATTCTTACCTTCTCGATACGTCTGAGCACAAATTAGCACTTCTAACAACGTTTTGCACCAGTGAAACACATACTTCCCATAGAAAAGCATTTTACCTGACATACGGAGGGTTAAATATTGTCTGGTACATAGTCACGTCTGCAGTTCCTGCTATTTGTGTGCAAGTAAAAAAGGAGCAAGCAGCATGGTTTGGCATGCTTAGATTTATTTATTTGTATATGTGTACAAACGAGTGAGAATGTCCTGTTGAGAGATTATGAAATTCACAATCTGAAGCAAGAGTATCTTTTTGTGGTTGAGAGAATTGTGTGAGCGCGTTATCTTTGCCATGGTTGAAAATAAACTTGGCTGCGCCTTGTGTATTCAGACCATGTAAACCTGTGCATCATTTGTATACTTTCCACCCTCGTTACCCTCTGAAGTCACATTTTCAGAAGGCATGGAAGGCGCGTAGAGTACCGAGTCAACGCGATGTTTTTTTTTTTTTTTCAGTTGCTCTTTTGCACGATGCGCTCGGGCAAGTCTCGCGATGTTGCAGCTGAGGTGAAACATTAATTAACATCGGTTTGGTCACGTTTTACTTCCTGCTTTTCCCATCGTAAAGTCAAAACAAATATAAAATGCCGTCAGTTCGAGGCACCAGTGACATTTTTGCGCATTCGCCGCCTTCGATTTTCCCACTCGATAAGATACTACCAAATAGTACAATCGAAATCAACTCATGGTAATAGATTTCACTACCACTCTCGAGACTATACTGCCCTTCTCTGACAAAAGGAAGCAAGTGACAAATCACTCAAATCTTGGTTATTGGTATTCTGAGATTGTATCCAGCATTCCCTACATACGGCCAAACTCCAGACAAGAAATGTTCATCTTGCTGCGAGATATTCAATCTAACATGATGTGGTGTTGCACGGATGCCATTGCAAGTGACAGACACATTTTGCTCATTAACAAGAAAAGTCTCTTTTGTTAGTTGCTTCCTTTTGTCAGAGTAGGGCAGTATATTTGTACACAATCTTTAACCCTTGGTGTGTCAGGAGAAATGATGCTCTACGGAAGCTGTTTTATATTAGATGAACAAATCCCATTGGTGGTGCTTAATGAAGTCTTCTTTTCTCGTTCTGATCATTCTGTAGCCGACAGAATCCCTTCGGGCTGATCGTCTCTCTGGATAGCAACCTGGAAGCTTCCGGAAGCCTCTTCTGGGACGATGGCACCTCTGATGGTAGGTAAACATCAATCTCCTTCATCCCTTGACATCAATCACATACATGAAGACAACTCAGAAACATGTGTAACAAGACCAAAATGCAATAAATAAAAGATATACATTGTAGTAGATTAACAATACCTCATGTTACCAAAATAATGCAATTATTACGTCACACGGCCCTTTTCTCAATGTTAAATAATTCCTAATTTCTCTCTTGGAGAAAAGCTGTCTTTAAATACACTTGAGTTATTTTGAATAAATGATTGTGGACTTAAACATCAATATAATCATAACAAATAATTTTATATTGAAATATGTATGATTGACAATTGAAGGTAATACAAGTGAGATGGGATTTTAGAATCCCACCTCCCTGGTAATACTGTATATATTATTGTGGTTGTGGTTGATTGAAGATGTGCTTATGTCAATGTTGTAAGCAGATCCTCTCAACCTGTGCTGCCGATTAGTATTTGTTACACCTAAGTAAACAAATACTCTAAATATATAACTTATTCAGCTGGAGTTGCCTCCATGTATATGAGTATAATTTTAATATATTTATTCCTCACTTTCACGCCTGTTCTTTTTTTGTAGATATTTATGTAGATAGATATTATGTATCTATATGTCTTCATATTTATCATAAATTATGTATCTTCTATTTCGATGAATGTTTACATACATTACATTTTACTTAACAATTTAATGTTCCCTTGATATGCCAACAAAAGTGTATGAAAATCAGAGGTGATTAAATGAATATATGAAGAGACAGAAAGAGAGAGAGAAAGAGAGAGAGAGAGAGAGAGAGAGAGAGAGAGAGAGAGGGGGGGGGAGAAATATATCTCTCTATCGCTCTACATATTTATCTCTCTCTCTCTTTCTCTCTCTCTCTCTCTCTTTCTGTCTCTTCATATGTTCATTTATTCACCTCTGATTTTCATACACTTTTGTTGGCATATCAAGCAAACATTACATTATTAAGTAAAATGTAATGTATGTATCTTATCTATTATTGTGAAAAATAGCAGTAATTCCAGTCTGCACCATGAAATCATATTGTGACATCTCAAAGCGTAATGGTGCTTTACTTACGTAACATAATACCTTATTTCCTCATGATCATATTATTGATAAGTTTGTTCTCAATATTTCACAGGTACCGTCGAAGACGGAGAATACTTTTTGACAAGATACAGCTTTTCGGCTGTAAGTACAGTCAATTAAATATGTTGAATGTTCTTTCTTTTTGCAATTCTAGTCTATATTTAAAAAGATTTATTATTTATTAGAGCACATTAATCGGGAACATCATATTAAAGCATTATTAAGTGTAAATACAATTTGTCTTAAAGGCATGAATAATTTTATTAACTCAATACCTAAGCCAATTTTGACCGATTTTGTATTTCGAAATCAGTTTGTACTGTGAACAACGGAAGGAAGAATTGTTCAAGCTTCATATCATAATGTTAGATCATTAGCTATAAACATAATATGTACCATAATTGTTGTATTCTCACCAAGTGTCGAAGGCTCCTAATCGGCATATGAACCCTCTGCAAGGCATGCATGATTTGACGCATGGAATGAAATACCTTCAAATCACGTGACATTGTTTCATGCTAGTCATAGATTTTTGTGTAGGGGCATTGATAGAAGAACTTTGATATTATAACTTATAACCGTGATTACGGGGTTGTTAGCTGTGATGCAAAAGTCCACTACACACCTATTGGTCTTCAGCTTGTAACTGCTAAATTTAGCGTTTTCTGTAAATATCTGATGAGAGAATAAAGGTGGAAACCACAAATCACAAACTCAATGGCAATCACAATAATACTTTGCTAATTATGATGCATGTTGCACAACATCAAAGTGCATATCTTTTAATAAAATATGGTGGAGAAGGGCGATATAGTAAAATTGAGACTCGACTCAACACTTGTTAACTCGATATGCGTCACTAAGGCATTTGTTTCGCACACCATTCCCATAGGGCAGTATAGAGTCTGGTAAGGAAGGGATTAAATACTCACCAGACCTAGGTGTATGACGTGCTTATACTTGCTAGACCACCAGTTTGTCATGTTTGTGCGAATTGCAATCCTTACATATTCACCATCACCTCCAGCATGGTTGTCATTTACAATATCAATGTAACACATCCACTCTGATCACAGAACATCCTGTCCTCATCATTCGTGCATGTACCTTCTGACACGGCTAACGGCCTTCTCGACAACCTCGTCCTGGACGACATTACCATCCATGGGCTTCGACAAGAACCTAGCGACATCCGTTTCCACGGCAACCCAGTCCCATTTGAATTCTCTGGAGAGTCGCAGGTACGTACCCATTGAAGTAAAAGCTCCACGTTACCATGGTTACCATGTGATGGCGCGGATTGTTTCCACTTCGTCCGATACGGACTATAAACAATGACTAGGATTTATTCTATCGTCATATCACAATCCAGTGAGGGGCTATATGCGTATGTAAGATTACAACATTAGGTTGTTCTTACGGAAAGTTAGGAAGAGCGTTCACTCGTCAAACCATAGAATAATGAAAAAACTTGATATGCAAAATGAGTACTGAAAATAAAAAAAGAAAGAAAGAAAACATTTGGAAGCATAATTTATTGACAAAAAGGATGTATTTTTTCACTGGATTTTACAATGTGTCTATACATAACCATGCATACGCATCGATATCATACAAATTGCTACTCTATGTTTATACCCCCTTTCCCCCATTCCTTTTTGTCTTCTTGTTGTTTTATTCCGCAGGTACTCTATGTCAGGGATCTCAATCATGCCATGACTGAGATTTTCACACTGACTGTGATATCGTAAGATGCACCGTGTCATCTAAGCATGGGTCATATACCAGACCAGAGGATCAGGATGAAAAGGAATGTATATCATCCAGCCCCCCCCCCCCCCCCACCACCACCACCACCACCACCACCATTACCACGTTCGTCATCAGTGGTACATGCACGGTAGAAGCTTGTACGACCCCTTGTAGTGGACAATCGTTTCCCAACATTGCCCAATGACGTCATTTATGTATAAAAGTATGATTCCCTTTCACCACACACACACACACACACACACACACACACACACACACACACACATACACGCACACATACACACACACACACACATACTCACACACACACCTACTCACTCACACACACATACACATACACACATACTCACATGTACACACCCCACAACAAATGTACTAATGAACTCGCATTCTTCTTATTTTTATTGTTTCTAGTGATAATTCTAGCTCTCTTTCTCCAAATGTCAAGATCACATCGTTCACAGCTTTTAGCTAGCATATGGTCAAATTTAGCTGAGAACAAACTGTGCATATCTCTCACTGCTTGAGCGCATATTGGTTGTTCTTACGTCCAAAAATAACGAATGAACTAACCAATAGATTTATTGCCAACAAAAATCAAATTTACAAGTCATCACATCGATTAGGATAGATATGTAGATATTAAAAGTTTGATAATATGGGCGAGCAAGCCATCGGCTTTCTGGTGATGCCTTATACTCATTGTTCATGAAAGTTGTTTATTCTTGTTTGTTAAATGAATAAAGAATTGAATTGAATTGAAATAGTACGCTCTAGTCGGGGCTTGCCCCAGGTTGAATATTGTCACGTTAAATGATAACATAGATGATTACATAGAAAATTGTTCTTGTCTGATCCATTGTTCTCCAGTGAGCGAGCACAAGCATATCATCGCTTGATTAACGTGATTAAATTGCTTTTTTATACATGAATGTATGGTGATTTCTACTGCAACTATTAATGTTCATTGTTATGAATTACGTTATTATTGCGTGTCCTTCGAAGTGTTCCTAAGAATAATGTACACTATGGCGAAATATTTCTGTTATAAATGATTGCCTTTATTGCGTCTTTATTTTGCTTCAAATATATCGGTTAACCGTTTCGTTCGTTTGCATAGTTTTATGGATCAACCGAAGTTCTACTTTTTTTCGTTTGTTTACTGCTGACACTGTACTGTCTTTTGTTAGATAAACATTTAGATATACTCAGTTTCCTACACTGTAGAATAGAAAACAGTATCATCCATTCAAACTCACAGTGAGCACATGTCACAGCGATGATTATATGCCTTTACTTTATGCAATATCACGATATGTATGATCACTTGGCAACTATCTTAATGTGATGTACACATTTTGATGGAATGAAATAACGACATATTCTCTTGATATGTTGACCATTATAAATATTTGTCGTGTATTGATTATATTAGTCAGCAAGCATTGTTTTTTCAAATTTGCCGTTTCTTTTTTCGTTGTTGTTCACTTTTTTTTCGTGTCCGTATTATGCTGTTTATTGTGATGTATTCTCAGGACTCGTCCATAATGTTAACTGTATGCTTTGCCCCGGGTAGTCCAGCCGCTTATAAACTTTCATGTGTGCCTGTTTTTACAAGAAATACACACACAAATCCCATACATTAGCATTTTATGTGGCACACAAAGAGTTAATGCTTATAAAACCACTGACCGCGCGTACTCATCTGAGATATCCACATGAATCTGCCTCATATTTGACCAATCATATATCGGAATAGTTAATCAGGGGTAAACTTTATTTCAATTAATCGCGGGAGCTTTCCTTCAAAAAGCTGTAGATTATGTTGAAAATTCCGCCGTGAATCATGCTAATAGAAAAACGAATCTTATTTACCCCCATAACACACGGCAAAAAAGGACATTACAATTATAAACTTTAAACTTCTACATAAGTTTGCGCCCCCCCGGCCACATATTGTGTAAGTTTGATTTCTGACTATGCTATGATAGTTGAGACTGAAAGGGGAATTGTATTTCTTCAAACTCACTTCTTTGCTGCTGTTACATGGGAATCATCAATAATGTTATGATCCGCTACTTGTTTTAAAACAACACATTTCTTAGAAAATTAAGATATTAAGAAAATTAAGATCAAGACGAATGAAACTAAATGTATTTATGGGTATGAGTGAGGGAAAAGAGAGAGAGGAAAATAGTGAGAGAGAATGAGAGAGAGTGTGTGTGTATGGGGGGGGTGAGAGAGAGAGAGAGAGAGAGAGAGAGAGAGAGAGAGAGAGAGATAGACATGGAAAAAGAGAGTGAGAGGCAGAAGGGGGTGGGGACAAAAGAGAGATGGAAGGGAAAAACATATTAGTGAACTTAAAGGTAAAATTAGTAAATTGTGCATATCCCTTTGAGAAAATGGACCTTAAAGACAGCCCGTCCCTTTTTCAGATCACCACAAAACCATTAAAACATTGGCAAAACATATAAAGAAGTGTTAGCAAGCTGTATATTCATCATTTGAAACTGATACATAGTGTAGAATTCAAATAATGCACGTAAACAACGTCTGATTAATAGTCTTTACCTCAGGCTCTTAGCAGTTTGTGTTGAAATATCTGCTTTATTGATTGATCTGTTTATTAAATTATAAAACGCATTATGAAAAAAAAATATTCTATAGAAGGAATCATTTCCAAAGTTTGGTAATTACTCAAAAAATTAGGATTTCACACATGCATAATAACCTCATAGATACTGTAACAAAGACAAATACTTTTTTCGTAGTACGAAAAAAGTCGGTTTGAAATTTAACGGCTGAAATTTTTACATACACAGAAAGCTTCAACATGCTATATTCTTAGAAATGGTCTTGAATCACACTTTCTTCCATTTACGATCGTGATAGACGATTTCAAATTTTAAGCTTGCAAAAGGGACGGACAATCTTTAAAAACATTGTACACAGCATAAGGGTGAGCACCTCGCACTTTAAAGGGCATCTACTGTACTGGGAAGGCAAAAAAGTCTTCAAAATTTAATTGTTAGCAATCTGCTTGCCACTGGTCTTAAATTCATGTATTGTCCATTTTAGAAGCTTGCTGAAAGGTATTTGCCCTCAAATGATCCACATATGGAGTAATTAATGATTTATGATTAAATATTCAAAATGTTCGGGCCGAACATTTTCAGGATTTGTGATTTAATCACTTATTGATCCAAATGTAGATCATTTGAGGGCAAATAACTTTTAGCAAGCTTCTAAAATAGACAATACATGAATTTAAGACCATTGGCAAGAAGATTGCTAACAATTACATTTTGAAGGCTTTTTTGCCTTCTTAGTACAGTATGTGCCCTTTAAAATAATATAACTTTATTATCCTACAGCAAATTTATATCAAACCTTCCCCAGTATGTTTATTTTATGTACTTTTATTGAAACCAACATAATTTCGGGTAGACTTTCCCTTTGTGTGAGCTAGAGACATAACAGAGCCTAGATAGATGACCCCTGCCATTTCTCCATCTATACCCCACGTATGCCTGATGGCAATACAGAACTAATCTACCACGACTAATGTAATCTACTTTGTGTCCTTGAATTCGATTAGTTTGGTAGCAGCACGAAAGAATGCACAACATGAACAAGCTGAATGAAGCGCAAGCTTTCATAAATCTTCGCCTTCTTCACACGTAGTGACTCAAAATGTATTAGTGTCCAAGGTATGGATTATTGTTACGCTTTGTAATGCTTTTCCAAAGTCTGTGAAATACGTGAAGAATGTGTAAAAAAAATGAAAAATGCTCGTTTATGTACAAAATGTCTTATTCAATGATAAATGCTTTTATCATATAATTGTTTTCAAATCAATCAGATCAATTCATGAAACAATATCTGAGGTTGCATTTAACACAATAACCTGCTTCGTGCCCAAATATGGTCTAGAAATGCCCATTATGTGCATATGGGTACAATAAATGTCAAATACTAGTAGGCCCTACAGTACTCGGCCTATTCGCAGTGAGTACCATTGAGTACCTTGCTCCTCTTTAATTATGCATGGGTGTAAACATGCTGAAAGCACTTACGGAATAATCACTGCTATCAGTGTGATTCTGCACGTCTTAGCCGGCCGGATACAAACTCAACCTCCATTAATCAGCTACCCCACGACACGTTAAGCAAATGAGGAGAACAAATAGAGCGAGCGCATAGCGATAAATCATCGTTAAAATGAAGCTCCGTCTCCTAGTTCTCGATAACACGTCGGGGTAAACAGAAGCTAACTGTTGAATGTAAAAATAATGACATGGTTGTTAATACTTGATAAGAAGAAGACCTTCGATTGAGCGCTCGTGACGGAAATCCGTCATTAATAAATGTGTTAGTACCATTCGGTGAAGTTCATCCGTTTTTGTTATCAAAATACTGATATAAACCTATAAATCCACCATGGCTAATCGTGCAAGGGTAGCCCAAACATTGTATGTAGCTCAGAAAACACTTATAATGAGTACATATCATAACGTGGAATACAATTCGTGCTTGTGAGCTACTTCAGACAATAAAATACGATATTTTGTCGACTCGTTTCATAAATTTGAACTAATGAACTTACACTTCAATATCTTATTACTGACATTATCATGAAGTTGAACTCAGTTTTTTCGCCCAACTTTGTACGTGAGATAATTGTACTTAAAAAATGACACTTTTGAAAAAGAACCCCATAAGTTACAACTTAAATGTCTCTAACATTAATAGTCTAAGAATGTTACGAATCCTGGTCCAATATTGATATTATTTGACTTCGTGATATGAAAACGTCAGCTTGATAGGAGTAATAAAGTGTTTTAATCAGTTTTCAAGCACCTATAGTACGTAGACGGAAAAGGAAAAGGAGGAAAGGTGATGATGATGATGATGACGATGATGATGATGATGATGATGATGATGATGATGATGATGGTGGTGATTTGATGATGAGTGATGATGATAATGATGATGGTGATGATGATGATGATGATGATGATGATGATGATGATGATGATGATGATATGATGATGATGATGATGGTAATGATGATGGTGATCACGACAATGATTATGATTAGGAAGAGGAGGCGGAAGAACAGAAATGTAAATTGTGATGGCAAGAATTGATCAGCGGAGAAAAGTTATTTGTAAAAGAAAATGTTTTCAGAATCACATCGAGAAACACGTGAAATAAATGATGGCAATTATATTTTTTTTAAATTTCCTTTATCACTTGGTCTATGCTGGATAAAATAAGAATGTAAAAACGAAAATCAATCAAATGTTCTTTCAAAAAACAATTAGAGCTATGTCCGAATTAATTTGAAAATATATACATTAGTGGTGATGTACCATGATCGAATGTGAAAACATCGTGTTCAAATTAGTTTCTCATGTTTGTGACTGAAATTAACGAATAATTGTTTGAACACACACAAAAAGAGAACCCGCTGCTGAACAATCGATAATACCGCCATCTACGTTTAAAATTGATAGTAAAGTGAGAACTCTATTATACTATTATACATCGCACTCAAATATTTGAAGACACTTAAAGTATTTGAGTTCAAAGTGAGACAAATCTGCCGATAACAAATCAGAAATTCCTTGGTCTACAGCTTTTATGTTTTATTTTTTTATCAAAGAATAAGCAATCTGATTGCGCTGCAAATCGTGACAAGAGGATCATTACCATTTAGGCGATTTAGGCGAATTTGTGTAGTCATACTCGCATGTCGGCACCCACTTTGTCAACAAGAGAATGATCCTCCAGTACACACAATGGCTACTTCAGTCTAAGCTGAGATGCTCTCATGATAAAGGTGGTAGTGCGAGTAATGTACATTAAGAGGTCATATCAAATATCATCATATAGCCAGTCTGGGACTCTAAGAAACCAGTCGAATCCTCGAGCACATTTTATAAGAGACAGGAAACACTTTTTTGTATCAATTGCGAACGTAGCTTCTTCATGACAAGCATCAATTAAGATTTTCTTTCTCAACATGTCCGTATATATAGCAGGATATACGAGTACGATACAGAGAGAAAACGCACAAAGTACGGACAGATAGACAACGGAGATTGGTTATATTTAGAACTAGGTGTAAGATCTATTTAAGGAAATGATTAACAAAAACGGGATTTAATCGGTGCCAAGGTTGCCTCCTGCCTCCTGTTTCAATTGTTATAATAGTCTTTATGTAAACATCCCCCAAGGTACAATAAACACACTCTGTTGTTAGATAAATCAGTCTATCTTGTGATTGAGTTGAAAAACAAAAGCTAAAGGCAAATGTTCATTATAGAAATGATCCCATGTTGAGAATGTGTTTTAACTATATTTATTAACATATATTTTCTATGTTAGCCACCAATATTAATGTTGTGTTCTGGTTACATTGCCTTCTTTGATTTTTGTTGCGTCTGTGACTGTTTCTTTGATTTAAACATGATTATAGTTCTTGTAATGTTTCAAATTAATAAAAGTCAATAAGACAACAATTGGGATTGAAACGGGTGCCATAGAGATGCGATGACTGTGTGTGTGTGCGTACTTACATGTGTGCGATGGTGTGTGCACGTGTGTGTGCGTGCCTGCGTGTGTATGAGGAGGCTGTGAGGGGGGAGGGGGAGGGTATCACGGGAAATGTATCCCTACTATGGCCATACGTTGCCAGCTAGCATTGGATCGATACACTTTTTTAAATCGGGAAAAGGCTCGTGTATAAAATATTCTTTATATACATTGACCGAAGAATTTCTCATTGCAAAAAAAATGGCGTCGGACATATAAGATCTCCCTGATTGGATCAGGGAGGTGTTACGAAGGAGTAGAAACTTGGGCATAATATATTCAAACATCTGTATGGGTTCTAAAGCGTGCTCATGAATGCCAAAAGCATTCCATAATCATGACAATGCTTTGATGTTCCATGTGCCGTGCCGACATTTAGCTGATGTCAACTTGAAAAGAAATTTCTTTAATTTCCCATTTGTCTGTAGACGTTTTGTTTTTGGCAAATTTGTTTGCAAACTTTAAGGAAGTTAACGGCAGATAATGACAGATCCTTTACTCTGCTTTTGTTTCGAAAAGTATTGAGGAATCATTAAAAATTGGACATATAAGCTATTTTTATTACTTACAAAATTGGCCAATTTCTTCACTTTCCGACAATTTGTGCATCTGGGGGATTCAACCACTCTCAAAATGATATATTAAGCTGTGTATTATCATTAACGGCGTTTGTGTGTGTTTGCGTGAAACAGAGATATTTCACTTGAAAAACTTGTTTATTTGTGTTTGCTGATACCTGTTATGCTCATGGAAGTGTTAACAGAACGGGACAAGCGAAATGAGACTATAAATTTCTTTTGTCCTCTCCGAGAAGCCGTTGCCACACAATCATATTCATAATTGTTCAAACACCTGAACAGCACCTGTTGAGAACACATAACTTTTCAGCGGCTTGGCACATGGGTTCAAAGGAAGAAAGTTGCTTCATATCCTTCCATAACACATCCCTGATTGGATGTACATGCTAAACCCAGTCTGCCAATGAGTTTGTATCACTCTCTTCTCTCATTATCGTTGGCATGAGTATGTGTAGTAAGCCAATGGGATTGTTGAGGCCATGTAATGTAATGGTTAACAAGTGGCAGATCAATGCATTATCATCCAAGTAACACAGTTTCATGATCGCGCACCTTAAAATATGTAAATTTAAACCTGTTTTCGGAAATGGTAATCTTTTTTTGCTGGTTAACTCCTTCTCCGTCAGAATCCGTACTGCCTCATGGGAATTGGTTGTATCAATAGTGTTAAAGTGCATCAAGTATTGTCAATGGTGCATTAAGAGGTAGACGCGGACATGGAATGACACATTGGGAGGAAGATGTAACGAGCCTTTTGCATATCAATATGGGTACAGGGGTGAATGGGATTGAGGTACAAAGAACGATTGATTAGAAATAAAGGGTGCAGAGAGGGGGAGATGCCAACAGAGAGAGAAAGGGAGAGGGCGAGAGAGAAAAAAGAGGAGGGAGATAGATAGTTAAAGGGAGAGAGAGAGAGACAGAAAGAGACAGAGAAAGACAGAGAATGAGACGGATAGAGATACACAGAGACACAGAGAGACACATAGAGAAAGAGAAAGACATAGAGAGAAAGAAAGAGAGAGAGAGAGACAAAGAGAGAGAGGGGGGGGGGGGGAGAGAGAGATAGAAGAGTTGAGGGAAAGAAAGAAAGATAGATCGAGAGGGAAGGCGAAATACAAAGATGGGGAGGAAGAGATATACACAGAGAAACAAATAAAAGACAGAGAGGGAGAAATAAAAATAGAGAAAGATAGAGAAGTGTGTGGGGAAAACAGAAAGGGTAAAAGGTAGGAAAGGGGGAGAGAAAGTAACAGTAAAACAAAAAAGAAAGATATACAAATCCATCCTGTTGTCATCATATAATACTGAAGACAATGTCCCATCTTCCTCCCAGCCTATTACATATCATCATATCGCAAGGCATGTCCTTTGGGTTGAGCTCTTATCAAATTAGATAGATAATGAGGCTACGCCAGTTTATACCGACATGTATTGTCGGGGCGTTTGTCTCATTCGAAATCTCAAATAACGCAAGGAGAAATGATAGTTCAGATATTTTTCGTGAGTCATAATGTCGATAAACCCGAACTTCTGCCGGCGGAACCTTCATTCTATTCACGGATTACTCCTTATAGGTGCGTGGGGTACAGGGTCGTCCTTGTCCCCTATAGAAATACACGTGCACTGATTTAAAAATCTGAACACCCACAAAACATATTTGGGAGTTCTTAGATCTTAGGATGACGTTTAGTTACCGGGTTAATTAACAACCAAGATGGGCGTTAGGGGTCAAAGTGCCGAGAAATAGTTGGAAATTGTGTCAACATCCAGAACGCAGTCTACTGAGGCAGCTTACAGATCGCAAGTCCACGTTTACACAGGGTGCAACGGTATCCTTATTTATCTCACCCTCCCTCTCCTTCTCTCTCTCTCTCTCTCTCTCTCTCTCTCTCTCTCTCTCTCTCTCTCTCTCTCTCTCTCTCTCTCTCTCTCTCTCTCTCTCTCTCTCCCCCCCCCGTGTCTGTCCTTGAGATAAACTACCGATTCTAACTGTAGCCGTAATTAAGTGGTTGATCGTCATGATCGTTGCAAAACCACTGAGAAGAAACATGGCTTCATATGGATTTTGCATTTGCAAAGAATCATAGCGGTACCGAAGAACCCAAGTTGGACACATTAAACATTGTTGTATAAGTGTGAATTTTTTATTCCGCAGTGATTGCCGTTTTTATTTCAGGACGGTGTGAGAGAAACTAGGATTCGGTGAATATTCTCCCGGCCGGGTGGGCATGTTCCATGTCGGGATGGGTGCCCGTGAGGCCTAGGGTCTCCCTGAGCCCAAGGCGAGATAGGGGCAGGAACAGCATGAGTCTACAGCCTCACCCTTTCACCAGGATTCTGACCTTGATTTGGTTCTCAGGTAAGGAAAAGAGAGAGCTTACATTTACAATAAGCTATATTATTTCGTCATCATCTTTATAATTTTCATCATGAGCATTAGAATCGGCATTATCATCATCTTCTTTGTCATAATCATAATTATGGTCATCATTTTCATAATCCTAATCATTATCATCATTGTCCTCCTCCTCCTCCTCCTTCTCATCATCATCACCACCGTCATCTTCTTCATTGTCATTATAATCATTATCATCATTATCATCATCATCATTATTATGTTTATATTTGTTTATATTTGTTTATGTTTTCATATAATATGAGAATAATATATGAGGTTGCAATGGCGCTTGATAAGTAGAAGTAAACACAAACTTATTGAATAAGACGCCGGAGAAGAAAGCTTAATCGAATTTCCGGTCGTATAGGCCTTTATCAAGAATGAACGATTTACCTATAAATGCATATAATACATATGAACATACAATTTGTTTGTGTGTATATATTATATTTATAGAAGGATACATATTGATATATATATGTATACATATCATTGCGCAGATAAGTAGATATATTCATATATGTGTTTTATTTCAATTCCATTTAGCTCTCTGCATCGCTGGCACAACAGGACAGACGCAGTGTAATGGTATGTTAAAAGGAAAATCTACGAATATGAATTTGAATCATTATCATATCTGTTCACAAATGTGTACACCATAACCAGGGATCCTAATTGATTCAACCCTGATCCACACATTGCCACATTACATTATCAATATAACGATTCATCTGGTGATTGAGGATATGCCAATAAAATGTGTGCAATAGAAAAGGAGAAAATTAACAAGCAATACTGATTTTCGTATTGTGTCCTCCCTTCTTCACTTCCGTTGGTGATATAATGTATTCTTAAAAACCTAGCCATTGTCTAAGTTTACATTCACACCACACTGCCTATTTATCAGATGAATTGTTTTTTATAATGCTGCGTAGGGAGCCATCATGCAGGTAAGTGGAACAACATGATTGGATTAAAGGAATATATTGGAGCATGTAGCCATTATTGGTGCACAGGTTATGGATAGTAAAATCATTTCTAATCGGGGCTTTGTAAGGTAGGAGGAATAAGAGTCTGTGATGAATGTGCTATGAGAGCCGTCTGTTTGGATTAACATGTAATATCATGCGCAAACATCTGAAGAGCTTGTTTTCAAAAGGAGCTAAATCCATTTTCTTAAAAATTGACTTATTAGAATCAGTATATTGAGAAGCATTAAAGCTTGCGATGGAGTAAGAATCTAAGACTAATCAAACGCGTAATAATTACTATTGTCACATTCAAACTGCAGTTTCCCATAAGCACTTGTACCAAGTCACATTAAGAAACCTGTTTTTCTCTTCAGTTCTCGAAGTGGATTTAGCTCATTTTGGAAATTGAACTTGTGTGTTCGTATTTCCGTAAATCAATAATCGTACAACGATCAACTTCAAAAGAAACTTCAAGATTACCGCTGTTCTTCCATGTGGGGTCTTCATATATGTGTCGTGTTGGTTTCTACAGTTACAGAGTGCGCAGCGCCCGACGTGTTAGGGGGCGGCAGCGTGACTTTCTCGCCCAGCCTCGCCTGCTACAACGACGGCGCGAACGTGAATGTGAGCTGTAGCGGGTACCTGTACGGGGTAGCGACTATCGGGCCTTGCGTTGCGCGGTCATCGTGGGCTACGGATCCACTGCCAACATGTGAAGGTACGTACAATAGGGTACGTACCGAAATGGTGTCGTCATGTGAGCATGTTGCCAAGACAACTGTTTCTAATCAAAATCACTCCAGTTGAGGTTTACCGGTCCGATATTGTCCAGTGGGCTAGTGTTAAGCACTCCCAATTAGTGTCCCCGCTGTGATCACCGCTGCTTGCTCTACCCGCATAGTTTAGAACCAGTTGTCTTGACAAGGATAGCGATGTACCAAACTATATAAAGATTTTTCCCCCTGAAAATTCTGCTGTTCATATTTCCGTGGAATCGTCCGCGGGTCGGACTTGTTCCCCACCTCCCTCCAGTTTTCTATATCATACCTTCAGTATTTTCAGCGGGTCACGCTAATAGATCCTAGCGCGACCCGCGGAAAATTCAACGGAAAATGCGAAAATGAGATGTCTCAGAAAAATATTCTGACACGTAAATAACAAACATGACAAATGCTAATTCAGGATAATATGAATTCAACTTAGACTAAGAGCGATCCATAATCTCCGCTTGTATGGGTGTTTAAGTTTTAAGTAAGAAACGAGGTAGATACTGACAGAGAGAATCAGATGACATGAAGAAAATTACTGTCTAGCAACGTCTCCTGTTGATACTTTATTCCTGTTCTATACACTAATAAGAGAGAGAGAGAGAGAGAGAGAGAGAGAGAGAGAGAGAGAGAGAGAGAGAGAGAGAGAGGGGGGGGGAGATGAAAAGAGCAAGGGAAAGAGTAAAAAAACAAGAGAGAAAGCCGTAAGTCTCTGAGCAATTCGGGCATGTTACTGACATGTGTAATATGTTGGGCTCCAATTTGTTGCGCATAAGCTTAATTAAAGCTTAATTAAAGAATTAAAGTCATCCAAATAATGGAATTCATAGGCTGTTCCGTTCTCCGTTTGAAAACAACAACAACATAGCGACCTTTTGAGGTGAAATCCTCATAAAGCCACGTGCATGTTCAGTGACGTCCGCTCTGCCAACAGATGAACTCGCCGCTATTTCCCCCCATTAGCTTTAGGCAGAGAGAAACGATCTCGGATCGCCATCGGGCCCAGCGTAATTTACATGAATCGTTTCAAAATCGCCTCAAAACAAGCGAATTTTGTGTGTATGTTTTTATGTTTGTACAAGTATTTCTTAGATGTATCTTTTCAAGTACGTATTTTTATGTAATTTGTGTACTTTAGTTCATCTTACCGCCTGTCACTTGTTTAATAGACCATATACAAAATACAAGATATAAGATATTTTATTCAGTCCAAATTCATGGAAATTTGCTTTCCGCCAGCGTAATAACATGACAACATTATAGCGATACTATAGACACATATATTTAATGTGTATTGAACCGCATGTTAAAGGTCATCACACCTCACAAGCCATCGGCTTTCTGGTGATACCTTGTATTCATTGTTCATGGAAAATGTTTATTTTGTTTGTTAAATGTATAAAGAATTGAATTGTATTGAATTGAAATTCGAAGGAAGCGATCCATACCAAAAATCGCGCAATTTCGCCGGACAAGCCCATTGCATATTATCATGTAGATTTTCAAAAACTGGAGAGAATCACGAAGAGTAAGCTTTCGCAATCCGCTGCCCATCTTACACCAGCCGTTAAAGGGATAGTTTACCCTGAAAATACGTTGGTTTCAATAACAAGAGACACTGGAAAGAAACATATAAGTGAAAGTTTGATGAAAATCGGTCAGAGGAAAAGAAATTTATTACATTTCAATTTTGTGACGTCATGTCATTCCCATAAGCTGTGTACAATATGATTACATAAATTGCTCTTTTTCTGTTTTAGACAACTGAATGATTTTTTTTTCATACAGTTATGTGTATGTGTACAGTTATATGTATTTCTGCTGATATATCAAATGCACAGGTACAAGTATGCATATTTCTTTTTGGAAAAGGCACATTTTCGAGAAGAAAAGAAATGCACACAAAATAATGGGAGAGCACCTGGCAAGTGACGTCACAAAATCAAAAATTTAAAAGATCATAACTTTTTTATCCTTTGAAGGATTTCCGTCAAATATTCACTTACATGTTCATTTAATGTTTCTGCTTCTATCATGTCTATTGAAACTAACCTATCTTTCAGTGTGAACGTCCCTTTAAGATTACATATGGTCGGCCCGGCTCAGTACGTCGAGCAGACTTCTAGGCTGATGGTCACATCGTGTGGTGTGACCTAGCCCACTCAGTAAGCCGGTTGGCGGGATGGAGGGTGCGGAGTGTTATGAAATGCTGCTTCCATCATGTCCATTGTTACTAATACGTGCAATGTGTGCGCTCTGTGCAAAGTGTTAGTATAACCATCATTATATCAGCAATTTAGGTATTCTGTGGTATTTCAAAGGGTACAGGTTACAGTCTGTCGTCCCTATATGTACACACTATCTTAATAAAAGCTACTAAACTTGCTTGTCTCTACATGGCACTGTTCATAGCTACATGGTTATGGTTATATTATCACACACCACTATAAGATAATGGTTCACAACTGTATGCGAAATTATAAAATTACAAAAAAAATATAAAATTTACTACATTATCCAGATCGTTATTGGGCATTCGCTGGACACCCATAATAATTACGTGACATGAAGGAATAATTCCCGTAATCATTAGCCCAATCATACGATATTATATATATATGTATATATATGAATACTTATCATGCTCATGTGCCTGTCTAAAGATCATGTTTGTCATCATTTCTTCAAGAATTGTCCCGTTCTCTTTTCGTATCACGGGACAGGTTTCTCAGCTTTCAAAAGTTCAATTGTGATATTATGGATTTGTTTTATTTAGTATGTGCTACTGAAGAGATTTTCCATTCGAGGTACAGCTTTGCTCACCGTGATATATTTGTCTAAGAAATATAATTCATGTGAATGTGGTTGTGGTGTGAATCATGTGCGATAATATTCTTGCTTGAAGTTTCTGAATCAAACTCTCAACTGAACTGTAAAAGAAAACCGTCGTGGCTTGGTACATTTATTATATCATTCTGTTAATAGATATGTTTGAATAGGGGAAATATTTTTGTGCCATCTTTCCAGCCTTGTTTTTTTTTTCACTTTGTGTTAATTTATATAAAATGATGTGAAGTTTATTTTTTCAGCTCTACTTCTTCATTCTCTATTAGTCTGCGTTGGGATTGGATCCATTTCATGTCAATGTTGGTTTCTTTGGAAAATTAGGTGCTAACTTTTTTACACTTGAAGAATGATCAGAAAAGTAACTTACAAATCAATTGAATCTAAAATGTAAGCATCATAAATTCAAAGGATGTCAATATTTTAGAAGAAAATATCGTGAAATTTAATCAATCATTATTCGTGTAATAATCCGTTAGATATTAATAAGATTTTCAGGTTTAAACAAATTTGGACCTGACAAATTAGGTGTATCAGAAAACAAGCAATCAGAATACCAATTGTGTATCACCTCAGTCAATCCACCATTACAGTTACATTAATAATGTATGATGCTTTTGGCAGAAGCTATGAAATGGGTTTTTTCACACGTAAATTGTGATGTTTTTGCGCTTGTCCTGATAAGGTACGTATAGCTATGACTGTGAGATTACACACACTTTATCGTTAGCGTATTCCCGTTTAAAGAATATTCTTACCGACATGATTATTGTTATCATGCATTACCATTGGAATTCGTTCATCAATCTATATAACTCAATAGCCTTACAACAAAAATTGATTTACCAATGTGAGTTTGATTTTGATCATCATGTTATAACAAATACTACAATGGACTTAAAAATAGATGTATGTGATTTGAAAGGACGATGGGAAGTCGTAAATTCTTAATTTTATACACTTTCTCTCTTTTCCCCATCTTCTCCAATCTGGTTTACCGTGCACATTCGTCTTCTGCTTTGACTGAGTGTTCCTTGTTTTCCTTCATCTCACCATAGAGTTAATGACCATTGCAATAAATACAGGGCTACCAATCTACACAATTATGAGCTTAAATGTAAAATTGATATTCTGTTATCAAATTAAGGTTTTATTCAACAATCTCATAATCAGATTGTATTCAAATCAAATGGAGTAGTTTGTCAGAATCGGACGTCAGTATGAATTCCTCTTTTTACTGACAGTTGCCAAGAGAGGAAAGTCAGTTACCAAAAGATTCAAAGATAACTATGAAATGGGGAGGTACATATCGAAAGAAATGCTGTGTGGCATAATTGAGATTACAACACTCTGCTGAGGTGAGGTGGATTTACTTAATCATTCAGCACGGCATCTCGTCTGGCTTCCTTCTCCTGCTTGTTTCCACAGAGTCTAGCTGCCCTGCCCTGAGCGCTCCTGACTACGGCTCCATCGACCCCGACCCTGCCACCGCCCTCTACGATGAGGTCACGTATTCGTGTGATGACGGTTGGTTTCTGGACGGGCCCAGCATGGCTGTGTGTACGGGGACAGGGGAGTGGTCGCCGTCATCGAGTCCTTCATGTTCAGGTTGGGACTTGATAACAGACATATCATTCTGGGGCATTTATTATCTCCTTGTTCATGTATTCCGTACATACAAACAATATTACAGAAACAAATCACAACAGGAAAAACAGAAAACAGAAAAACAAACACCCCTGTAGATATTACAATAATAAGGAGGAAAGTCAATTGGGAGGTGTTTAGAATATTTCAGCCAACACATCTTTCAAAACACAGTTATGTCAAATCCACTGCTGACTACAAGCGAAAGAAATATAAATGTACATACAAGCGTAAACTGCATACAGTTAAATAAATCGGTACATGCAAGTACGTAGAGAGTGTGCTTGTTTATCAAGAATGATATAATATTGAATACATTTTCAACCTGTTTGAATAAACATATATGTAGCAGAAAAAACATAACTCGTTCTCACCAAAATGAAAATGTCGTATTGATCGAGATATTGCATTATGTGATATTTCCCAAATACTATTAAAAATATGTTGAAAAGGTAAAAGTTGTCATTATCAAGATCTCCATACTTCGTTGTAAGAAAGACCTCAAGGGTTGGACTACAAACATGACAAAAAGAGAAAATAGTCTTCGTTGAATAGTTGTTGTTTGAGTGAATATTCTGTGAAGGAATGGAATCATGTTGCTAGTGAATTTTATTTTTTCTCCTGTTCCGTCCACATTGTCTCCAATATTGAGCGATTCAGCTATTTACAGAACTATTGTGATCTTTTCCCGTCCCTCCTGCGTGGCTGCTAGATAACTGTACCCTACCCTCCATCATCAATGGATTCGTCGACACGTACAGCAGCGACCTGCATGAGGGCAGCCAGATAGCAATCGCGTGTGACGAAGGATACACTTTGACCGGTGTGGAGAATGTGACGTGCCACGACGAAGAATGGGACCCGGATGTTGGCGAATGTCTAGGTATTGAGAAGGGAAAAGAAACTATTATAAACTGAACGCATTTCTAATAATACTACACTTTACTTCCGGAACAGGCAGATCGGACTGGCTCATTACGTGTCGGATACCATGGCAACGTACAACACATGGCTGTGACGTTCTTTCTAACATAAATATATTAAAATGTTGTTACTTTAGTTTTTATTATGACTCATAATGATCAATGCGCATCGCTTATGAACGTTTTGATTTCTCAAAATGTATGAGCTCAACGATGTATTATTCAATTGTATGACCAACGTATAATGATAAGCACCATCCGTTCATGCTTAATGATCAATAAATCAATCATTGTCAATCTTTTTCACGTTGCTGTATATACTCACTATGAAAGCGCACATTTATGGACACGTGTCGTTTGAAATATACAAGTACAAATTACAGGATTATTTAATCGGATTAGATTAGAACTATAGTTTGTCCAATTTGAACAAGTCACATTCATGAAAAAAAAACTTCAACGTCTTCTCTGACATGTATGATAGATTGATAGCAACCAGTAAGTGCTTAACTGCTTATTATCTAATATCTATGCACAACCTTTCCTTACAGACAGTTTAAATGAGTTAATTCATGAGCTATATGCCTAACCAAATGCGATGCTGTGTATTTGTATTACTATTTAAAGACTATGATCATGATATATGTCATCTCAGTGTGCAAGTAATCTTTATCTAATCACATACAACTGGAATGAGCTTTTTCATCGCCTGGAGGGATTAGTTGGCCCCCGTTATTGGTGATTTTTTTATCATCAAATTATTATTAGCCACCTGAATGATCGCTCTTTTCCTGATCTAGTCGTCTCTCTTTGTCTCAGCTGACTGCTCGTCGCCGAACATTTCTAATTCCGATTTCGACGTCGATCGCGGAGACACTAACCACGGGAATTACATCATCGTGACCTGTGACGAAGGGTTCACCTCTGGAACGGGTGCGAACGTCTCTGAACCCATGACATGCGGCGAAGGGGATTGGGATGTGGACATCTACTGCTACGGTATGGATCGCTAGAAATCAAATGTGCAATATGTATATCTTGGATATCTTAACTCGTTAAACATTTTAATATTCTTGAAAGTGATATATTAATGTAAATACTTTTTTTCTCTTGTGAATTGTGACATTTCTAGATATTGCACATGTGTTTATTGCACATTGCACATGTGTTCAAGGGCGGGCTCGTTTTCATACGTCTTTATTTAATTTTATTTAAAGTTATACACTGAAGACAAAATCAACGCGTAAACATAAAAGACAATAAAGTAAATTTGAAGAAAAAGTGTTATTTTAAATTTGTCAGGTCATCACTTTCTATTAAGCATTTTTTTCAATCATTCAATCACCTTTTCTAAATTCGTTTTTCCTTAGTTGTAGTTTTCTACCCCCCCCCCCCCCCTATCTCTCCCTTTCTCTTCATCTCTTTGTCTCTCTGTATATCTGTCTTTCTGTCTGTCTTTCTCTCTCTCTCTATCTCTATCTCTCTCTCTCTCTCTCTCTCTCTCTCTCTCTCTCTCTCTCTTTCTCTCTCTCCTCACTCTCTGTCTCTCTGCCTCTCTCGGTCCCTCTGTTTCTCCCTCTGTCTCTGTCTCTGTCTCTGTCTCTGTGTCTCTGTCTGTCTGTCTGTTTGCCTCTATCTCCCTCTGTCTCTGTCTCTGTGTCTCTGTCTGTCTGTCAGTCTGTCTGTCTGTTTGCCTCTATCTCCCTCTGTCTCTCACTTTCTCTGTGTCTCTGTGTCTGTGTCTCTGTCTGTCTCTCTGTCTCTCTCTGTCTCTCTCTGTCTCTCTCTCTGTCTCTCTCTCTGTCTCTCTCTCTCTTTCTCTCTGTCTCTCTCTCTCTCTGTCTCTCTCTCTCTCTCTCTCTCTCTGTCTCTCTCTCTCTCTCTCTCTCTCTCTTTATACATATACCCTCCTTGCTCTCCATGCCCCCCTCTCCTCCCTTCTCTAGCTGTTATACATCATATCTCTCCCTGACTCGGCCTTACCACTCCGTTGTCTTCTTCTCGCCCCCAGCTAACTGCCCCGTGCTGGTCGCACCGACTGACGGGTCGATCAGCCGGGCGAGCGGGCCGTTCTTCCACGGCCAGAGTGTTGGCTTTAACTGCAGCGAGGGATTCACACTCACAGGGGAGTCGACGACGACGTGCTATGACGGATCTTGGTCGAGCGATGTCCCTGTGTGTAAAGGTAACCCCACACACCCGATTGACCGCTTGTATTCTCTTGCCATCATGGCCATGTTGTTGGTGGTTGTTAGCGTTGTCAATGCTGTTTTTTAACTTGTTGTTTTCAGTTGTTGGTTTTATATTATTATCGAAAATTTAGTTGAAATATAATAAATAGATAATGACAACGAGACTAATAATTATATAACACTTATTAAATACACAAATAATATTTTCTGTGCGCTAAAAATTAAAATCATGTTTGTTTGCGCGCGTGTATGTGTGTGTGTGTGTGTATGTGCGTGTACGTAAGCATGTCTGCGTGTGTGTATTTGTGTGTGTATGTGACCATGATGTAACATACATTTAACTGATCTTGTTATTCTAAATGCAGATGTTGAATAATGGCAATGTGTGTGTGCATTTTCTAATTCATTGGTTATACTAAGTTGTCGACATAGTTGATAATGTTTTAAGCTGCTCACAGACTGTGAGCAGCTTAAAACATGACCCAGCAGGCCAAAATGAGTGACAAGTCGGGATTTATCATGTTTGAGTTATGTATACCACCTTATTCTCCGTGCCCTAAGCTTTATTTTGATACTTAAATCATAGATTTTGGTGGCTTGGGCGCCGAGATACAACTATTATAAAGTAGAAAATATAAACGGCAGTGAAAAAAAGAAACGGAGAAATTCGCTGTTAAAGAATACGATACGATTTGCTTCCGAACTCATGTTGTCCCTCGCTCAATCGTGCTATGTCAGCTAAATTCACCGTTTCCAAGTGCGTGAAAACAGTTGACCAATCACAATGTAGTTCGTATAATAGAACCGTCACCGATCGATATCCGCTTTCCGTGATTTTGCATGGCTATTGATAGACGCCCAGACCTGGTCGCGGGGGAGATATTTTGTGTGAGAGACCGAAGAAAGTACATGAGTTTGTTTCGGCTCGATTTTGTTCAATTGAAGAATATGAATCTTCAATATTTCTTCTTGCAAAATGTGTGAGTTTTATCTCTTGAAATAAAGTATAGATCCGTCCATTCTTGTATTAGAAATGATGGGTAGAAATGAAATCTTCGGGGACTCATCAAGCTGGCGAGATCAGCGTATTGCGAAAGGTCAGCCGACAATAGGTGCAGTCATGTGATTGGTCACTCTGGACACCTCCGGCAGCAAGACTGATGCATAATGCATGATTTGCGAAGACATGGTGTAGACAATAGATTTACTCAAGTAAGCAGCTCCCATTGTCGTTTTGGATTTGGAAGGTGCAAGCATGGACCTATCATGGATGGACTGCGCTCGGATAGACTTCCTTTGATCTATGAGGTCCGCCGCCTCATAACAATTCAAGACATTCAGGTGTTTTAAACAATTAGCTGTATTTCTAATTAGGTAGTGCCTTCCTCTGAATAATAAAAGACAATCTGTTTTGAGAAGCATGTCAACCGTTCAGCCTTCGCTGGGAGCTCGTAGCTGATCTATTTACACACACTGTGAATTAGTTTTGGGGTGAGCGAAGGGGAATTTTGAAAAAACTTGTAGAAAGAATTTGGTCCGTAACTTTTCCGGACACCTCCGCACACGAAATTGAGATTGTTTCCATGAAAGATTAAACACTCAATAAACAATTTACAAGATATTTTTAAGGAAATATGATTCGGAAATGTGCGATATGGAGGCATTTCTCTGGCATGTTTTCTACAGTATTCTCCATTTATCACAAAAACGAAGCAACAATATAATCTGAAATTCACAGAATCGTATCTTTATAAGATGTAATACTACTGCACATGCACTTCAGTTCATGAAGTGGTTCTGAAATCTTCTGCGCATACAGAATATATATTCCTCAAAATGCATCCTACATTTTGTCATGCTTGTTTGGCGGCGGATCTCCCTCGATCAAAGAGCCAAACGCGTCAAATATTCCATTGTGATATCAATGCACGCGACTGCTGTAGGAATAAATTACACTTCGTGCTGACTCCATTCCTTACACCTCTCTGGTCTGTGGTTAGATTGCTATACTAAAAGTTCAACTTTAAAGCGATTTAAGGAACCTGCCGATTTCATTGAAGCTATTGATAAATCTCGAGTCGCCCTTTGAATAAACTACCGGTTAATTACAAGTATTGATAGAGCCCTCCCCATATCTAAGAAAATATCAACTCATTGTAATTTCATGTAAAGAAACCGGCAATTTTCCGTAACTTGGCTAAGCTCGATTAATAAACTGCCGATTCATCATGACTATTAATAATTTCCGACCCGCCCGTCCTTGACAGGAACTCCCGGTTAATCGTAACTATTGATAGTGACTGCCCATATCATTTTAAGAAACTATTCATTCGTCGTATCTTCGAAACCGCCAGTTTACCGTAAGCCCGCTCTATCGCTATTTTTCATGACTATTAATTATTTCCGACCCGCCCTTGATATGAACTCGCGATTTATCGTGATGGTTAACAGTCAAATACCCGTCCTTTTGATTGAGAAACTGCTATAACTAATAAACACCGACACGCTCTGCACGGGGACTACAAGTCTATCGTAATTATTGATAATGCCGGGCTCGTCTTTCGAAACCGGCTATCAATCGGAGCTTTTCATAAAAGGCAGACCCAACCTTTGAATAAGTTACCGGTTTTTCGTTACTTTTGAAAAAAACGCGACATCTTTAAGCAACTGCTAATTTGTCGTAAATACATGTACACGTAGCGGTATATCACATAGAAACTGTCGTTTTTATTGATAAAATCCACGCCATTTTAAACGAACTGGTGATTAATCTTTTTTTTACTTATTTCCTAACCCGTCCTTGACATAAAATGTACCGTTTTCCCATAATATGTATCATTAAAACCCGGCCTGTCGTTAAAACGGCAGTCAATAGGAGGTATTCATAAAGTAAGGCCCACCTTTTAAAGAAAATACCAATTTATCGAAATGATTATGGAAATAACACACAATCGTAAAAAAGCAAGGCCAAACTGCCTTTTTATTTTTATTTTAACTTTTAGCCCGCCCTTTAAAGAAACTAACCAGTTCATCGTATTGACAGGCCTAATTAAACCAGCCCCGGAGCTATAGTAAGGCAGGGCCAAACCCTTTGAAGAAACTACAGTTCATTTTACAGTAACTTTCGATTAACTTTTGGTTTACCGTAATTCTTAAGGCCCGCGCTATTTATAATAAATTGACGATCTATCCTAACTACATGTACACTGTTGTGTATCAATAATCCCGAGCCACCATGTAACAGACGGTCATGCCTACTTCATCGGAACTTGGCTATAAAAAAGCACTTCTTTGATAATTAATTACTGCTGATTGCATGATCGCGACTGTAAAATAAAACCACACCCGCCCTTGAAATAAAACTACCGGTTTATCGTAATGATTAATAAATCCAATCAACCCGCCCCTTTAAGAAACTCTCATACCTTTAAATAACCCCAGACACTCTCTTTAAAGAAACTATACCATGTTATCATAACTATTGATAAAGCCAGGTTCGTGTTTTAAAGCCGTAAGCAATCGTAAGATCTTCATATTGCGCAGGCCCACCTTTTGAATAATCTGCCGGTTTTTCGGAACTAGAGAACCGCGTTATTGTTAATAAACATGCCTACTTCATCGGAACTTGGCTATTAGAAAGCACTTAGCATCTTTGATAATTAATATACTGCTGATTGCATGATCGCGACTGTAAAATAAAGCCACACTCGCCCTTGAAATAAAACTACCGGTTTATCGTAATGATTAATAAATCCAATCAACCCGTCCCTTTAAGAAACTCTCATACCTTTAAATAACCCCAGACACTCTCTTTAAAGAAACTATACCATGTTATCATAACTATTGATAAAGCCAGGTTCGTGTTTTAAATCCGTAAGCAATCGTATAGATCTTCATATTGCGCAGGCCCACCTTTTGAATAATCTACCGGTTTTTCGGAACTAGAGAACCGCGTTATTGTTAATAAACTGCTGATTATTTTATCGTAACTATTACTAATTCGAGACCGGCCTTGAAATAAACTATATACCAGTCCATCGTAATTATCGATAAAGCCAGGCCCGTCTTTTGAAAACGGCAATCAATCGTATAGCTACATGATAAAACCCAACAAGGCCCGACATTGAAACACTTGATTTATCGTAACTATTGTATTGGCAAAACCCGGATCAGCTAGTTTTTACTAAAATATGGATTTATCTTAATCATTATAATAAGGCTCGATACGTCCTATTACCCTTTTAGTACCATTGGCAATGAACTGTGTTGTAATTGACATGGGATTTTCAGTGCTTGATACTGACGGGGTTAAACAAACTGTCAATTTATCGTAACTACTAATAATTCCTGACTCGTCTGTGAAAGAAACAACCAGTTTATCTAACTAAAAGGCCAGGTTCGTCTTTTGAAACCGATAACCAATCATAGCTTATAAAGCCAAGCCCGTCATTTAAATAAACTATCGGTTTATCGTAACTATTATTGAAGCCCACCTTATACACTTAATAAACTGCCCATTATATTGTACGTGGATCACAGACCCTCCCTTGAAAGCAACTACCAGTTTATCGTCACTATTGGCAAAGCCGATCCATTCGCACTAGTTTTTGTATAATAAACTGCTGATCTATCCTGACTACATCGTGGTGTATTAATAATCCCGAACCATCCTTTCAGAAACGGTTATGCTTATACTTAACAACTAGGCTATTAGAAAGCATGCGCCGTTTTTTATAACAAATTACTTCTGATTGCATAGTCGTGGCTGTAAATTAATCCAGACCCGCCCTTGAAAGAAAACTCCGGGTTTATCGTAACATTAATAAAGCCAGTCGACCCATCTCTTTAAATACTGCCATACCTTTACATAACAACAAACACGCTCTTTAAAGAACTGTGCCACTGTATCACAATCATTGATAGAGCATGCAGGTTCATGTTTTGAAACCGCAAGCAATCGGAAATATTCATAGCTTGAAAAGCCAGGTCTGTCCTTAAATAAACTATCGATTAATCGAAACTATTAGCAAATCCGCCTTATATTTAATTTACTGCCGATGCATCGTAACTAGTTATAATCTCCGACCCTCCCTTGAAAGCAACTACATGTACCAGTTATATTTCCAAAGCCGATCCATTGTATTTCTGCCCTTCACACAAAACTAGTCGAGCAAAAGTAACAGCATGTACTGCACATTTTCATTGTGCAGA
Source organism: Arbacia lixula (assembly GCA_963669155.1). Lineage (NCBI taxonomy): Eukaryota > Metazoa > Echinodermata > Echinoidea > Arbacioida > Arbaciidae > Arbacia > Arbacia lixula. Next base: position 27,834,161 of record OZ022578.1, read on the forward strand.
GTACCAAAACATATAGATTATGCATTTTTTTTCTCTCCCCCACTTGAATTTAATAAAAAAGGATGGCAAAAATAGTGAGCTGAAATGCTACTTGGAGTTGGCCCATTACATGTGTCTGAAATCTGAAAGAAAAAGAAAGCTGCTCAACAATCTGCGTGACGTCACCTTCGGGGCTCTTAGATAAGTACCACTTACAATGCGCATTCTCTTCAGTAGGCGTGGTAGGAAGGGGACTCTTTTGTATGTAAGTGAGGTCATTAACGCTATGGCATCCTGCATCTTACCCGATAGACAATGGCCACGATGTCGAACTGGGGAGTAATCCGGAGTATGTGGTAACTCTTTTGTGCACGTTGAAAATAGGGCGATACTTATTTCTTTGGAGAAATCGCCAATGAATGTGCAGCGCTTTGAGCCGGATTTGCCGTTTATTATACTCACATGAATAACAAAACTGGGAATAAAATGCGGCAATTATGCAATGGGCCAACTGAGTTTAGGGAGTGATTTAAAATACAACATGGAATGCACCGACAACGACAACCTTCAAGAGCACCACGTGCGTGATTAGTACTAGCCAGAAAAGGAGGAATACTAGTAGATAATAAAGAAGTCTGACGTGAATTCATGAAAGTCTTATTTTCATTCATGAAAAAAAATAAGAAAAACATGTTATTCATGCCTTGACCTTTCGGTTTCATCATATATTTAGCAAATCTTTTCAGTTCATAAATTGATACTAGTGATATCAACACCAAAAACTGAAAAACTATGACACAATATAACAGTTGTGAACAATATTACGGGATCTGCCTAGCATGAATACTCATCGAAGCACCAGTATTAATTTATCCCGACACCACTCGTGTTCATTTATATTGATACGATTGTGAAACCATTAGTAACGCAATATTTGAACGACAATTAAGCATACACTTTAAATACTTAATGAAAATGTTTAACCTTTCTCTCTCTGTATATTTATATATGATTTGTTATCATACTCAGAACGTTTCCATTGAAGTGCCCATCATGGACAAGTCGGGTTAATTTTAGTAGACGTTGTTGTTGTTATGTCGTAGTGTATTACTTGCAGTAGAATTGATATAAGCATCAAGTACATTGTGTTGAATCATTCCAAAATCATTATGTTAATGTAAAGTTCTTGTTTATTTTCAAGCATACTCTTTTAACAGCGAATATCTGACAACTTATAGAAGTTATGTCTTGTCAATCGATATTCATTCGCTGTAATGATTAAGAAATCTCAAACCGATGTTGCTGAAAGTAAGATACACAACTTTCGTGTGGTGAAAGAAACCGTTTTTTTTTTACATCATAGAATGTAGAAAGCAAAGAGAAAAACAATTGCAATCAGACAAATGGGGGATATCTAAATTAACATGCGTTTGCTTCTAATTGTGACTAATGTCACAACATGGATGTGATACTGTAGTTTGTATAACCGTTACATTGAGCGGGAAATATCGTCAAATTAGGTTCTGTCTGATGTTTATTACAATTTAATGTTTATCTTTCTTAGTGGAACGCCAATTTCAGTTGAATATTGTAGAGAACGAGACGTTATGATAATATCAACCCGGAATTGTACACAGGATGACGTCACGTTAGCACGTTGTCAGGTTTCTGTTTATTGCGATTAATTGTTACAATGGTCAAGATGATGATTGTCATCATAGTTATGATCATGGCGATGATTATGTTGGTCACGGTGATGATTACTACGGTGATGTTCATAACGATCATTACGATGGTCAACGGTGATGATCATCAATTATAATAGGCACCGCGAGCGGCGTTGGCTTGGATCGATGATCATTGATCGAAGGTTATTCTATCGGCCAACTGACAACTATTTGGAGTATCATAATCTGAATTAAAAAAAAAAAAAAACTTTCTCATTGGGGCACACACTTTTGAGAATTATGAGTCTTTTCAAAGAGCTGATAAACGAGCAGGATGCCAGATCATCTCAATTCCGGAGTGGATTTGTTAAATAAAGAACGAACGCTAAATCGCGCACCGTCAATTAGCAGGCAATTAAAAATAACAGTTGGCGGATTTGAAGGCGGCTTAAGTGATGTGCAATGTGGGGCGGGGGCGCTGCACACAGGTATTCAGCGGCATTCAGCGGATGGTCATGATGATGATGATGATTATGATGCTCATCACTATAGTTACGACCATCGACGATCGATCATTACGATGATCACGGTGATGATGATTATTATAATAGTTATGCATGAACATGGTCACGGTGATAATGAAGATGATGATAATAATAATAATAATAAAAACATAATTGTGGGCGGATTTGAACCCCAATGAGAGACGTGGGATGTGATTTGCTTAACATGGTACTGATCACTTGCCTCACCCTATAGCAATAATAATGATCGCGATTGTTATTAAACGTAACCAATTAAGTGTTCGAATAAGCAATATTTTGCTGCCAAAGTTTTTAACTGTAAGTTGCGAAAAATAAATCTCTGTTGAGCTCTGATGTACGTAGAAAGAGCTCCAGTTTCAAATGGATCCGGGTCACTCGTTCATTGATTAACCGACCACAACCCAAACAATAAAGCAACGCATACAACGCACATTCTACGCCGCACCACCGCGCCGATCTCTTTAGAAATCGGTGCCTCACACACATGTAAATCACTCGTACATGCCGCGAAAAATAAGCCAATGAACGACGAGCGGTAACTAAGGGGGCGGAGCTTAGACCACTATTCACGCAGGTCTTCGCATCGCTCGCTCGGGAGGCGAACGCAAAACGCAAAACTTGCATAAACATGACTTCAGAAAAACGATAAAATTTCATATTTACATTTATTATTTTGGTCTGAAATTTTGACACATGATAGGTTAAACTATGGAGAATCTTATAAGATAAAAATCCAAAAAGTCGATTTTTTTTCGATTGATGAGTTAATTGTCAATTTTCTCGGTTCGAGCAAGAGCGACTTGTCACTCATTTTGGCCTGGCGGGTCTCCTATATGGACAAGCTGTCTATGCTAATAAGAATCACAAGAAACACGCCATTGCTTGACTTAACTCTTTTCTCCCCGCATGCAGCTGATTGCTTGGTCCCATACATCGCCTATTCAAATCTCAATGACACTACCAACACCACCTACATCGACCACGGGGTCAGCGTCGCCGTCGTTTGTTGGACGGGCTTCTCATTCGGCTACGACTCCGACTTTGATGGTAATCTAACATGCGACGACGGATCGTTCAATGACTCGGACGTCCAGTGCCTAGGTGAGTATACGAAACTCATTGATGAGCTGGAGTGTTGTATTGAGTATGGGATGAGAGCTCTGTATATTCAATGTAATATTCTCTCTTGCAGACAAATTTAAATTCTGTTAAGCATTACGTGAAGCGCAAGTACAACATGTTGGTCCGGTTTATACAATAGGAACCTTAATACGGATGCAGAATTGAAATACAGCGTGAATCGTTATACTTCTTTGCAGTTTGCCGCTCAGAGCCAGCTTCCTTTTCATATAAAAAATCATTCATTTATTCTGCCATATTACTTCATGATTGTTTTGTATACATACCTCAAAGCTGATAATTGTATTCAATATAGTGTGTTATTTAAACAAATGTACATTGTATGTTGTAGGTCTGCAATAGGCCTGGATACATCACATTCATGAGTCAATATTTGTAGTGCATATCGTGTAGGCAAAATTATGAATGAGTTTTAGAATATTTCATTTTAATTCTCAACAATGTTACAAGGAACGTACTTGTAAATTTTGTCAAAATTATTTCGTTCAGAATTTCTCTTCCGCCCTGTATAGAACAGGAATAAATCAGAGACAGTATCGTCATAGAACCTACTACGTGCCAATCTGAGCAAGTATAGCTGGGAATGTTAATTTCTAAAGTTTCTAAAGCTCGATGAGAACAAACAAATAATGACAAGTTGAGTTGTATAACAGCACAAGTGTCACAAGTGATGGCATAATCCGAGATGATATTTACAACTTTTTCCATAAACTTTTAAACGACCTGGTTGATTTCTTCACACACCTTCATGCATTTTGTTGTCGGAAATTTTCTTCAAGTATAATGTTATTTTTTTTTTTAGAGTAAAATATAATTTAGAACGGTTTATGAGCCCATACCGGATGATGAAGTTGCTAATGTTTTGATAGATATTAAGTGACCTTCTGGATGTATACATGAGCGGACGTGCAAGAGGATGTATATTTCTCTATTTCCCTTCTGTCTCCGTGCTTCTTTCCTTCTTTCAACCCACGTTCTCTCACCATCTAATATGATTTACCCCCTCTATCTAGAGAGTTGCCCCAGTCCAAGCATCGACAACTCTAATTGGGGCGGAGGCCGTAGTGAGACCATCCAATCAGGCGGCTCCATCACGGTCGACTGTGACACGGGTTTCACTTCCGGTACGGGGTCAGATCAGAACGAGACCCTGTCCTGTAGCGGTGGCATCTGGAACGGCCATGTCGACTGCTACGGTGAGTTCAGTGTGCCAGCCAGGACAGCGAAGATCCAATCTCCCATCTGTAGTGTATCCAGCACCCCGTCGTGTAAAGAGTTGTGATTAATATTAATAAATAAATGATAATCCCCTATCTCTAATGTACAGAGTTACGATTGATATCAATCGCAAGTAAAGTTGCAATCAATCGATAATCTGTACAAGACAGGGCACTGGTTTCCTTTAAGATATTTAGGTGAGATAACAAAACAAATAACGTGAGTGAGTGCACGAGACTAATATGATTGTAATGGGTGGGGTTGATATAGAGAGTTTCTCCATAGGTAATACAGTCATTGTTAACCACAAGGAAGAGACTAATTAACAATACATATACTCTTATGATTGCTAAGTGGTAAAATAAACGTAGGTATATTTCAATTTATTTTCATACTTCTCGATGAATACAATGTGCAAAACAAAATAATATACAATATCCAACTTGGATGTACAACTTAATACAACATAAATATACAATATATGATAAGATGGAAATTGAGAGAGAAATATGATGGGACCTACTAGAAGCAAGCTTGATAGGCGTAAGTCCGGTAAAATTGGTGTATATATAAATAGATATAGAGTACGGATGCAACTTAGGACCAAACTAAAACAAGAAATAACACAAATTCTTCGAGGACGTAAAACAGATACTTCTCATATATAAGTGAACAAGATTTAACCTGTGAATTTAGGGCTATGAGAATGCAAGGAGATTTTTACACATACTTAATAGCTTGAATAAACAATCAAGAGCACGTCAATAATTATCCGATTGAGTTTTTGATGCTGTCTTCATATGATACAACGTGTCGAGATATTATGCAAACGCGTAAATTACAATACCTAAGGAATCCAGTCTGCGTACTACAACTATATGTATATCGGATGAACAACAGTCAAATTAAGTTCAGATTGATATGAATAACAGTTCGTAACATTGGAATGTTTTAGCGTTATCGGCCTACTATGTATTGAGTAGCCACCAGCCAGCTGCAATGAGGTGCTAAGAACAATGCCTGCTGCTGCCGCGCTTACGAAACATGAGCATATATAGAGAACGAGTGAAAAACAGTATCGGGCAGGATTTCGGAAGCGTGCAACAGCAAGGCATTATGTAAATTACACATGGAAATGAACATTATACACAAAAGTTTAGAATCTCAATGAGCTTACGTTGAGTAACTACTCAATAGATGCAATACTGCACAAATATAAATTAATGAAGAAAGAAGGATACCCATGAACCGAAACGGACGTGCATGTGCACAGACAGCACATAACATAGGGAGAAAACAAGATCAAATGTTACTTCCTTCTACCTTCCTTCTACCTTCCTTCTACCTATCTTACCTACATTTCCAGGGCATAGATACCCTTAATTGTGGTGATACGCTCAATACGAATGGTATATTATTCGGTAAGGGAAGTAATGCCTGTTCATCTTACTCCTCCGTCTCATTGTATGACAGAAAATTGTCCCGACATCACTGCTCCGACCGGAGGCAGTATCTACCCGCCCAGTCCTCCCTTCTACCACAACACGACGGCCTACTTCAACTGCAGCGAGTCGTACCTCTTACAAGGAGAGCCGCTGCTCTTCTGCGATGAGGGTTCGTGGTCCGGCTCCCCGCCAGACTGCAAAGGTGCGTATCAGAATAGACTGCACCCCTGGTTAACCTTTGGGCCGTAACTAAATCCCTGTGAGCCCTATAAAGATAACCACTTCTGATCTTCCTCAGACAATGTCAGTGGCTGTGAAATTGTGCAAAGGATTTATTTCTAGGTGTGTGTGTATGTATGTGTGTGTGTGTGTGTGTATGTGTGTATGTGTGTGTGTCCGGGGGGGGGGGGGGGGGTGAAGTGCGTTGGGGTAGGTTCATTTAATGGGGTTTGGTTTGGTTCCATTCATTGCATTATTTTGTCTAAAGATTAACTTTTTGGTTGTTTCATAATTGCGTACGTGTGAAGGTTTATAAGAAATAACGTTTGTGAAAAATATTTTGTCTTGAAAGTTGAACAAATTATTTTGTTAAAGAAGAGAAGAAGAGGCTTAGATTGTAATAGGTTGTAAAGGTCAACTGATGAAATTCGAAATTCAAATGAGTTAAAAAAAAAAATTGTGATTAATATTTTTTGTGAATTGTTTTTTTTTTAGTGAAAGGGTTTCCTGGGGTAATTTCAATTTATAAAGAATTTTTTTTTCGTTCATTTACAGGATGGAGCACGCTATCCTTATTACTGGGTGTATGCCTAAAATTTCTTTGTAAATTGAAATTACCCCAGGAAACCCTTTCACTAAAATTTGTCCCTACGGCGGACTACTCATGAATATTAATGAGTCAGCTGAAATGACACTCTTTCGGGTATTTGTTTCCATGTTGTCGTGTCTTGACCCGTGAACTAGAAATAGCTTGCGTGGTTGCGTCGCTGCCCGGTAAGCAGTAGACTGCAGGTTCAAATCCCGTCTGGTTCCAAGATTTTTGTCTGACTTGTTTTTCGTTCATTTACAGGATGGAGCACGCTATCCTTATTACTGGGTGTATGCCTAAAATTTCTTTGTAAATTGTTTTTTTTTTGTTGGAAAAAAATATTTTATATGAATGAAATCACGATATTTTTTTTAAAGTGTATGTGTTTGTGTGTGTGTGTGTTTACGTATAATTCAGTACGATAAATACGCGCGTGTTTCATATATCTCATGATTGTATCCTAACTTGGAATTGATGAAAAAAAATCAATCAACGGAAGTATTATTCAGTATTGTGTGGCAATTAACGTACATGTATGCTTGTACAGAATGTCACGATTGATTTAATCTGCAGCAAGCTGCGAGGAGCCAGATGTTGCAAACGCGAGATACTTCGGAGATACACCTATCCAACATGGTGACTTTGTCATCGTGCTTTGCGATGATGGTTTCACTTCCGGTTACGGTGACGTCATGAATGAAACGATCTATTGCAACGACGGGAGCTACAATGAGACCGTGTATTGTTATGGTAAGTTTGAGGAAAGGGGTATATTCTAGTTAATTCATTTTAAAATAGAGAGAGGGGAGGGGGGAAGAGAGAGGCGGGGGGGGGGGGAGGCAGGGAGGAAGGTCGATATGAATTAATGAGTATGAAAGTGAGATATAATTTCTTGTTATGCCTACATGAATTCTTGCATACAATTTTTTTTAATGAAATGATGCTGATTTTTAATACATGAGCCTTGTGCTGATATGTGCAGTCCTTTTAAACAGACAAACGTTTCAAATACAAATACCAAATTATGCCTTTGTGTTCTGATTTTGGTCGTTATCGTTACTTGGTTCATGTGACCTGCAGAAAACTGCCCAGCTGTGCCCGCCATAGACAACGGGGTGACGTACGAGTATGGACCACCGCATTTCCACGGAGATCAGGTCAACTTTACCTGTGACGCCAATTACACATTGGATGGAAACAGCACGATCACGTGTCTGAATGGTGGCTGGAGCTCGGTCTTCCCAGAATGCAAAGGTATGACATCACGTCATGTGATATGTTTGGGAGCATTTGATTGGGTATTTCCCATCCCTTTAGGATTGGCATATTGCCCAATTAGAAATTTCCTTCCGGAATATTTTGTGTGGACGCCATCTTACACGAAACATCAACCCATGCACATGTGGCATCCGGTATTCATTGAGGTGCAAAGGTAACGGCGTAAAGAGGGAGTTACAACAAAATAATGAGTGCACAAAAAAATGAATTCAAATATTTTCTCAATTGTTTTATTTTTTCACATTGCAAATAGAAATACTACAAAAATACAACATAAATTGTATTTACCTCATTATTCATGTATAAATCTAACAAGGGCATTCTTCCCTCTGCTTTCCTTCATAAGTTCCAATCAAATTCTTCATTGCACTCATATCCAACTCGCCAAATAAATAATCTCCGTCAACCGTTCTCTCGTTCCACTTTAGTTTCCCACTCAATCAGCTTCATTGGTGTGCAGGAATTGAATCATTTTGATTGTAGTATAGAATCTAGTTCAACCATCACACGGTTTATATTTCTCCTCAAACAATCTGTATTTAAAAACATGCCATCTCTTCCCCTACCTCCATTTCATTCCATTCATTTTCGGTTTAAAACACTGAAAACTAAAGCTAAAAATAGTCTTGTGTAAGTGTCATAAAATATTTTTAAAAAAAAATCACCTCTCATCTTTTTTTTTTACTTTCCTTTTCTTTCTTCAACCTAAGTGGGTCAATTATTCAAAAGGCGTCAGCGAAAGCTTTACTATTTTCTAAATAGTATTTTTAGATACACTCTCACCGTGGAAACATTCAAAGAACAGTGAATTGTTGAATAGTTTGGTTACAATGTATCTCTTTTCAGCATTTTCTACCCCTGGTCTTTCTCTCTCCTCCCTTTTCTTGTTCCCATCTTGTTTTGTCGCTTTAATGAGTAAGTCTGTGTGTTGCGTGTGATTATGCATATTACCTTTATAACATTGACTTCATAATTATAAATGACTATCTTATTATTGTTGCTTATAATTATACATGTACTTTGTTATGTAAAGGGCCCCGCCCATAAACAGATTTGCTTCTTAGGGGGCCTTCCCATATTTATCTAAATATATTTATTTTGATATATCATATCTTAAGAAATCAATAAAATGAAATGAAATGAATCGAATTAATAATTTTGGAGGGTTCTGATGACTAAAACACCTACTTGATTTAACCTATTTGTCCATCTACCTGACAGCGGATTGCAGTGATCCCGGAGCACCGCTGAACGGATCGCAGTACAACTCCTCCTTTGTGCATGGAGGACTAATCTACTTCGCTTGTGATGCTGGTTTCGCCATTCTTGGGGCTGACTTCATCACTTGTAACGATGGCAACTGGTCCGACCCTGTGCCAGTGTGTCGAGGTAGGTAAATCAAGCATCATCCCTGAAGGGCGTATAACGCCCATTCTGGTCGAGTTCTGCTGTTGGTTGCATTCGTTTATCCGGACTCTTTAAAGAACATTATATGCCTACTTGTCTTTGTTGTTGTTCTTCTTCTTCTCCTTCTCCTTCTTTTTTTTTCTTCTTCTTCTTCTTCTTCTTCTTCTTCTTCTTCTTCTTCTTCTTCTTCTTCTTCTTCTTCTTCTTCTTCTTCTCCTTCTTCTTCTTCTTCTTCTTCTTCTTCTTCTTCTTCTTCTTCTTCTTCTTCTTCTTCTTCTTCTCCTTCTTCTTCTTCTTCTTATTCTTGTATGCTTCTTACGTCTCTGGCGTTCAATGTCTTTCCTGCTACCGATATGAGGCTCCTGCTTTCATCCTACTCACAGAGGATACCCTGGTCGATCTGATCAAGTTGGTGTGTGACTACGACAGCTTTACGGTGGAGGTCCCGTCCGCCCTGCTCGAGGGCATGGATGCCAGCGAGCTGGTGCTCGAGGGAGATACCAGCTGCACAGGCGTATTCGTCAACGGATCCACACCCCTCGTCGAAGTTAGCTCGAAGCTCGACGAGTGCGGCACCGAACGAGAGGAGGATGTCGACTTTGATGGCGTACGTACATCTCTCTCACTTTCCCAAACACCCAAATACACTCACAAACGTTCACATTTCTATAAGGGTAATGCATGTTTACAAACCTTTCGTTGTTGCGACAGGTTCACTGAACCTAATCTCTGCGATATCCATTCTCCATTTACTCGAACGTTCATAAGTTTTCTCTTCTGTTCTTCTTGTTTCTGAAAGGATTTCATTTAATCTTTATTTGAAAACTGTGCATACACCTGTTACTCTCGAATTGTTTCGTATTTTATGGCACCGCGTATAATCAGTTACATATTAAAATGTTGTCGTCGCCCATGACCAAATATTTTCTCTTGCCTTATGGGATTTATATGATAAAATTGATACAATTGAAATTCAGCCCTATAAAGAAAGGCTCATGAAATGTTGATGACAGCAAATCCAAATTGTACCAAAATATCAATAATTCAATCAATCAATTAATCAATGCGGGATGACCACTACCTTAATGTCAGCCTGGGTATGCGCGCAATACTGACAGAGTTATCAACACACTCTATATTTATACATATTAACATTAATATATATGTGTGTGTAAATAGAGAGCCTAGAGAGAGAAAGAAAGAAAGAAAGAAAGAAAGAAAGAAAGAAAGAAAGAAAGAGATAGGGGGGCACATAGATCTTCTCGTGACAAGAAACCACTTGTCTCCAACAGAGCGCGGTGGAGTACTACGATGTTTACACCAACCGGGTAATCGCCTACTCCGCCTCAGGAGTCGTCCGGGGCCCAGCGGTCGACCTCCCGCTCCGTTGCAGCTACGACCGGCAGCGCACGCTCGATGCGGTCAGCTACCAGCTCAAGAACTATACCATCTCGAAGAGCCTGAGTGACGACGGCAAGTACGTGTACGATTTCCTCATCTACGACGACAGCTCGTTCGACGAGGAGGCCGTGGAAATGCCGTTCTATGTCGGGCTGAACGAGGCGATGTATTTCGGCATCGGACTGCAAGGAGGTAGTGATGAGCTGAGGGTCAGTGCTAAGAGATGTTGGGCCACGCCGTCCCCAAGCGCCATGGACGTAGAGAGATGGGATCTCATATCAAACAGGTGAGACTCTCTAGTTTGTTTTTATCAATATTTGCATCTATATTCATGTCTACAGATACTGTTGAGGCCAGAAGTTTACATACACCCATGAAATTCAAAGAAAAGTTGACACTTGCCAAACATCATGAAACTTACTGTATCTTACAATATAAATGTGCTATCATGATCGATTTGATATCAAACAAATGAGTATGCCCCTTCATCACATTGTTTTGTCATCAGGAGCTGAAAAATATTTAGATGTCATTGTTTCCCCCAAAATCTGCATATTTTATACAAATTAAATATAAAAACTTGACAAAAACATTTCATATTTGTGCTAGTTACTTCTCAACAAAAACATTTCCGATTACACTTTTTCGTTTAGTGGTGACATATCATTATAGAAAATGTAATATAAATCATAGATTTGACATTTATATGTTTTTATTAGACAGGTTGAAGATTGTGACCAATAGGAATCCCGTATGCGAGTCACGCGATTATGCATTAATTTCACTAATTATTCCAGCCGTGCAATTCTTGTGCAGCACTGTGCTATTTTCGCGCAGCATTTCCCGTTTGTGTACAAACTCTATGCAAGCTAGGTTGCTAGAGCTCTGGGTTGATTGATCCAGCGCGCGGTGTATGCGCGTCGCGCAAGCTAGCAGCATGCCTATGTGCTTCATCATTGAGCGTGTTTTTTACACGGGGAAAATGGCTGCCTTCACGGACGATCAGCAATTCCAGCTTCTCTCGGACCAAGATATTGAGAAATTATCCAATGGAAACACTTCAAAAAGTTATGATGGCATGTCGAGTCTACATAAACTGTAAAATGTGTTCACATCAAAATTTAGGACTTCTAGGCCTAAGTGTTACACCGTTCATGTTGGAGTGTCGCATCATAGAAACTATCGTTTTCTGTTGCTGTTGGTGTTTAGATTAGCCGTCCGTGGAAGCAGCCATTTGATTTTTTTCTTTCGTAGTGTAAACTCTTGTAATATGTGAGATGCACCAAAATCTTCGAGGTGCCAGTAGACCTAAGTGCAATAACCTTTAAATTCCGACCTGTCTTATAAAACAAATAATGCACAGTTTTAACGTTCGTGACGTTGAGGCGGTGCAGCGCATGGCAAACATCCTCCTGCCGTGCGCTGCGCTGCCCCATCGCACACACTACTGTTCATTGTTTGTATACTATGAAACGATGTTTGAAAATATTATGATAAACAATAGAATACATTTGACACGAATACTACTCTTTTTGCTTCAAAGAAATTCCACCTGAAATATAATTTAATACCAACGGGATCCCAATCTGTGAAAGAGCTTAATACACTGTTTCATTTGATACCAAATTCGTCATGGTAGTATTTATATTTCTGAATTTACGATGTTTGGCAAGCTAACAAATTTTAATGAATTCCATGGGTGTATGCAAACTTTTGGCCTCAACTGTATATAGCTTATGTTTAAGCTATCTACCCGTAGATATATGTACATAAATCTTTCTATCTTTGTATCTGACTGTATAAGGTTATCTTATCTGCCTGTCTGTCTGTCTGTCTGTCTGTATCTGTCTGTATCTGCCCTTCTATTTCTCTCTTCTCTCTTATGTCCATCTCACCCTCCCTCTCTCTCTCTCTCTCTCTCTCTCTCTCTCTCTCTCTCTCTCTCTCGTTCTGTCTGTCTGTCTATCTCTTTCTCTCTCTCTCTCTCTCTCTCTCTCTCTCTCTCTCTCTCTCTCTCTACTCACCCTCTCTCTCTCTCTCTTGTCTAAACTTGACGTGCTTAATCTTGCAGTTCACCATTTCCACGTTCAGATGAAATTTTCGCATGATTTCTTTCTTCTTGATTCTAGCCTGGGTGCACGTATCTGAAAGTCCTTATGAATAATATTTAACTTACCCCTCCATATCTGCCCTCTCTCTGTCTCTGTCTTTGTCTCTCTCTCTCTCTCTCTCTCTCTCTCTCTCTCTCTTTCTCTCTGTCTCTCTGTCTCTCTCTCTCTTTCTCTCTGTCTCTCTCTCTCTCTCTCTCTCTCTCTCTCTCTCTCTCTCTCTCTCTCTTTCTCCCTCTCTCTCCCTCTCTCTATCAGCTGCCAGACGGACACGACAGTTCAATTCTACTATGATGAAACTCGCGCCCTCTTTAGTGTGACCAGCTTCAGATTTCAAGAGCACAATGGTTTGGTAAGCAGGCACAAAGCAACTGTAACAACTCTTAGACTTTGAGTTTATTTCTTTTCTTTTCCCCTTCTTTTTCCCAAAATGATTTTTATCCTTGCCTGTCAAGTCATTTAATGAAAATTTGGCTAGTTATTAATCACTTCAAATCATTAACTCGTAGATTAATATAAGTAGTGAATAGAAATTTTTCTCAAATCTGTGTTGACTGTTTTCTTTTGTTTAAAGCTCGTTATGTTTGTGACATGGCCCTTTTTTTTTAAGAAAAAAGGAGTTTTAGTTACACATAATGTGTGCACTTTTGAACTTTTCTTCAATTTTTCTGAATACGCTGTTAGGGTGAGATTTTTCTTGTCTTATTTTTGCATTCATGTCCTCATGTATAAAAAGGTTTTGCCTCCACAAATCGACAAAGATGACTACAAGGAGATGGCCAATAGAATATATCACGCGTCACATGTTAATAAATGTGGGGTCATCGAGTTCTGGTTTTTACATCATGCAATCTTTCGAAACACTAGTCATATAACTCGCGGAAATATCAATTGTATGCTAATTTAATGTAGTCACATTATAAACGATTCATAGTTGAAACATTAATTAAAACAATGTTTATGTTCAATGACTATGAAGATAAAACGATCATATAAAGACAATAAAGATCAAACACCAAAGTACAAGGATTGTTCTGTTTAATCATTCGCTCTTTCAGACCTCTCAGAGATAGACATGTAAAAAAAATTTACAAAATTGATTAAAGGTCGTTCCCATCTTTCCTCCAATGTCTAAATCACTGTAAACATCTTTTGACAATTCAGCAATGTTACACAAATTTCTTCATTGTGTTCATATCTTTATCAAAGCAATAGGCACGAGCTTTGGCCGGCAAACAAGTGCGATTTTATAAGAGGAAGTCGGAGAGATAATTGCGAATAGTCACGGGCATAGGGTACAGGGGTTGTTGACATAAGCGGATTAAGAATTAATGTCAATATCTCCATTATCTGATCTGTCTTTAGGGGAACCACGTACGGTAGAATGGGGAATGTTAGCTAATGAGCAATTTACCCGGATGCTAATGTTTGCCAAGCACTTGAAAAATAGTTTGGGGATACAAATAATGTCAACCAAGCGAATACTAAGTTTGATCAATGCTAACACCCGCACCGCCCCCCCCCCCCCTTTTCCTCCTCTCTCTCTCCCTCTCTCTCTCTCTCTCTCTCTCTCTCTCTCTCTCTCTCTCTCTCTCTCTCTCTCGCTCTCTCTCTCTCTCTCTCTCTCTCTCTCTCTCTCTCTCTCTCTCTCTCTCTATCTCTCCTCCGTATATCTGTGCATACAGCCCTGTCTGTCTGTCTGTCTGTCTGTGTATTTGTCGGCATGTCTGTTTGTCTTTTTTTCCTTAGTCTCTCCATACTTGTCTCTGTTTCCATTACCATGATTACCATGATTACACTGGACATTCACAGTTACCTTTTGATTTAACCTTATTGAGGGACAGAGAAGCGGTCGGAGAGAGGAGTCGGGGAGACTTAAGGATGATCAAATAATTGTTTCGAGGCAAAATATTTCGAGGCATATAAGTTAAACGTGAAATATAAACATAAGATGACAGATGAAACAAAAGCAAGGAAATGAATGCAAAGCAATTATTAAAGGTCTCATCAGGGGTTAACGGTTCGAAATGCCAAAAGGTTGAGTGATACCATTCTGTTGCATAACGTGGGTTCTGGATACCCCCCCCCCCCCCCCCCCCCTCCCGACAGGTGTACATTCACTGCGACGTGCTCGTGTGCGAGCAGGAAAACGACCAGTGTATCAAGCCGTGGGACGACTGCGGAGGAGACGGTCAGCGCCGCCGCCGTCGTCGTCGCCGACGGGCCGCCCATCTGGGGCCGAGGTCGCACACCACCCGACTCAGGGCAGGGCCCATCCAGTGGAGCGGGGCCCAGCGAGGTGGCCCATACAACATCATGAGAAGGGGCCCGGGAGGTGGGTGGAACTCAGGTGTGGTCAGACCTCCTATGTTCGAGTAAAAGATTAGCATTATATCGGCCTTTAAATTGGCAACACTCTTTAGCCAGATCAGTTCCCCATCTTATTCCCCATTCCTCTTAATCAATCGTAAGTTACGATCCTTAAATCTAATCTACATAATTACGACTAATATAAATCGCAAGTCAAGTCGTGATCAATCACGCATCTTAGACAGGCCCACGATTTGTTGTTGTAAAGCGGAACACACATTCAATTTTATATTCACAAACGGAACGTCAAGAAATACAATGTCGAACAATTATTGTTTACATTTGAAGAGCAACAATCAAATTCTTTAAATTTCAATTTGAAACAAAAAGAGAGAATAAGATGATGATGAAAAAGAGACAAAATATTAACTAACTAGGTTATGGACTGTGGAGAGGGTATAATATTTTTTTTTATTTTAAAAGTTGTATGGATCTTATAGAAAACGAAATATTCAAGTCAATCGAGGGTACTGGCATAAGGATGAAAAGTGTGTTTCATTAATGTAGATGTGAAACTATGAGGTGATGATGCAATAGTTAGGTGTTGGGGCAATTCATTCCAATTTTTTTGTCTTGTGTACTTTATATTAAGATGGAATATAATTGTTTACAATTTGGAATGTAATTATGTTTGGATCCTAAAGTGCTGTAGATTTTAGCATGTCCAACGCAATTTGTTATTTGGCATTTGCCAAACTAGTGTTTGTGGAGTGGGGGAAAAAACTACATCCGTTCTTTCAGACATGGGTATATAAATTTATCCAACTACCTCCTCTCACTTCTCCTCCCCCCCCCCCTCTCTCTCTATCTCTCTCTCCCCCTCTCTCTCTACTCCCACCTTTCTTTTTCTCTATGTCTGTCTGTCTTTGTCTCTGTCATCAATTCTCATAAACACCACTAGATTCTAAGACGAGTTTGCAGACGTCGAGTATGACGTACATCATCGCTATTAGCAGCTTGGGCGGCGTGTGCCTCGTACTGTTTGTTACACTGTCGGTCGTCACGGGAAAGCTCCTCCGGCTGACAAGCGATAGGCCGAAGTGATAGATTCGAGTGGTCCCGAAGATTTCCGTGCATCACCTGACGTGCTAGCTCTCGACATACGTGGGAGACACTGCTGCGAGTGGTCGCGAAGATTTCCGAGTATCATTCGACTCACCAACTCTACTCGACATGCCTTTCTTGTATATTTTGTGTTTTGGATTTAAATCCCTTGATATGAGGGGAACTATATAGCCTCTCAACCTTTACTACATGGCGACTACGATACTACGATACTACTTCTACTCCTACTATTACTACTTCTACTACTACTACTACTATACTAGTACTACTACTACTACTACTACTACTACTACTACTACTACTACTACTACTACTACTACTACTACTACTGCTGCTGCTACTACTACTACTACTACTACTACTACTGCTGCTGCTGCTACTGCTACTACTACTGCTGCTGCTACTGCTACTACTACTACTACTACTACTTTTACTACTACTACTACTACTACTACTACTACTACTACTACTACTGCTACTACTACTACTACTACTACTACTACTACTACTACTACTTCTGCTACTACTACTACTACTACTACTACTAGTACTACTACTACTACTGCTACTACTACCACTACTACCCAGCTAATAATACTACTATTGAAAAATGCTAATGATAATGATAACAATAATAATATCATTTCTGCTGCTACTTCTTCTACTACTACTAGTACTAGTACTACTACTACTACAAGTACTACTGTTGCTACTACTACTTCTTCCACTGCTACTACTACTACTTCTACTGCTATTTCTGCACTTCAACCACTTCTACTATTAATACTGCGACTTCTACATGTATGTGTACTTTTAATACTACCACTATTGGAATCATTGTTGTAATATTCCACAAAGCGTTATGTGGATTGTTTGTATTTCTTTATCTATTGATGAGTAAATAAAATGGTACTTCTAAATATAATATGTTAAAAATATCATTTTGAAATTCCGTTATTGAATGTGTGTGACTCAGTGATACGTGAAGAGTTAAAGGGAAAGTTCGCCCTGAAATTAAGTTAATTTCTAAAAAAAAAAAAAAAAAAAGACATATGACAAGAACATTTTAGTGAATGTTTGATGAGAATCCATCGAAGGATAAGAAAGTTATGATATTTCAAATGTTTCATTTCATGACGTCACTTGCGAGGTGCTCTCCCATATTTGTGTAGTTTTTTTCCTTTTACTTTTGCATCCTTTTACCTGTGCATTTAATACTTCATTGCATTCAATACTTCATTGCATTCGATACTTCATTGCATTCGATACTTAATTAGAAATACGTTTTTACACACATGCTTGTATGAAAGAAAAACCATTCCGTTGTCAAAAACAGCAAAAGAGCAGTCAATGGAATTTTACTGTACACAACGTTTGGGAGAGCATCTATAACAAAATTGAAATTTCAAACGATCATAACTTTCGTATCCTTTGAAGGATTTTCGTCAAACCTTCACTAATATGTTTCCTTCATGATTCTGCTTTCATTGAAACCATTTGTTTTCAGGGTGAACTTCCCCTTTAATAAAGGACACATGCTATGATTGTATCATCTTTACGAATTGTTAATTCAAGTTTAATATTTTCTCATTGCAATATTCTTGTAGCAATTGCAATAAAGCAATTATTCTAATGGTGTGTTGTTGCTTTTGTATCATAGCCTGTATTCTACAGGATATCTACACGTCATTTTTGTGTATTTCAATACGAAGGTCACAATGCCTGGACAAAGTTTGCCTTTTGTAATATGCTTCCATTTCTTAGACATACCTTGTCTTACTAATGTTTTCTGTTTATAAATTTTTATAAATCGTAGGAGAGCTAAAAGAATTACACTCAGATTCCGTTCTATTAGTATAATTGTAATATGTTCCTAGTTTCTAAAAAGGACATAGCAACTAACTTATTTGTTCATTGGGCTAATCACGAAATTGAAAGATTTTTTTCCCCACAGTATGATGTTGTATCAACCATGATTAAAGACAATGTGTGATTCGTTCTTAACAATTTAAGTTGAATCGATATTTAAAATTCAATCTGTCGTACACAGGCTTTATTTTGTTTGTTTCTATTATGTCTATAGTACACAGTATTCCTGTTTTGCTGTTATGCTAACGATTTGTTTGCCTGTTATTTACCTCATCGTTTGCAATGGCGCTGGATTGTTTATAGCTTAACATTTCAATGAAATGATTATGATCATCGCAATCATATGACTATCTATCCAGATGGAATGCAACGGGATAGAGTCAGAGAGCCATCTAAAGATTTTGTAATCGTGGTGGGATAGTTCGGATAAATCCAGTAAGGGATTCACACATTTTAGAAATGGGCGGAGCGGGGCGGAGAGGTTGGGGCTGTAGCTCCGTGGGTGTGGCAGGCATGTATGTAACAGTGGGGCGGTAGGGAGGGGCGGGCGGCAGTTAGAGGGTGGAGCGGTAGACTGGACACGGGGTGGGCGGCACCAGTGGAGCAATTGATATGGGTGGGGAGGTAGGCAGGGGTGGGGCAGGGGAGCTGGATGAGACAGTGTGTAGAGGGTGGGGTGGTGGATAGCGCGGTAGAAAATTTGTGGTACGGTAGAAATGGGTGGATCTCTATATAGATATAGGGGTGGGTGAGTGACAAAGGGTGAGGGTAGTACAAAGCGGTTGGGCGGTAGAAAAAAGACTGAAGTTGTAGAAAGCGGTTGGGCGGTAGATATGGGTGGAGCGTTAAATGGAACATAGGGAGGTAGACAGTGCATGGGGCGGCAGCAAGGGTAACGCGATATTTAGATGATGGGGCGCGGTCAATATGGGGTGGGGCTCGGCAGGTATGATAATTTTCATACTTCACCGTGAGTCCTTGCAGATTAAAACATTCCATTGAGCTACATCAATAGATTCTTCGTTCAAATCCAACCAAAGAATACTACACAATGAGATGGCTCATATAATAATCAGCTCAATGCAATTTAATACCAAGACACCATTAAGTCTCTTTCTCTTACTGCGTGTATGAGTTGAGTCATATAAACCTCCAATAAATATCATTATCGTTCTATCATTGTTAATAATATTAATAATTTTTCATTTAAATAGATGAAAATATAAAGCGAGCGTGGTATTTATTTACACTGATTTAATGTTACATATGCAGACTTTATTTTTTTATGGTTCCATATTCTTATTTCGCTTGCTCTAGTAAAGCTAGTGAGCCAGGTCAGTATCTATCGCTAAGTGAATCATATAAAACGGCCTTTCTCTCAAACTTTCTATACTTCTTAAGTCGTATTGATGCAATACAAAATTTGAAGTAACGGAAAATCATTCTCCGTCCCTCCAGCTCCATGTGCGCATGTGTATAAATGCCCGTTAGATACTGACACACCATCACCCATTTATTTTAAGATATGTGGTAAAAAAAGAAAAAAACGTCTGAATATGATTTGACCTTTCTCTGTGTTATTATTTGAATAAGTTGTTAGATTAAGTTCAGAGGGAAAATCATTGAAGGAAACTTCTATATATTTAAGGTTATTAAGTAAACAACCACACCCTATTTGAGATTTTCTTTACAAACCTTTCAAACACTCATGTTCAAAGTCCTTTCCTTCTGCTTTCCGATCGCCCATTATTTGTAGAAATTCGACAGCATGATGAAGAATGCAGTGAGTGTAGTGTCCACATACTCAGAATAAACCTATTCACGAATTGTCATCAAAGAGTATTTGAACGAGCTCCTTTTCGTTGTCAATATTGTCTAGTTTAGGTATCTCTGTGTATTCCGAAATTAATCAAATTGAAATGTTTTCTGTGATGAACTGGTTATATTGCAATAATTTATGACATGGTAAAATAAAAGCTTTTGTAAAAAAAAAAAACAACAACAACACGAACACATATTGAGCCAAAAGAAAAGAAGGAGCATAAAAGAGGGTACAGAAACAGAGCAAAGGAAAAGAGGTGAACAACACCCATATTTTTTTACTATGGCTACAAATTGTTTAAATCTGTTTCTGTGGTAGTGATAGTGGTAACCTTCTGGTGGTGGTGGTGGTGGTGGTGGTGGTGGTGGTGGTGGTGGTGGTGGTGGTGGTGGTGGTGGTGGTGGTGGTGGTGGTGGTGGTGGTGGTTGTAGTGATGGTGGCACTAGTAGAGATCGTGGCGGTAGTGGTGGTGATAGACTGTTGGCAATGATGGCGGAGGAGTGCTGATGGTGATAGTGGTAGTGGTGGTAATGATGGAAGTAGTGGTGGTGGTGGTGGTGGTGGTGGTGGTGGTAGTGGTGGTGATATTGGTGATGGTAATGGTGGTGGTGGTAGTGGTGGTGGTATTGGTGGTGGTAGTGGTGGTGGTAGTGTTGGTGGTAGTGGTAGTGGCAGTGATGGTAGTGATAGTGGTGGTGGTGGTAGTCCTGGTAGACGGGGACACCTTTCTCCTCTATTGACACGTTCTTACTATTAAGCAAAGGAAAAGAGGTGAACAACACCCATATTTTTTACTATGGCTACAAATTGTTTAAATCTGTTTCTATGGTAGTGATAGTGGTAACCTTCTGGTGCTGGTGGTGGTGGTGGTGGTGGTGGTTGTAGTGATGGTGGCACTGGTAGAGATTGTGGCGGTAGTGGTGGTGATAGACCATTGGCAATGATGGCGGAGGAGTGTTGATGGTAATAGTGGTAGTGGTGGTAATGATGGAAGTAGTGGTGGTGGTGGTGGTGGTGGTGGTGGTGGTGGTGGTGGTATTGGTGGTGGTGGTGGTGGTGGTATTGGTGGTGGTGGTGGTGGTATTGGTGGTGGTGGTAGTGGTGGTGATATTGGTGATGTAATGGTGGTGGTGGTATTGGTGGTGGTATTGGTGGTGGTAGTGGTGGTGGTGGTAGTGGTGGTGGTAGTGGTGGTGGTAGTAGTGGTGGTGGTAGTGGTAGTGGCAGTGATGGTAGTGATAGTGGTGGTGATGGTGGTGGTGATGGTAGTCCTGGTAGACGGGGACACCTTTCTCCCCTATTGACACGTTCTTACTATTAAGAATTCAACGGGTTGAATAATTCAACGGGTTGAAAACTAATTCACATCGTGAATCACTTTCACGTAAAGCATAGACGTTCGGGTCGTGACAGCGGTTACGTCAACTATTTGCTGGTTACTGCCTGAAGCGAGGCGCACTTTAAACCATGGACCTATCATGGATGGACTGCGCTCGGATAGACTTCCTTTGATCTATGAGGTCCGCCGCCTCATAAAAATCCAAGACATTCAGGTGTTTTAAACAACTAGCTGTATTTCTAATTAGGTAGTGCCTTCCTCTGAATAACAAAAGAAAATCTGTTTTGAGAAGTATGCCAACCGTTCAGCCTTCGCTGGGAGCTCGTTGCTGATCTTTTTACACACACTGTGAATTAGTTTTGGGGTAAGCGAAGGGAAACTTTGAAAAAAATTGTAGAAAGAATTTGGTCCGTAACTTTTTCGGACACCTCCGCACACGAAATTGAGGTTGTTTCCATGAAAGATGAAACACTCAATAAACGATTTACAAGATATTTTTAAGGAAATATTATTTGGAAATGTGTGATATGGAGGCATTTCTCTGGCATGTTTTCTATAGTATTCTCATTTTATCACAAAAAACGAAGCAACAATATAATCTGAAATTCACAGAATCGTATCTTTATAAGATGTAATACTACTGCACATGCACTTCAGTTCATGTAGTGGTTCTGAAATCTTCTGCGCATACAGAATATATATTCCTCAAAATGCATCCTACATTTTGTCATGCTTGTTTGGCGGCGGATCTCCCTCGATCAAAGAGCCAAACGCATAAAATATTCCATTGTGACATCAATGCACACGACTGCTGTAGGAATAAATTACACTTCGTGCTGACTCCATTCCTTACACCTCTCTGTTTAAACCAAGGATGTTTAAAGAACTGGATATCCATCATTTTGAACGAAGCTTGGCTCCGCCCCTCAATATTCATGATGGCAGCTGCTCTTAACAATACGATGCATACGCGATTGCGTCATGTCCATCTGGATTTTACATTAGGACATGCATATCCCTAAGCAGCTTTCGCTGATTAACTGGGAGTGTTGTCGCGTGCTTGTTATGCAGTTAATGAGTACAAGCGAACACGAAATTTCATACATTTCCAGATTAAATACTAGTTTGGGCGCGGCTGGGGACACTTTTCATGTGAATTTTCTGAAAAGAAAATACACGTATGTTTAAGTGACGTTTCCAGCAACTTTTTAATAGAATACCACGCGGAACAGTGTGGAATACAGACTTTTGTACTGCATCTTGATATCACGTTTAGAGCCGTTTTACTTTATTGTAACAATATCCTTCGATTAAACATTTAAAGATGCATTGTTAGTGTTACTTGTTACAACTTCGCAAACATCTGGGGTGTGTATATTTCCCTAAATTATTCTGCGCATCCTATTTTATTTTATGCTTCAAATTCAGCCAATAATTACCCCGAGAATCGGCGGATTTGAAGGTATGGGATCAAAGAGTAAATCTTTCTAAATATTTGTTTTAATAAAAGAAGAATATAAAGAATCTGCTTAAATTAAAATCCTGATGGTACTCCATGTATTCTAAACATCATTGTGCAAACCATGTAAGATAGCGATATCATATCTTTCTTCGCTTAACTGCGCTCACATCCCATTGTGTAGAATTTGATCTAGTGCACAAAGGGGTTTGAACGGCTTTACGTGGTCTTTATGGCTATGTTTTAAAAGGATAGTTCACCCTGAAATTAAATTGGATTCCATTAAAAGGAGACACATTGAAGAAATATATTAGTGAAGTTTTTATGAAAATCCGTCAAAGGATAACAAATTTATGATCTTTTAGATTTTTAGATTATGTGACGTCACGTGCGAGGTGATCTCCCATATGTTGTGTACATTTTTTTCTCTCGCTCTCGAAAATGTGCATTTTCTCAAAAAGATATGCATCCTTTTACCTGTGGATTTCATACGCCATAAGAAATACGTCTTTAAACACATATCTGCATGAACGAAATCATTCCGTTGTCAAAAGCACATAAAAGTAGTTTATGGAATTATTCTGAACACAACATATGGAGAGCACCTCGCAAGTGACGTCACAAAATTTAAATTTCAAAATTTTCTGATCCTTTGGCGGATTTTCGTCAAACCCTCGCTAAATATTTTCCCTTCAGGTGTCTCCTTTTATTGAAACCAACTTAATTTCATGGTGAGCTATCCATTTAAATAAAGGCGTGATCTATCCGGCATTACACGCATACTAAGCACACAATCATGATGAATTTCGTTAAGCATTACAAATATATTTCTTACGTTTCATAATAATTGCATAACTCCACTGAGAAGCGATTACACCACGAAGACTTTTTTTCCTGCGAAGGAAGCATCTTTTGTGTGGGTGATGGCTGCGGGATTCCCCTCCAGTAACCATGGCAACCTGTGACGCTACCCTTCATGAACCTTGCGAAGGGTTTATACTCTTCGTGGGTGGCATGCAGTCAATTTTTGAGGATTTTTACTTTTGATTTCGTTAACTTTCTATGACAATTGATCTACAGGTACAGTACAATAATGCTCAAAAATGTCTATTTTTATAGTTGAACTAAGCGAAGATATGATAGCTAAGGAGGAGAGGGTGGGAGAAGAAAAGGAAAAGGTTAAAGTGTGTGTATGTGTGTGTGTGTGTGTGTGTGTGCGTGCGTGTTTGTGTGTGAGAGAGAGACAAAGACAAAGAGAGAGAGAAAGGGAGAGAAAGAGAGAGAAAGAGAGAGAGAGAGAGAGAGAGAGAGAGAGAAAGAAAGAGAGAGAGAGAGAGAATGAGAGAGAGAGAGAGAGGGGGGGGAGAGAGAGAGGGGGAGGGGGAGGAGAGAGATGAGAGAGAGAGAGAGAGAGAGAGAGAGAGAGAGAGAGAGGGGGGGAGAGAGAGAGAGAGAGAGAGAGGAGAGAGAGAGAGGGAGGGGAAGAAAGAGAGAGAGAGAGAGAGAGAGGGAGAGAGAGAGAGAGAGAGAGAGAGAGAGAGAGAGGGGGGGGGGAGAGAGAGAGAGAGAGAGAGAGAGAGAGAGAGAGAGAGAGAGAGAGCAGTAGGAGGAACACAAAACATGTTACATCTTCGCAACAAATACAGACATGACAGAGTGACCAAATATCACGGTCCTTAGCAAGATCCGTTTCAGTACACTCAATCTCGCACTGACAACAATCCCAATACAGGAACACAAATGGAAACAGAATGATATTTCCGTTTATGAAAAGATGACATACCGAGGGTTCTGTGCCGCTCAGTGCCGACCCTGCCCTGTTCAATGTTAACCCGCCTGGCCTTCACTCCTTCTTCATATTTACTAAGCTAGAGCTTTCCCTCGGGAGCTGGTATCTGTTTACTCGTCATCGATCCAGCGTCAACCCAGATCGCGTTCCGTGATGGGTGATGGATAGATGGGTGGACAGCTTGAAGAATGGGTGAGGGCGGTGGATGGGGGGGGGGGGGGGGGGGAGAAGGGGGCTGATGCGTCACGGTCTCAATGGATACAGCTTGCACAATGCATGAGGACAGGAGACGGGGAGAGGGTAGGGGGGGGGAGGGTTGCAGAGGTTTTGCCAAAGGCGGCTGATGGGATCCGGCAAGCACTACCTCTATGGATGGTTTTGTGGACAGCTTGAAGAATAGATGGGGGCGATGGAGGGAGTGATGGATGGAGGGGGGCAGGGGCCATGGGACCGAAGGAACTGATGCAGCCCAAATCGGTGAGGGAGATGGATGGATTGGGGGGAGGGGGGAGGGCGCAGGAGATGGTCTGTTATTTCACTTGCTATTTTTCATACTCCATTAATTAACACAAATCAAATTATGTCTTCTTTGAGGAAAATCCACTTCGAGAAATAAATTCACAAAGAATAGAAGTGATTATGATGTTGAGAGAGGTGAACCAGTTAGAGAATGAGAAGGAGGGCTATGAACAGAAACAAAAAAACTGAAGAAGAAGAGAATATAAACAAGCATAGAATAAAAAAGAGAAATGGGGAAAAGAGATGAAAAAGGAAAAAGAAAAGAGGAGTTAAACAATAAGATACTACTAGTATAAGTAACGAGAAAAATATCAACAAGAAATAACACAAAAGAAAGAAAAGAACAAATGCTGAAAAGACATTTACCTGCAGCTTGAAGGTCAACACGTACCGACCTCACCCCTCTATGGATCCTCTTACCTACCTCTCTATGCCACAGAGAACCTAAGAAGCACTCACGTCGGCACGTTGGGCTACATATAAGGCCTGATATCACTGATATAGCCTTCAGTTCCACTTCATCCTCACTACGATTAGTTCATCTACGTTTCTACTTTCCATGCGACATAGATTAATAAGAACCGACCACGGTGCAGCAATACCGATTGTTCTGACAGCATACGACATATAAAGACGGTTTGATATAGAGAGAAGAGGTAGCATTATCTAAGCTCTTCCATTCTTGTGAAACTCAAGTCAATTTTCTGATATCCAGGGTCTGGTCCTTGGTGCTGTGGTGCTGGTATTATGTCTCGGTTGATTGTGACAACTCTTCTTTTGCTCTCTTGTCTTATTGGTAAGTATTATCAATGCTCGGTCGTTTCAGTAATCTCCACTGGAATCTTATTTCGATTACTTAATTCGAATTTAGCTGGCGACTCCTATCACTGTTATGAGATGTTTTATGATTACTTGTACTGAATTTTGGAAGGCAAACACGTACAGTACAGTCTTGATCGGCATATTGTCAATGGTCCGTATTTATCACGGTGGTTTAACTTAGACTGCATTCTAAACGTAGACTAGCTTTTTATTGGGCGCAAATAAATCATCTGATGCTGTGATAAAATCATTCATTTTCATCGCAGAACCACACCGGTGGGTGATTCTTATTATTTGCTGGAATTATTCTATGGACAAACACAATATACCGCACTGATTCCTAGGATAAATACAATGATAATAAATAAGTAATCATGTCTCATGTTGTTCCAATGGTGCCCATAAAGTTAGTCCGTGTAATAAGGTACACGTATTAGTCCATGGGCAGGCGGGGGTGAACCCCCCCCCCCCCCCCCTCAGGGATTTTTCGTAGTTATGTTTTTCTTATATTTCGGACACCGACGGATCAGAATCCAATTGTTGAGTTAATCCACCGTCACTGACCGTTGTGAGTACGGGCATATACCATGTGTACATACATCAGATAATACTAATAGAATCACTGTCTACCTTGGCTTAACAGAGCAAGCTTACAGGGCGAGTATTTTTTTTAACACGAAGATCTTTCGTTAAATAATTAATGTTTTTCAACTTTTGATAAACAGTATGTTCCCCTTCATGATATAGATCTATTACGTATAATTGTATTATTCATGTGTACACAAAAGACTACCCTTAAAGCATCAATGGTTATCGACCTCTTTCAATTTTGTCAAGTTTCCAAAATCTTGAAGCAAACTGCTTACAATAGATTGTACGCATTTCTAGAAAACAATAATATTAGTGTGCTGTTACTCAACTGATTTAGTGATGATTGAACTCACAGATAAAATATCATCGCTCATGACAGCACGCAGTAGGTATGTTCATGGACTTAAATAAAACCTTTGATTCTCTAACTCATTTTATATTATTGAACAACATTATGGTATAAGAGGGACCGCGTACCACTGATTCAAGAGTTATCTTGAGCACAATTTACATCTTTTTTTTCGATAAACTTAGATGCTCTACTTAACACGTGACGGGTCCTTCAAGTATCCATCCTACGCCATCTGTCACTTTTACTATGAATTAATGATCTGGGTTTTTTTCATCTCCAAACCTTCAATATATCTTGTACAGTACCAAAAATCTCATCCTGGTCAACTTATCCAGATTAAACTATACTTATATTATAATGCACGTGACAAGGCAAATGAACATAACAATCAATTAAAAAAATACTTGAAAGAAAGAACAAACGAAATGTGTTGGTGTTACAATCGATGAAACGTTATATTGGAATCCTCAAATTCAAATTGTTAGAGCCCAAGTTTCAAGAGAAAAGGTGATCTTGTACAGACTGAGACCCTGTTTTCCTTTCAGACTGTTAAAGAATGTTTACAATGCTATCATGTATTTATTACATAAATTGCAAGTCTGCAAGGCATGCAAGGAGAAGCAGAACAAATCCAATATACATATTACAAAAATGGTCATTCGTCTTTGCACTAATTCCTATTATCTTGCCCATGCGGGTCCATTTCTTTGTAGAGCAGTATACTTCCAATATTCGAATTGCACAATCTTCAAATAGCTCTTTTTATGTATGAATTCCATTCAAAAAGAATTTCCGCGAGTTCTTAAGAACATATTCCGCCTCAACTCTTATGTACACAATCCCCCACGCGATACTCAAACAGTACACATCTACAAAACCCCAGAATTGCCTTTACACATCGTACAATAAGACATGATGGCCCGGATATGTAGAACGCACTTTCACGTCACGTCCACCGAAACAAACATTCAAATTACATGCAAAAAGACACCTTTTAGCTACACTTCTTAGTACTGTATTTTTGTTTGTATCTACCCTACATAGAGCAAACATGCTAACCCCATCTTCTTTTTCCTATCTTGTGACATGTTCGCCTCTCTATATTTCCTCAATACTTGGACAATCATTGTTAAGTTTTCACATAGATTAATTCGTATGGTTTTTCCAATCATATTACGGTACATATTTTTCAAGGTTTTGCTTACTTATGTTCCGTCCTCATGCTAATTTATAATGTTAACGACATAACCTTGACGTATTCATTTGAAATTTATTTGAAATGTATATTTGGATTTGTTTTATGTGGAACATGAATGAACTTGAATGACATGTTTTGCTATCATTATTGCGAGCAACATGTTTGTAGAACAGAAAGATTATATACTTTCACGTTCCAAAATGTAAACATAAACTGTTCTATACAACCGTAAGCACAATTTAATGCCTTTTCTACTGATTTCTCTTGTTTTCTGACAATGTAGGTTTCGTGTATGGACAATGTACAACAGGTAAGACTAATACAGATTGTCAATATAACTTGACCGATAACTTGAGCACGTTTATATGTGTGATGGATGTTATTCCGAAGGTTCGTTATTCCGAGCACACACATTTCGTGTACCCAGGGGCTCATTAAACAGAGAATGAAACAGGGGCCGTTTGTCCGAACATTTGTTGTATTCATTCGAAGGTTCGTTATCCCGAAAATGAAACACAGCTCGTAATGAGAAAAGGAAAAAAGGTTCGTAAATCTGAAAAACGAAATAGCTTTCGTTAATCCGAGAATGAAAAAAAAAACTGCTTCTCTGCCAGGCTCCATACTGCCTTAAAGAAATGGTGTGGTGTTACCAGTGCCAAAATGCCTCAAGATCGCATGAAGAGTGACGCAAAACAACAACTGTGAATTTATTATTTCCGGATAAACGAATCCTATTTCATTTTCGAGTAAATGAAACCCTATTTCATGTTTTACTTTACGAGCCCTTTTTCATGTTCGGATTTACAGTAAGACTTTTTCTTTTTCATTTTCGAATTACCAAACATTCGGAATACCGAGCCTTTGGAAAAAGAGTTCTTACTGTATGTATTGGGTAAGTCTCAATCGTGTGTGAATGGATAAAGGGGGGATAGGGTTACAGTTAATCAAACTATACACTTTTGAAATGTCAGTTCATTTTAAGGTAGGTTAGAAATCGTGGCACCAGCGTTCTGCCTTCATCATCGAGATCGGACTTTTAACCATTGTATCATTTTGAGCTGATGTCTTTCTGCTTCCGTGACATCAAACACGAATACTTTTGGCATAATTTTGTATTACTTCCCTTACCTTTGAGTCGGAATTGGGTCTGATTCAGCTGCGAGTCATGCTAATGTATTTTATTTACCAAACTCAAGTCATCACATGATAATTGTGGGGATATGTTTATAAGTGGACTTTTTAGTGGTTTTTATAAGTGGTTTTTATATCCATTTGGTTACCAAAGTCGTCAAATTCATTTTTCTTCGAAATTACTTTTAATCTTTTGGAAAGATATAAATTCATCCAAGAGTATCAAATGTGAAAAAATAAAGAAGTATGATGGAGGAAATCATCTCAATTCTTTGTTTAGGTGTTCGTGTGTTACATTTTGAAACCATTGCTTATTCGGGCTCATGTTTCAACCAGTGTAAAAGAAAATCACTGGGTTGTTACAAGTTTACGAAATGTTAACTTACATCGAATGAAGAAATTCATTGATTATGATAACGAATTGCATTAATAGGCGTAATATCTTCAACAAAATGTTTGCATATTGGGTGTGGTGGTTGGGGGAACAGATTTTCAACATACCGCGTTTTTAAGACGACCTACTTGAGCTGATCTTGCGTCACCGATCCGTGTGATGTAAAAGACGTAACGTCGACACTAACTCTTTGCATTCCAAAACAACTACTTTTCTCTGGCGTGTATGTGCATTTCGTGTGCAGAAACGCCTCACTTCCACAGGAAGAGTTAAACGAACTCTAGGCAGTACTTCATTGCACCTTTTAAAATACATGAAATATGCATTTTGGAATGTACACTTACGCGGTATGTTTGTTTTCATCTCGCGCAACTTACATGTAAGTGACACTCGACGGTTTCCCGGAGACATTGTTTACTTCTTGGGTGTGCGTCGTGTCTATATTGATTTCTAAGTACTATAACCACGACATCGTTCTCTGCTATGTGTAGAATTTCAGTGCACAGTCTTAGTAATTTGTCATAACTTTGGGTCGGAGTAGCACATTAATCAAAATATATTTATGCATACATCGTGACGTAGTCTGTCACTTTTTTAGCCACAGACCATGGGTGGGTAGAGAGAGGGCGCACTGTTGATAAGTGTTTTTTTTTTACTGTTCAAATCTGTTCAAATGTATTTTCTGTACTCTTAAAACAAATGCACAATAATGAAGAAATATTATTTTAATAACAAAGAATAGTCCATATACATAGAAACTGCCCCTTACTTGTACTCGTTTAATTCATAAGGGCTAATTGTTTATCCTATATAAATTTCATATTGATTTTATATTTCTGCATATTACAAAAAGAAGTTATACGAATAAGTCATTTTCGTAATTTAATCTCAACTTTTCCCCTAATTGTAACGTAACTGGTTATGATATTCACCTGTATCTAGTGATTCAGTTTCAGTTGATGGAATGCCTTCTGAATATATTAGTTGTTACTAATCGGACAAAAAACTCGGACAAGCTTTGGGGTTACCAGTGGTAACGTACATATGTAGTTCAAACGACGTGCAAATATGCATACATAAACGAGACTGATCTAATTAACTGTAACAAACACGATCATGGTTCTTTAGTATGGCTTTGACGAGCTTCTACGAGTCTCAGGGTATTTAATAAGACACAGTGTGGGTCAAATCTTATGCAAAATATGTAATTGTCATGATACAAATTTATATTATATTAATCATGTGGATTTGTTGCGTATATAGGTTGTAAAATTCAAATATGGTGAAAATGGAATGTCGTTTACCAATGTTCGTTTATTCACCAATTTATTAATGTATACTAAGTATCAGGTATATATTTCTCTATCATGCACTCAACTACTATATTTTTTATTTTACATGCTATCAGATATACGTTCATCTATAACCACATTGTCTGGTGAATTCAATTTTATCGACATGTTCCGTCTTTGATTTCTTCAATGTTATGGTCTTTGTTCATGCATACAGTCAACGAGTGCGACACGGACAACATACTGACCCTTCCCGGCGACGCCACGGCCGGTGAGCTCACCTTCAGCACTGCGGGCGGGGAGTGTGTGCTTAACGCCGGCGTAGTGACGGCCACATGTAGCGGCTATATCGCCGTCACCTCCTACACGTGTACGGACGGGGCGTGGCGGCCAAGTGCAGCAGTCTGCTACGGTAGGTCAGCCCAGGGCCCCGTCTTAAAAAGAGTTACAGAGAGTTACGACTGATATCAATTGCAAATCACGTGGCGATCAATCACAGTTCTGAGACGGGGCCCGGGAATCCGATCACAAATTAATCATATGACGCATAGATGGCGATATAAATCGATTATTACCTACAATGGTTATTGATCGTAAGTTGTTTGGATCTATCGAACTATAGTAGTGATTAAAAAATCATGTACACACTAGGACTTGCAATATAAAACGAAACAGGGGTTAATTTGAAATGCGGTAACATCAACAGAGGGCCAGTGGGAGGCATTTTTAAATGTCATTATATGCAACGTCATACACAGTGACTAACATAATTTCAATCGATTTGACTGTAGGCCGAATAAAGTTAAAGAAGTGCACTATCCTGCTAAAATAATCTTCACCCTTTGCGTGCCATGTGGCATGGCTGCTCTATAGAGTACCGTCATATGAGCATGTTGTCAAGACAACTGGTTCTAAACAAAATCCCCTCACCGGTTTGATATAGCGGGCCAGCGTCGGGCACTCCCAATTAGAGTCCCCGCTGATCACCGCTCCTTGCTCTACCCGCATAGTCAAAAACTAGTTGTCTTGACAATGTACTCAAAATAACGTCACACTTCGGTACTCTATTGAATTCACGTGTCTTCCTCGACGAAAATAACACATGGCACACAAAGAGTTAAAGGGCGCCATGCAGGATGGGGTGGTCCATGAACCAAAACAGAGCGAGCGTGTGCGCACTCCGCCTGCAAGGCCACCACAGACGACACGACGTGGCCACGATTCTGCTGACACACAGGCCTACGACTCGACACCTGACGTCACGTTCTTGCACAAATCTAATGACTGTGTCCTGCGGTCCAGCCAGTCGCAGAGTCTTTATGTACGATTGGGCCCTGTATCACAAAGGGTGAGCTGCTATCTAGAGCAACTCTGCATTCAATTACAAAGGTGCTGTCTATTGCAACTCACCGTATCACAAATCATCACTGTTATCATGGTTATATATTGCAAGTCCAAGTCTGTGCATGATTATGCAATCAATCATAGAGTTACGATCGATCCACGCAAGCTACGATCAATATCAATGGCAAGTTACGATCGATATCGGTCGTAGGTTCGTTTTGATGCAGATTTACTATCAATGTCAATCCTACTATCAATAGATCAGTCGTACGATTAATCTATCGATCGTACGATCAAGCGTAGCTCTTTGTGATACGGGCCGCAGATCAGATAATGCCGGCTACGGTGGTCTGAAGACCTCTTACTGTCGTGTATTTATTTCGGCTGTTTTGCAATCCACTGTACATCCTTGTTTCCTCATTCAACACGTGCAGGCGCGAGCGGCTGCCCAACTCCAGAGGCTCCAGAGAACGGGTACATCGAAGGAGATAACTACGCCCTATTCCAGAGCATCATGTATGTCTGCAACGACAGCTACAGCATCGTAGGCGCAGACTCGGCCCGTTGCTCAGAGACGGGTGAATGGAGCCAGCCACCGCCCCAGTGTCTCGGTGAGGAGGCGGTCTAAAGTAGGGTCATCCAAGAAAAGAACAGGGACGGGGGGGCGTGGTGAAAGTCGCAGGGATAAACATTCATTCTTGATTATGGTGTTATGTACAAAATTGACGAAGAATCTCGGGTTGCTTGTTGGAGTCTGATTTTATGAAATAGTAATAAGGAATTAAAATGCTCTCTCTCTCTCTCCGTCTGTCTCTCTTGCATACACATACTCACTCTCTCATCGTCTCTCCAATTCTCTCCTCCTCTCTCCAGCGTCCTGCGAGCGACCACTTACAAACGGCACCGTGACCTACACTCCTGACAACGCCCTCTACGCCAACGGCGAGGTAGTGCAGTTCTCATGTGACCCGGATAGCACGACCATGTCTGGTCCCACCGCTGCCACGTGTCGAGATGGGACGTGGGAGCCCTCCCCACCTTCCTGCTATGGTATGGTGTTACCATGGAAACTATGTTTTTTGTTTGTAGTAAACGTGAAGAATCGCGTTAAGGTATGTCACCTGCCTGGTTGTAACGACTGAAAATGTTTTTAACATCCCATCATGATTAACGTCAGTAATTCCGCTTGCTCTCCCATCTGATACCTCTTAATCTCATTTATTTTTGATTCGGTAGCTAAGTGTACGATTCCCGCATCAGACACGGTAAGTATCACGGATCCTAACTCCGCGGGCGACGTGGTCGACCACCTCACTACTATCGATTTCAGCTGCGCCCTTGATCGATACATCAACGATGGTGAAATGGTGGGAAGCACCACGTGCCGCGATGGATTGTGGAGTGTCGCTGTCTATTGCTCAGGTACTTGGCGACATCGTGAACTACTAGCACAATACATTAAGACAAGCTCACAGTTTACTCATAGTTATGACAGTTTCCTTGCCATTGCTCACAATATCCAAATCACCGAGTCCTCACAGATTTACCAAAGAGTAAAAAAAAACACAGTAAAACCACAGTACAAAAAAGTATACCTTATAACATTATATCGGTGTAACGCAGCTTTACATTGGCTTAACGCTAACTCTAGGGCATGCACGTTAACCGTGTTACCGCAGCAAGCCATATTCTATCTTGGATAACATAATATTATCAGTAATCTCATTTGTTCCGGCCCTTATCTGAAGCAACTTTCACTTGGTGTGAATATTTTTCTAGCAACAGTTGTTCATACCGAAATGAAAGTAAAGCTAAATCCTCTTTTTCAGGTAATGCCCTGTAAACGAGTTAAAGGCCACCATACACGACATGATTCGATCAGTCTTACCACACTACGCGACTGATTGAATCGCAGAATTTGGTAATCAGATTGGTTCAACATGTAGGGGCTCTTACATTCTAGTCGTAAGCCTTTACCACTGCAGATCCTGCAGAAATCGTTTCGTCTGCGGTGACCGTTGAAGTGTATGACGGTGACTTAACGAGAAGAGTATGCGAGCCTTAGAATGCGGGTAACGTAATGAGACAAATCTCACATTCAATGCAAATGTTTTGTTCTAATGATGAATACTTATTATTTTCTTATCGCAGTCTTAAGTACATATCTTCTAAGAACTTGCTTGGGGAACTTGCAAGTGGTCAGTCGTCGATTTCTTTTTTTCCGAGGACCTTACCCTGAGTAAATTTTCGATTGTTGCATCCATTTAGCGAGTTGTTCTCTGAACACCCTGACTGTTCCGGACAACGTCTACGTAAACATGTCGGAAGAGATCCTTTATGATGGCGACATGCTACTGTTCCGCTGCAGGGTTGGCCTTCCCGCCAACCCGTCGGCGGGGGCGCTGTGTTCAGATGGAGTATGGGAGACCGACGCGATAGAGTGCGTGGAGCCAGGTTAGTCACACAGTAGTTTGATGACATCGTGTGATGAGAAGTAAAGGTTTGAGTGAGTCGGTATAAAAAATAGATCACAGTAGTTAATGTTGTTCCTTAGTTTTGCCTGTGAATGAAACAAAGCCACGCACGTATAAGCTAAGGGATATTTAAGGACCTTTCAGTGACGATGCGTGAAAGGTAAGGTAGGCCTTTCGCACGTCCCAAAAATGCGAATTATACGAATTTTAGGAAACGTGAAACAGAAATCTTTTCACTTGTCTTCAAAAGGATCATGAATATATGACCATGATATTTCATACATGCTTATCCTTGACGGGTATCATGACTTGTGTCGTTAATGTGTCTAATGAATCATACATGATGTGCACATAACTTGATTGATTGATTATTTCATTGAGTGATGTGTATCGATTGACTGGTTTAGAATACGTGGACTGCCCCGACCCCGGGTCCCCTGTGAACGGCGAGGCAGTGGGAACAAACTTCACTCACGGGGCCACAGTCACGTTCAGCTGTAACGAGAACTATGCCTTATCTGGGGCTTCTTCTATCACGTGTGACAACGGAACGTGGAGTGGGGAGGCACCCAC
This sequence comes from Arbacia lixula, assembly GCA_963669155.1. Classification (NCBI taxonomy): domain Eukaryota; kingdom Metazoa; phylum Echinodermata; class Echinoidea; order Arbacioida; family Arbaciidae; genus Arbacia; species Arbacia lixula. Next base: position 27,869,560 of record OZ022578.1, read on the forward strand.
GTGCGTCGGTAATGAATATGTATTTTTGAATATGTACTTTTATTTGCATATGATTAACTCTCTGCTCGCCATTGGTTCATTCTTGCACATGTGATATACACCCATAGAGGATCATAATGTATGACACAGACATGGTAACAAACCAAGTCGATAGAGAGGCGGTATGTATTGCTGTTGTGCCTTACCTGAGTTTCACATCTACTCTAGATATCTGAGTCAGGCAACATTATCAGGCTCTTATCAGAAAGTATTTGAATGGTAACTCACTTGATGCATTAATAATATCAATGTGCACAGACTTCAAATTGTCCCATATAAGATGTAGGTCGGGAGTGTTGATGATGGTGATGATTGAGATGATATAATGCTGATTATATGACCCGCCAATGTCTAAAAGTTGCCTTGATAGAAGTAATAATACAATTTCGTTTATGTTCACTCTTATTACCATGATGATAAACCAATTTTCGTAAATCATTATCATAAATCATCATTGTCATTCTTCTAATTGATTATTCTCACTTTTTTTCTTCAGAAAACACGGATGGTGGAGGAGAGAATCGGAGCGTGCAGCTAGAGTGTCGCGAAGACTCCATCGTGGTGACAATAGATAAATCTTCCCTTCCCGATTTGAATGGAGACGTCCTGATCTTGGAAGGCGACTCCAGCTGCGCTGGTGTCGAGACTGATGACTACATCACATTCACCACACGGTTTGATGCGTGTGGGACCACCAAAGAAGTATGTTGTGTCTATTTTTCTCGCTCTTTCACTCTCCTTGTGTTTCTCCGTTTATTATTCTCCCCTCTCTTCGCCTCTCCTCTCTGTTTTTCTTCTCATTTCTTTCTTCTCCTATTCTCCACTCCCCTCTTTTCTTTCCTGCTTTTCTCTATGTTGATCTCTCTTCTAGTATTTTATAATCTCTATCACTGTCTTCAGTCGTATCACTCAGGATAGAATGTGTGAGATATGTGGGATTTAACTATTTTTTTTGTTCTTCATCTCTTTCAATTCATCGACCATCACCGCATCCTCCTATGTCCTCGTCTTGTAATTTGTTATCTAATTCTCCATATAGCGTAAAAGGAAAAGTCGTCCCATCAAGCACCGCGCAGCCACAATCGCATTTTGTTTGCAGTCAGATCCGCTTCCGGTTTCGTGTATATTGGTGCATGATACTGGAAGCGGACATTGACAATATACGGATGTCGCTGGGCGGTACATCATGGAATGACTTTCCGTGGTATGCGGTATGGATAATTGCATGTAAGCTTGTCCCTCGCAGGCTGATGGAGAATTTGACGTCTACCGTAACCGCGTCATCAACCAGGCCAACCTGGGCGGCGTGGTGTCCAGGGACCTGACCGTCTCTCTCCCGATCACGTGTAACTACGAGCGCGTCTACCACCTCGACTACGGCTACTCCGTGTCGGGTAGTCCTCTGCTCTTTCAGGAGTCGCTCGTGGGGTCATACAGGTACACACATCTATCGGTGCATCGGTCTCTTAACATTTGTATGCCAAACAAACGTACTCTATCACTGTATATAGGGTTTGTGATTTGATTCGGATCTTATGTTTTGATTTGAAGTTCAAACATTTGGATCCCACGTTTCAATAGTATCAAAATACGTCGGAAATCCCACAAGGGTACAAAGAAAGAAGTAAATTCGAGAAACAATCATGGTAAAGCAAAGTGAATTAATCAATCTATATTTCTTTTCCGGACGTTGCTTTCAATTCCTCCTTCTCTACGATCAGGGACATTGACACAATGCTATTATGATATAATAAAATGAGACTGATGCCTACTATTCATACTTTCCATGCTCTTGAATATGCCTATATCCCTCGAAGACATACAATGTGTACAATGTGACGCGGCCTCCCATGTAACATTACTTGCCATTCTCGAGAGCCGCCTACACTCCGTGTTTGACATGTTTAAAATGCCCGTTGATTCCCTGAATTAATAAGAAGATTCATGTGGCTACCTGATAGCACAAGCATGACGTAGCCATTCCATCATTTCTCTTTCCCTCCTTTACCATGTTTATATTACCCTTCCTCTGCTTTCACCCCTTGATCAAGAGAGATTCAAAGTCATCTCGAGATCGTTCATCAAGACTTGCAGTGTATGCGTGATTTCTTTTAGTAGTCATGTTATTGTGCATATCATGTCTAATTGTGTGTGTGTGTGTGTGGGGGGGGGGGGGTGTAACTTTTACATTATCAGGCCATGATAACCCTTTTGACATGCTATAAAAATATTAAACAACATGGCGATGGTAATGACAAGCTTAATCTTTAATCTCGTTCCCTGCGTGCAGCGTTGACTTCGACATTGCTATGTTTACCGATGACACCTTCACAAACCCAGCCGACGATATTGGAGCTGAAGTCGGCGTCGGTCAGAGGGCCTTCTTCGCCATCACCTCGACCACAAGCGGCAGTGAAGAGGTGGTGATCGATTCGTGCTGGGCCACTCCCTCCAGCGACCCCGACGACGACACCAGATATGACCTCATCGCAGATAGGTGCGTCATAGATGGAATGTAAATGCCTCAATGAAGGAATGAAGGAATAATCATTTCTTTACCGTCTATAATCAAATCGATCCCAATACGAATATTTCTTTGTAATAGGAGCGAGCAACAATACAAAAAGAGACTGCTCCGAGGTACATGGTTAAAAATATAGACACTAGGTGATCTCACAACAATGCTATTGTTATCACGATGCTGCGGTCAGAGAGTAAAGAGTGTTGTTTTGAAATCACTGCGGGCCTATAGTCATGATAGTCAAACCATGTCCCGACTATCAGAGCAGTATCTATTTATGATAATTATGTGCAGCCCACAACCATTAAACAAGACTTCCTCAAAGCAGAACTCTATCATAGCGCTGACGTTATAGTACATTGCGTAATTGTACCTCGCGCACGTTAATTGGTCATTGTATTTGCGTTGCAAAAAGCGCTGTAACAAAAAGCACTGTGACGTCATGATAGACAGCTCGCCTGATACTGCTTCTCTCCGCGAATGTTTATACACTGAAGTATATGAGTTTTCAAAGTTGGTCACATAAATGACTTAACACGCAATTGCACATAGGGACTAAGCACAACCTGGTCACCACTCATTATGCAAATGCATGTTAATAAAAGTGCTCTTGACCATTATGTATGCTAATAAAGCGCTATTGAACGCTATTTATGGGCATAAAATACTATTTCTATTTTACTGTACATTTTAATCTAGCTTTGATGATTAATATGACAAATTGAAATGACACTACAATATCATCATAGTACACCCCCTTCCGAGCGAATATAAACACGATTACCATTTTTTTTTCATGTTCATTTATTTGTATACACCATACCAAAACAAATCATTTCAAGTCAGTATCGTAAACATTTACTACGTGCAAGGATGGCGCAGTTCAGCATGTGTTGAGAATGGCGTCACGTATTATAATTGAAACACAACTTATTATTAAGTGCTTGCTGAGGGGGGGGGGGGGGCTTGAGCTAGGTTGTGAATTAGCATAAATCACACAAAAAAAAGGCCGCGCTAACGAAATATCAGATCACTAGGTAGATACATAAAAGGTGTAAAAAAAAAGAGCTGGATATGGAAATGGAGAAGATGAAAAGGAATAGAATAACATTCTCCCCAAGTAAACAACTTAAAATGATAAAATATATGAGGACATTTCATAATAAATCTATGTCTTTTTATCTCTCTTTCTCTTTCTATTTCTCCCTTTCTTGATTTGATGTCTCTCTCTCTCGCTCTCTCTCTGTCCCTCTCTCTCTCTCTCTCTCTCTCTCTCTCTCCCTCTCTCTGTATCTATCTAATCTCCCTCCCTCTCCCTCTCTCCTTCTCGAACGTAGATGTCAGTTGGAGGACACGGTAATGAACCACGACCTAGGGTCGACGAGCCGTGTGGGTTTCAGCTTCAACGGATTCACGTTTCTTGATGGCACAGAGGTGAGCGGCTTGTCTCCAGCCAAAATTTCAAGAAGTAGAAGCCAAATTAATGTCATCATCATAAGTAGTGAAATTGATAATGATAGAAATGAATGAATGAAAGAAATGATAGTAATGAAAATGAATTAAAGCTCCTCAATTTAAGAAAACATGAAACATGGATTTTGACAAAGAAAAAAAAAGGAATTTTAGAAAAATTCAACAAAAGCAATAAGGAAACATACTGAATGATACTCATAAATCAACAAAGATCAATTTACTTCAATGTGATTCCGCTTTTTGAATACAGAATCTCTATCTCGACCTCTCTCCTGTGTGCGCAGATTTTTCTGTACTGCGATGTCGTGCTGTGCTCTGCCAGTAGCGACCCACAGCCAGAGTGCGCTGAGTGCAGCGCTCGGCGCAGGAGAGCTGCAGCCTCGGGCGGCTCGCCAGGGGAACAAATGCATCACCTGTCTGTCGGCCCCGTGCGGGTCGTCAGGGCCACTCGAGGCCGTCATGGAAGCCTGAATATGGCTGCTCAGCTTCCAGGTATTGTATGCCTCCATATTTGAGTACTCTCCACAGGGTGGGGGTGCCTCCTCCCCCCCCCTCCCCCCGCCTTGATCTCTCATTGTCCTTCTATCTCTCCATCAAGTAACCATGGTAACATCTTCTGTATACCCCCCTCTCTACTAGGAGTGGTGGATCTATGGGTAGTGTTTAAAGGTTAACCCCCCCCCCTTGGATCTCCTAAAGGAGGTAGCAAATTCCCGATGTGAAAAAAAAAATCACACTTCGACACGCCCCCCCCCCCCCCCCCCCCTCCGGTCCTACGATCAAGGACCCGCAAAATCTCTCGCCTAGCAGGTCTCTAAGCTTGGCATCTCGGAACCACCCCGACCCCCGCCTCCGCCCCCACTCCACCCCTCTAACATGTCTAAGAAAGACGCTGATTCTGCGCCTGACCTACTCTTTTGAGGACTTCTTTCTTGCTGAAAACGCTCCATAAAATGTACTTAGAGCTCAGTGTTCATTGGCTCAGCTCTGACGCCGAAAGATGAATGTATGCAATTCAGGGGGGCATTTCATCAAAGGACTTGTCGGATATTTTATCCGACAAGTTTGCTCTCGGCCAATAAGATGCAAGCATTTCAGTAGCTTTTAACAGTTTGTCGGATAAAACGTCCGACAAGTCCGTTGATGAAATGCCCCCAGAGTTCCATATCAGCCGTAACGCCACAGTGCTCATGGCGATTCACCGCCTTTAATACTGTACCGCTCATCAAAATGAGTAGGGAGGGCGCTATATCAATTACGATTCTGTGTGCTTTCATTTCATACACATGTGAACCTAAATTACGTTAATTGTGAACTTTTTGTGTGGATATAACAGAGTATACTACTGCCAGTATTCACACTGTGGTAATACCCGTACTTCATTTAATAACATTTATCACACTGACGCATAACTCAAGGTAATACTTTTGCAACTTCGTTTATTACTGACATGAACGTAATGCAACTGTCCAAACGGAATCAGGTGACGAACTATCCGAAAATGCGTTTCTGATGTCTTGTTTTAGAAGTCTTTGGAAAAATGTCCGTCACATATTTTTGTACTTCGTATTTCGTGAATAGCCATAATAGTGTTTGGTTATTATATTAGCTAGATGTGTTTATTGAGATACCCATCTTGCTTACTTGTCGCAAAGTTTCCCTTTTCTAACTCTTTTAAAAGTTTGGCCGCCTGTTTATCAACACAATTCCAAACATGTTTTGAACTTACGTTTACATATCGATACCTAATATTCACCTTACAGGTGATCAAGTCAAAGCCCGCCAAGATGCGACTCCGTGGATGACAGCTGTAGCGATCATGACAGTCGCCATCGTCGGCCTAATCATAACCGTAGCGGTGCTGGCGAGGAGAAGCCGGCGCGATTCGACCCGGTTCGACTAGCGGTATTCGGGGAACCTTGCTGCCCCACGTGATCCGCCACACGTAATAAGCCTGGCTGAAGTTGGATACAACAGGCTACATTTAATACTTCACTAATCCATTATCACTATACTGAAATCACCTAGAAATTCATTTTAAAAATTGTTCATGTTTTTTTTGTTAAATGTGCAAAACGGTTTATGTCACTTTTAGAAAGAACAATAAATCAGGGAGGTGTACATTTCAAGAAGTATGTGTTACTTTTACTATATATATATATATCACTATTTCATTCATTATTCATTCATTCATTCATTAGCAGCTAAGTAATTCTGAAACTTAATTGAAGTTAGAGTTAAGGGAGTGTGTCAGCTTGTGTTGATTATAGACTGATGTTTCTGATGGCTATACCAAGTAATCCATGTCCAATAACATTGCATTACCAGTTCAACAATGATCAGGTTTCGGGAATTAGTCGGAATGCACTTGACATCGTTCTGAAAGCAAATCATAGTTTGAGGACAATGTAATGTACATGTAAGGTATCTTTTTCTTATTTTTTGCCAACAACATTTCTCATGTTTTTATTGATCTAGGCTTATCTATTGAATGACGCATGACGGCATTGGAGTATGGTTAAAATGCAAGTTAAGAAATCACATGCAACTGTCCAACTGAACAAATTATCTCCTGAGCTTATTCTAATAACATTGTCTTTATGTTTTGAAATGAAATGATAAAAGCCCTTTGAAGGGAACACAGAAAATATATATTCTAACTTAATCCTGAGAAGGGGGCGTTATTTAAAGTGAGTATTTTAACACCTGTTTAAGGAGTGCCAAAATTAAGCGGGATATAGTTTGATAAAGAGAGGAATGTACAAAATATTCTAAATGTAGTAAAATATTCATTAAGGAAAAAACGATCTGATTATTCTTTTGTTATAGTAACTTAATACCTATGAGCTTCTTATAAATTATGATTTATTTCCCATGTTACCATCTGACTTTATAGTATGTGTCTGTCACATTTAGCTTTATACCGTAATAAACACTAGTCTGCTCGTTAAATTAGATGACAATGTGTGTGTCTCATGTCTTATTGTCTTTTAAGGATTACACTGGAGTGGTCATGGCAACAACTATTTGAAATAATTGACGTGCTTTATGGTGCGAAGTTGGTCTGTCGATGTTAATATACAACAATTAAACGGATCGTAATTATGATAATGCGGTAGAGAAAAATGATGAGGATTAAAATAGTAACTTTGATAACAATAGAGTCTTATGATGTTCAAATACATATTACCATAATAGTGATTATGGAAACAGTAATGCTGATTATATTAATGATGACAATTATAACAGTTATGGTGATGATGAGATAACAATGATGACATTGAAAATAATAATATGGTAACTATTACGACAATGGTGATCATAATTATGGTGACGATGACAATGATGATGATGACTATGACAATGACGATAATGAGGATATTGATAATAGTGATTGGGATGATTATAAAATGATGTTACTTTTGATGATGATGATGATGATGATGATGATGATGATGATGATGATGATGATGATGATTATGATGATGATAATGATGATGATGATGATGGTGATGATGATGATGATGATGATGACAATAATGAAAACGATAAGGATGATAATGATGATAAACAGAGATAAAGTAATCATTGATGATTATAATCATGATCTAGATCAACATGATAAAGAAGAATACTAAAGGAAGGAGGAGGTAAATAATAAAAATAAGAGGAAGAACAGGAACAAAAAAGGAAGAAAAAGAAAAGAAAAATAAGAAAAATAAGAAGAAGACAGAGAAGAAAATGAAGTAAAATGATAAGAAGAAGAAACCATTGGATACTAGAGGACTCAATTGTTCGTGTAAGTACTCTACATTGGACAAATGGCCCAATCAGAACCCTCCATGGGGATTTCCCTTCGACGACGACGAAGATGAGAAGACACCCTGGCACCTTAGTGTCAAGCAGTGTTCTGTTTGATGATTGTACATGTTGTGAGACAATACCGATCAAACACCCGAACAAGACACTGGATTGAATGAGATACAGGTTGAGTCAGCAGATACACGACGTTACCCGACTATATAGAAGAAGGCTATGTCAGGTGAACGCATCCTGTCGGATTGGAGTCAAGTCGGAAGCTATCGAGTAGTGTGCCTTGGGTTTCTTTGGATCCAATGTACGTTTCAAACAAACTCATCGACGCACATGATGTTCTAAATACTAATCGAGGTATATCAACTTTGTTCGATATGTGTAGCGTATTGAACTACATGATTGCTTGATATATATTACAATTCATATATAATGTATCTTTGTATTATGCTCCTTAAGGTTTCAACCATGCCTTGCATGTAACACTTGCACTTTGTACTTCGCTCTATCTCAAACTCTCAGTTCTCCTTTTATTCCCGCATTCCAATATATCTATTCACTTGACCACAGCATCCTGCCACTGGTCACTCCCTCACTTCTCTTACCCCAAATATCTTTGTACCAACCAGTACCAATGATGACTAACGATGAAACTATCATACCCATGTATATGTAATCGAAAGTATTCCAGAAAAAAGACACTCGAGTTTATACATCAAGCAGACAAGTCACTCTTGCTCTCTTTTCGCGTTCTGTGTACTATCTTTAGGCACCCCGCCTCAATACATAAAAATATGGAATGGAAATTATAGGGAATGAGTTTGAAAGCATTTGACTTAAGTAATGTTTCAACTTCGGACACATCCAAGCATGTTGTCAATGTATTGAGTAGTTTACATTTTCATAAAGCAGGTAGAGTGATGAAAAATACAAAAAGGAGATTCGTATATTTTTTTATTTTCTGTGTTATTGCATCGTAAAATTTATATTGATGCCATTACGCCATTCTTTATCACATTGATCGCTATCAATAAGTCACGGATGTTTGACAAACACAAACTCAACTTTATCACTTAAATATGATTACTCAGTGGGTAAGGCACTGCACCGTCTTCACGCCCTCATTTGAAGAAGCCTTGTTGACCGATTCGTTAATCATCAACTCGAAGGTCCTCCTTCCTATCTCAACTTCTAGAGCGAGAATAAATCTGGCAAATCTTGGAAACCTTTGCCCCGTTCGACTGTTAGTTGATTTAATCTGATAAGAAAAACGCACTCAACCACATTACAATGAGGTGAGGAGTATGCGTCCATGTTCTCGTCTAGCTTTACCCGATCGAGTGGTTAACCCGCTCGTGATTTCATCGACAAATTCTGGACTACACACAAACTTTAGGAAACCGTTTCCCAAACACATTGGCAGCATAAAGACACCATCTTCTGAAGACATTAAGATTCTGATAAAGAGACCATCTTTGATGCGTTTCCATTGTGGACTGAAAGAGGGATATTACACTAAGTATAATTGTTTCGTTTTATTTTTTTTTTTTTTGGACCGGGCCGACGTTTCGTCAAACATGGTATGGTAGGCCAATGCCAGCACTGCACGTAAGGATGTTTTTCACCCGCTCCATTGGAATCTTACTGATTGTGTACACGCTTCTGCTCCCATGTAAGTATGATCGATTATACCGATAGACACGCACCGGCTTATACGGTATATACACCCCTTGGTAGACAAGTGCCTGTAATGGAAAGAACAGATCTGAGTGGGTATGTTTGACATACATAACAATGAAACGTTATATATGTGGCGACAACTTTTAAAAAGAACAGTGGATGAACAGTATTACTGAACCATTAGCATATGTGCGTGAACCTAAAGAAATGTGATTATCTAGCATTCAACGGATTAATTCAAGTTTGTAAATGTATTTGTATACAGGGTGTTTGAGGGATCTACGCATGTAGGCCTGTGAATAGCATATGCTGTAATACGTATAAAAGAAATAAATATTGTACCTATGATGACGCTATAATTTTATTTCATTTATGGTTTTGAATTATTGACTCAACAAGAAAATGAACTACTTATTATTATCGTTCGTATGCTTGGTCATCATGTTGTTAGACATGAATGTAAGATGAGCTAGTAAAACACACCCACATACCTGTGCTATGCTTTCCTTAGAGATATTAAACGTCATACAATGATGATATGCTTTTTGTTTCTTGTTTTATATGTTGCAGGTATCAACGCAGATTGCACTAATAACGGTGAGTATAATCACGGTCATGACGATAGTATGTAATTCTCGGGAAGGAGCATTATAATTTACAAGTTATATTGTTTTGGATAACATGTATGTTACAGTTTGTGCGAACAGCAATCAATCAATTGGAGTAGCTTGTCAGAATCTAAAGTTACGTGTCAGAATGAATTCCTCTTTTTGCTGGCAGTCGGGAATAAAGTCGAGGGGGCCTTGTGCCGGTGGCATCTTTGAGCCAAAAGAGGAAAGTCAGACTATGTCGTCCTCTTGACCTACGTCTCTGAACAACACTAGTGAGGGTGACTTTCTCAAGAGCATTCTTGTAAATGATGTGGCCTATGAAACCCGAAGTAACTTTCGGAATGACTTTGCTCTTTCGAGGACATCTTCATTTGTAACATGATCAGTCCATGATACTCTCATCATCCTCAGAGAAACCACATTTCCGTGGCTTCCAAACGCTGTTGCATAGATTTACTTATTCCGATCCATAAAGAAGCGTAGACCATATATAGCAGTGCAATAATCTGAGTCAGGTAGGGAGAGTAATAAACATAGTTGTCAATGTGCTTCCCATTTTCTTGAATGTAGACCAGCAATCCCAATTCGGTGTTTGATCTCTTTCTCACACCTTCCGTCAGACGTAACAACAATGCCGAGAAATGTGACCTCTTCTACCTTTACTAAAATTTCACCATTTACTTGTATACTGCATGGTGGTACAGGAGATATTTTTGAAAATGACAAGACAAAAAGGACTTTTTACGATTTAATAACAATCCTACCATCTCACGCTCTGCGACGACTGTGTCCATGAGAACTTGCAATTTCTCTTCAGAGACATCAATCATGACCGTATCACAAGTATATCTAGCATGTCTCGCATTTGTTATGTTGACTCCTCTCCAATCTCCTCTGATCCATGATGGCTTTGGTGTAGAAAATAGCCACGAGAAGAAAAAAAATAACACAGGAACAAAAACGAAGGTCTACTTAATAGCGTTCATAATACAAGTAGTACCCCGCCACACACACACACACTTTTATTTTGTTTTTTTCATATTCTTTACTTGATTTCATTCCCATGATAAAATAAACAATATCACGTTATAACATACAATAACAATTACATAAACGTAATATTTCTATTGATTCGATAAACACAATAAAGCATGATTTACCACTTGTATATAAATATGTACATGTGCCATATTCCTCCTGAATATATATGCAACATATAGATCATATTCCTCTAAAATAATAATCATTATATTACTAATAGATATGTATAAATGATAATAAAACCTTAAGAATGAAATCTTTTCTGATACCTCTCCCCCCCCCGAACATATCCACCCCCACACAAAACATGTAAGTCCACCCCCCCCCCCCCCGCCATGTCCGGTGTAACTGCCCCCATTCCCTCACGCGCTCAAGAAATACGGAAATGGAACTGATGCTGTCAGGCGAGCATTATGGATATTTAGAAGGGTAACCACCCAGAACAAATAAGAAAATACAAATGCTATAAGTCCTCTAAATGTTCAATTCTTCCCATTTTTGTAAGTGTAACTCTAATTAACAACTTTTGATCGCTAACTTCTCTTCCCTATCTTTATAGTCCGAAATCATCTTTAAGATTTTGTTCATAGAAGGAAGCATTCCTTTTGTTCTCGAAAAATATATGATGTATTTCATGATAAGGATAATGGAATTGCACATTTTGATTTTTTGAAAATTTCCTTGGATCCCTATGAAAATTAATTTCCAGTTATTGATGTCTAATTCCTTTAAATTCAATCTATTTGTAATTTCTTGCCAAATTCTTTGAACGTGTGCACAAAACAGAAAAAGGTGTGAATACGTCTCATCCTCCTTTTTACAAAAGGAACACAATTTATCAGTTACAAATCCAAATCTAAAGAGGTGATCTTTAGTATATAGGGCCCCATGTAATAACTTAAATTGAAATTCTCTATGCTTACAACAAATAACTGCACTTCTCGGTCTTAAAAATATATCCTTAATTTCTTCCTTATTATATTTATATTGATTATATCAATCTCGCACTTGTAAATTATATTCTTCCTGAAATGTTTTAATGAAGTAATTGTACACTTTTCTAGATTTTAAGTTAGACACACACAAAAAAAAACACAAACACACACGCAATCCCCTTCCTCCACTGTCTTACGCGCCATATTTGATTGTTGGGGGTCTATTTGATCTTACTAGCCTGTATCTTGGTGGATGCTCTCCATTTCGAAAGATCTTATCAAGAGTGTGCTCATTTGCTAACATATTCCTTAAATTTCTTCTCTTCTATGTCTTCCCCGCTCTTCATTCAGGAGGTGTCACATGCACTGGATCTCGTAAGTCACATCTTGGAGCTAAGACTGATCGTATGATCGATAGGTCAATCGCACGACTGATGTATTGATCGTACGATTAGTGTCGATCGTGAATCCCTCTCACAAATAACATACGAGCGATAGCGATGGTACCTTGCAATTTATATTGATCGTAGATTTTGTGGATCTATCGTAACAATACGATTGATCGCAAAATCATGCATAGGCTTCAAATTGCGATAGATAGTGATGGTTCGTGAAAGGTGAGTTGGTATAGATAGGAACTCAACCTGATTTTCATTTACACTTATTGTGTTGACATAAGGGCATTATGAGTATGACAATTATGATAATGATTGAAATGTATCATAATTTTCATATAAAACATATTATGAAATGTGCTGACTCGGCACAAATCGCTCTCGTTGAATTCGTCGAATTTGTATTTTGCATATATCGATCAGCGCCAAAGGTTAATGTTGGAATTATCGTTAATGTTACAGTATTATTGTTATTTAAACCATTCATTTCTTTGGATCATGATGATAACTTTCATTGCCTTTACCGATGGTATTTGTGGTTACTTAACAGAGCATAGAATGAAAAGAGCATAAAATCTTAAACTAAACTTCACTGATGCAAATGTACATTTATTATTACGGGTACATAATACACACTCAATACTTTCTTTGATGATGCTTTCTGGCTTGTTCATGTTGTTTATGTTAATTGTGTTGCCCACAGCATAACCTCAAAAGAACAAAAGAACAAAATGTAAAATTAGTACCCCCAAATAGTTTATTATGATATAGCAAATATAACCCTCCCCTCGTGAATGGGTTATAAAACTTGGCACAAATTTACACCATAATGTAAAGAGAGATCCATATATATGTCTTCTTTGATTCTTAGAATGTTGTTACGATGACATCCCTGTCATCCTCGGG